>WBMW01001113.1:637750-649570 GCA_013396635.1 Penelope pileata
CATGGTCCCCGGCGTGGGGGAGAGGGGCTGTGCAGCAGCAGCCTGCAGGAGGAGGGGAGAAAATGGCAGTGCTGCCATGCATTAAAGATGAGGAGAGCAGGCTGCTTTCTCCCCATGTCCCCACACCCCGGCAGGGACAAGGGGATGCGGTTTCTGGGTGATAGCAAGGGCAGGCGGGCACGGGGCTGGGCTCGTTGCTGGTGGGGATGCACCAAGAAGGGACAGCTCTGCTCAAATTTCTGCTGAAGGCACGACCAGCATGTGAGGCACCCGCTCTCCCGGGCCCCTCCCCTCGCACACACGGTAACGATCGCTGGGCTGGGTAATAAAGCGCTGTTTAATAGCGCATCGATCCGGCGGCCGTGCGCTGCTGCCAGCCGCTGCCACCTGCAGACCCAGCGCGGTGGCAGCGCGGTGGCCAAGTCCCCCGCCCCCGCCCCCGCCTGCCCCACGTGGGATGCACGGGATGGGTCCAGTGCCCCGGCCCTGTAGCACAGAGCGGCTTCTTGAAGCTGCAGTGCCATCTCCCATCCTCGGGGGTCCCCGGCGGCCTGGGACCTGCGGCAGCTGTTGGCCCTTTGTCCCTGCAGTGCCCGAGCAGGGGTGGTGCACAGCGCATGGCAGCGTATCACTGCACCGGGACACGGCCCCACGGCCCCGTCCCCATTGCTGCTCGGGAACGCGGCACCGCGGCACTGCGCGCACCGGGGATGGGGACGGGGTGTGCATAGCAGGACGCGGGGTCACAGCGAGCGGGGGCACACCCGAAGGGTCACGGCGGCACGTGGGGACACGCGCAATGGGACGCGGGACGAGCGCGGTGTCAGCGGGACACGCACGCGAGCACGAGCGCGGTGTTATCCCGGGACGCGCACTCCGCCGTGCCCGGGGCCGCGGGGGGGAGGGGCGCGGCGCCCTGCGGGGCTCCCATTGGCTGCAGGGGCCGTCAGCGGGGCGGAGTGACGGGATCAGCGCGGCGGGGAGCGGCGGGCTGGGGCCGCCGGCGCCGCACCGCACCGCGCCCNCTGCGGGGGCAGCGGTGCGTGTCCGGGCGGGGAGAGCGGGCGGCTCGCTCCTCATCCGGCTGGCTGTCACATCCACTCAGCCTGATCCCGGGCAGACGGGAGGCGCGCGGCGAGCCGGGCTGCGGACGAGGGAGGGGAACGCGGGTCCCTCCCTAGCCCGGGGGCACGTCCCTGCCTCGAGCCTCCCCCGGGAAGGGGTCCCCTGTGGCCGCCACCTGTTTGTGCCAGGACTCGAGCCTGCGGGCACCCCTCCTTGGTCACCGCTGTCCCTGAAATACTCTGTGTCCCTCGAAAGCAGAGGCGCCTCGAGGCCCTCCCCACTGGACCCACAGCCCGGCTGTCCCCGTGCCCACAACAGCACAGCCATCCTGTGAATTTGGCACCTTTTCCTTCTCTCTCTGTTGAATTCCTCACCTCTTCCCCAGCATCTCCCTGCAGCGTGCGTTGGCCCTACACACGCTTTGCGTGGGTGTGCGCTTCCCCTGCAGCGCAAGCGGTGCCAGGCAGCTGCTGCTTCACCCGCGCTGCCCCGCTGAGCCAGGCAAGTGCCAGCACGGCCAGGGGCCCTTCAGGTGACACCGGCATGGCTCAGCGGCCAGGAGAAATCCCGGGCACCCCTTTGGCTGCTTGGAAGGGACAGCCAGGAGGAGCAAGTTTCTTGGATGTGCGAGGTGTTCTATCGGACGGATGAAATCCCCTGTTGACGTGTGGCCCCCGGTGCCACACCACAGCTCCCACTCTCTCCCCGTTGGAGGCACAGCCCATGCTGCCCGGCCAGGGTCCCCAGCTGCCCCTCCACACGCTGCTCCTGCCTCGGGCAGCAGGAGCCGAAAGCCTCCCTCAGGTGCCTGTCAGCCCAACCCATTCATCACAGCCATTTAAAGAGCATCAGTTTGATTTGTGATTCAAACCAGCGAGCAGGAAGCCTCTGCGACATCACTGATTGTTCACCTCTGTTGCATTTTGCGCTTTTCCCCTTCCACTGTTAGGGAGAGGCTCGCTCTGCTGGACGGGGCAGCAGCCCAGTGCCTTGCAGGCAGGCACGGCCTTTGCTCCGCGTTTGATAATTCTCCCTCGATAACCAGGAGGACAGGCTGTGCTCATCCCGTTTATTTCAGCAGTAACTGGCATGCATGGAGATAGGCTGTTTTTTATAGATTTGTTGTATTACAGTGAATGCCAACTATTCCCTCGCGATAACTTTTTTCCTTGGCATGTGTGTCAGCTCGCTTTTAGATAAAAAGTGGGGTTTCACTCGAAATTTATAAACCCAGTATTTCTTTTATTTATCAGTTAAGCAGCCTTGAACGTGAACACAACCATAACAGGGGAAAAAGACGATAAAAACAGTAACCAACATCTTAACCGGGAGAGCGTGCTCTGCAGGGAGTGAGTGTGGACTGCAGCGCGGTGGGAGCCGCATGTTTTAAAGTGCAGTAGTGCAGATAGAGGCTGCCCCACGTGGGTGGTTTTGGCTATTGTGCTGAGAGTTACGTCTCCGCATCTCTTCAGCCTAAACACCAGTGAAAGCCCAGTCCTGTGGCCTTCAGTTTAACTCGACCTGGTTTGCGCTCAGAAGCAGGGAGAAGAGATCATGCTTTGCTCCATTCACATCTGACATTTGGGTTTTCCCTTTCACAAGCCATGAGCCTTCCCCGCACACCCGGAGCTCAGAGGCTCGGGCAGAGCCTGGTGTGAGCTGCGCTGGGAGTGGGGCCGGCAGTGCTGCGAGCAGGGCCATGAGGCGCCGGTCCCCGCCGCGCTGTGCAGTGCCTGGCTGCCCAGGTGTCCCGACAGGAACGTCCTGGGCAAGCTGTGTGCTGCTGGGCCATGCTGCTGGCGCGGGCGCGCTCAGCTCCTGGGCAGGGCTGTCTCAGCTGCCGCTCCTTGGATCCGCCGGTGGTGACAGCTCTGTCTGTGCCATGGATTGCGGCTGCGGCATGTGACAGGGTGACACACTTAAAAACATGAGCTGACCTCCAAAGAGACAGGCTTCTTCCCCATGCTGATGGTGTCAAACTCCTTAAGCAAGTGTGATTCGGGGATGTCCCAGCGATCCAGTATAGCACTTTTTTCCCTTACTGAGGTGACATTAGGTGGCTATGGCCTAAGCCAGGACCCCCTAAGCAGCACCCCCTGTCTGCACGTCCCCATCTGGTGCCCCCTCCTCTAACCACCTCTCCTCACCCTTCAGCGCTGCCTGAGGATGCCTCGCCCTGCCTGGCTCCACACCTGACGCCCGCACTCCGGCTCATCCCGCCAGCATGGCACAGGCGGGGGGCCTTGTCCGCCTGCCCCCGGCCGAGGGCTGCGCCGCCTCATCCCCGCCCTTCTCCCACCACAGGGACCGGAGGCCCTGGCTGCCAGCCACCAACAGCCCTGAGCCGGGCCACTACAGCCCCCCACGCTGCCTCACCCCCAACCTCAATGCCGGCCGCCTGCACCTCCTGCGGAAGGGCCTGGCCCCTGATGCCCGCTGCTGCCCCCTCGGCCTCTACAACAGCACTGGCTCCCTGGCCCGGAAGCCGGTGGAGTTGGGACCTTTTGGCAACAGCCCAAGTGGGGGGCGGCTGACGGCCCCCTGCACCCCACGAAGGGGCCAGCCCGCCCCAGGGCTCACCTCACCTGGCAGCCGCAGCCCGCTGGTGGCCCCAGAGGGACGCAGCTCCGTTGTCACCTTCCGCTTCATCGAGAAGGCCAGCGTGCGTCCCCTCAGCGCTCCCCAAGAGAACGGCCCTGTGGAGCTCGGCGAGGGCTGGCACATGCCCCCTGTCCAGCCCCAGCCCCAGGAGCAGCTGCTCCGCAGACTGAAGCTGGAGGCCTCCGCGTCTGACCCGCTCCTGGCTGGCAGCAGGTCCCCAGGGGAGACACGTCCCCGCGGGGGTGGAAGGGACGCCTGCGCCCTCGCCACCACCAGCTGCCTCTTCAGCTCCCTCACCAACGGGCTGCAGGCCCCGCCGGGGGATGTCCCCACCAGCCCTTGGCCCCAGGTAGGTGCCCACAGCCCCGTGCCAGGCTGAGGCCAGCTGGGCCCTGCTGACCGCTGTGTCCCTGCAGGGCAGTGCCTGGCCATGCCCCCGGCAGAGCTCAGCCCATGCCCAGCGCATCGCCCGCGCCAAGTGGGAGTTCTTCTACGGCTCACTGGACCCCCCAAAAACAGGTAAGGTGTCAGGCAGCGACATTGTGGTTACATAGCTGGCCCGAGGGGACGCAGAGCCCCAGCCTGCTGGGGTGTGGGGTTGAACAGGGGCTCTGCGCTCTCTTCCAGGCTCCTCGGCCCCAGTTGCTGAGCCCCCACCACAGCCCAGCTGCCCGCTGCCTGCAGAGCCGCAGAGGTCAGTGCCTGAGCACGGCCTGAGCCACGTGGAGGTGGAGATTGAGGTGTCCCCACCAGGCAGCAAGGAGCAGGGCTCCTGTGAGACAGGCATCATCAGGAGGACAGTGAAATACTCTGAGACAGACCTGGACACCGTGCCACTGCGGTGCTATCGTGAGACCAACATTGACGACATCCTGGCTGAGAAGGAGGAGGTGGACTCAGCTATCGAGAGCCAGAAGGACAGTGAGAGCAACCCCAGCTTCACGGGGACCCCGGGCAGGAGGAACAGCACACCTGAGGGGCTCCCCGAGCACGGTGCCCAGCACACGAATGATGGGCTGCGTGACAGAGATGCGGACGAGGATGATGAGGTGTTCGAGGCCACAAGGAAGGACGACAGGGAGAGGTGAGGCTCAGCACATGAGGGCAGAAAGCTCCCCTTGCCCTCCTCGGTGCGTGAGAAAAGGGCCTCTGCTGAACGAGTGCCCAAGCCAAAAGCCTCAGTGGCCGCGTCTGAGCCATGCCCAGGGCCTGGAGGGGTCCTGGATGGCCCTGCGGTGCTGGGGGCCTCTCTCTGCCGCATGGAAGGAGCAGGGCGGTGTTAGTGTCCAGTGCAGAGCACAGTGCCACAGGACCCACTCCTGTGGGGACAAGTGTTGCACTCAGGTCACCCATCTGAGCCTGGGCACCCAGGTGGCAGTGCCGGGGGCTCACTTGGATGGAGAGAGCCCGCTCACACTTGCATTTTGTGTTGTTTCTCATTGTGTGGCAATATACTCTGCACTAGGATGGTGGTGGGACAAGGGCCTCTGCTTCATCTGCAGATGCTCTGCAGGTGGAGGGAAAGGTGGTGCTGGGAAGACAGAGCTGGGTGAGCCCTGTGCGCTGGGACAGGGGTGCCTGGCAGCATGCACAGAGAAGGAAGAGGAGGTTTTCGTGTTGGCAGCAGGAAGAGATGATGAGAAATAACCTTGGTGGTGCTCCTGCACTAGAGGGAGAGGCTGAGCTGGGCTGCTGTGGAAGGGAAAGTGCACATCCCAAAGGGGAGCTGGGCTCCTGTGGGTCTTCCGAGAACAAAATGCATTTTTTTCCAAATCAACTGTGATACAAAATTTGAACGAGCTTTGTAAGTCATATTGTTGTCACACCATGCAAGTTCTTCAAGTTACCATAACAATCATTGTGCAAAGGAAGAAGCGAGATTGCTTCAGATAGATTTCTAGCAATCCCAGGTGAAGTATTGGATAGTTTAATGGTCATAAACAGGGGTAGCAAAAGTTTCAGACTCACGTAATGGTGATCTCCTACCAAGAGGATGACACTTCCCCCAGGAGCAGCCAGATCCCACAAGAAAGATGCATTCCCCTCGGTGGCTGGCTCTTAAATGAGCCCAGGGTAGCCCCACCCTGGGCCCACCCCTTCAGGTCACATGGCGGGGACACAGGTGCTCCCTAGGCCAGCCACTGCCCTTGACCAGGTGCTCAGTCACTGATTCAGGCCGTGACCTAGTGCCTCCCTTACAATCATCTTACATGGTGATAATTCATTTCCGAATGTGTTGGGCCATTACACACACTGTGTATGGGCTGTGAGCCTGGACCCGCTTTGTGCCCTCCGAGACACCTTGCTGTAACTCCCCAGGCTGTGCTGGAAAGCTCAGATGTGTGCTTCAGCACACTGCTGCCCCAAAACACGGCGCTCCCAGCACAATTATGAGGATGCACGTACCAGTGTTGTGCTCATTTTATGCAGCTTCATTGTAGAAAGCTTTTAGCTTTTTTTGCTGTGCAGACCGCTGACCACTCCCCAGCTAGATGCAGTCCCTGCAGACAGCAGTGCTGAAAATCCCTAGCTTACAACAGTGAGGTCGTTCAGTGCCTGCATTACTGCCCTGGGTTTTGCTTACATGCTGCTTCTGAGCGAGCTCTGCAGCTGCAGTCCTCCCTCTTGTTTACCAGTCCCCAGTGTTGATGTTTTCTACCTCCAGCTTTCTGCTTTGTCTGCTCACAGGAGGGCTAACGCGGGGGTCACTGCAAAGCCCCCCATCTTCCAAGAACTGGCACCGCTCTGCTCTGTGGGAGCTGCTGCAAACCAGCAGCCTCTGTCCCAGCCGGGCCTTCTGCAGAGCACTTTGTTGGTAGGTGGGAAGGGCCAGCCCTGCAAAATCATTGAAGCACCGTTGGATGCTGATTTGCAGCATTTAGACATGTAAATCCCTTTGGAAATCTAGCCGTAGGGGTTTAGCACCCTCTGCGAGGGGGGATTGGCTTGATGCTATCTCGCTGCCCTTCATACTGTGGCCAAAGGGCACCTTTGTGTGATTTGCTCTCCTAAAAGAAGAGAACGTGCTAACAGCTGGCAGGGCATCAGGATGAAAAATCCAATGCAAAATCAAATGAGACACGGGAAGTGACAGAAGAAACAGTGTTTTCTTCCAGCAAATCCACTCCCTGAATATATTTAGAGCCAGATCTACGACTAATGACCAGTCTAAGCCTTTACTGTCTTTATTCCCATTAGTCCCAGAGAGCCAAGACCTGTCAGCAGGAGCAGGCTCATCTCACCCCCGCCCCCGGGCGTCCCAGGAGGTCACTAAGCCGGCGGTGCTGCGCAGTGAGGCAGAGCGGGCTGTGCAGCATGTGGGGGGCTGGCTGCAGGCGGGAGCGCTGCTTTCCCTGCAGGCAGAGCGGCCTGGCCCAGGGCAGCGCTCAGGTGTGCTGCCAGGGGACGTGCTGGTGCCGATGGGCTGGGGGACACACGGGCCCAGAGCTCAGCCCGCAGCAGTGCCAGGAGCAGTGTCGGTGTGCGGTGCAGCGTGGTTACTGTGTCCCCGGGGATGTGTGTTCCCTACTTACCCACCTGGCGCATCTCCAAGAAAGGATTATTGTGTCTCCCACACCAGCTTCAAGCTGGAAGCATCTTTGGTTTTGCGCCGCCGGTCGCTGCCATGCAGGTGCTTGGTGACCCCCTCTGCGTGGCTTTGCTGCATGGCCGTGCCTGCTGCGCTGCTCCTTGCAGGCAGGCTGGGCAGCGCGGGCCCAGCGGGTGTGCTCAGCCCTCGTGCCCGTGCTGCTGCGAGCGGGTCCTTCTGGGTGGGAATGGCATCGCTTATTGCTGGCCTGCTGGCTTGGGCTGGGGAGATTGTTCCTGGAGCTCAGCTGGTGTGGAAAAAAACAGCTGTGTTTTTCTGTGGTTCGATTTCAATATCCTTGATGACAAGAATAAGCCCCATTCCCTCACTGTCCTGGGAACAGGGTTCCATCTGTCTGCTGCTGCTGTCCTTTGTGGTACAGCCCATGGCCCTTTGTATGGATTCAAGATGCAAAATGGAATCAGCAGCATTAGCTGCACTCAGCAGCACACTGCGAAGCGTGAGGACAGTGAATGCATGCTCGCAGCTGTGAATGCTATAGAGGTCTCCTCTCCCGTGTCCTCACCAGCAAGCCCTGTGGGGCAGCTGCTGGGGCTTGCACTGGCCGGGCAGGGGCAGAAAGCGGTGCAGCACAGCTGGGGCAGTGCTGGTGGGTGCCCATCCTGCCTTCCTTACCCAGCGCTCGCTCAGCCGAGCACCCTCTGAAGCCACCCACGTTGCAGGGCGTGCAGCTGTCAGCTCGCGGCCTGCTAGAGCAGTCAGTGAGGTTGCTGAGCAGTGTTTGAAGGCTAATAAATGATAAATCGCTTGGTGCTTGTAACAGCGCTGCATTTTCTGAGCCCTCCATGTGAAGCTGTTTGTTCATAACAAATGTTATGACAAGCCAGATCGGTTCTTTGCTTTTAATCAGGAAAGAAAGTGGCATAACAAGTGCTCTTTTGGTGCTCTAATGAAGTCATAGCAGCCTGTGAGTAAAACAGGTTTTTAGAGTTGCGTTTATGCTTTTCTATGACTGAAGCACCGATGTTCTCTGTATTGGAAACGTCCCTCCTGCCACGTGCTCAGACTGATGGGCAGGGTGCAGTCTACCTCCTCTACAGGACAAAATGCTTGGGGGTTTGAGATGTAGAAACCCCTGTGTTGGGCTGGCCCCAGCCCCATGCTGGAGATGAGCTGAGCTTCCTGCAGGGCCGATCCATGCCCAGGTGATTAGCTGGGGCCTGGAGAGTGTGGTTCAGGTGCCGTGGCAGGGAGGAGAGCCCTGGGTTTGCTCAGCGACCGCGGTGCCACAGATGTGGAGGAAGGCATCACGCTGTCCTTGGTGGCTTCAGGAGCGCTGTGGGCGCTGGGAGCTCTGAAGGCGCCTGGAAAACTCAAGCAGTCGCAGATTTGATTGGAAGGGGAGCTGAACCACATCCTGTTTTTCGTGCTTGAGCCCTTTATTGGATCTAAGCTCAAGCCGAGTGACTGGGAGCAGGAGCCATCGCATAAGCTTCTTAGGAGGATGAGCCACTAAAGGAACAAAAGTCCATGGCGCATTAAAGGAGAAGCATATGTCTGGAGGGAGGCCAGTGCAGCCCCTCTGCCCATGATGTCTTGGGCAGGCAAGGCTTTTCCATGGAGGTCTGGCATCCTCAGATATTCTGAGGAGACTTCTGCCCTCCACAGTTTCCTTCTGGAGCAATGTGTGGCCTTCTGTTTCAGGGCTTTGAGCTCTTGCTCCCCAGTGACCAGTACTCACTTTTTTTTCCCTCTAGGATCATGGACCGAGACACACAGGGTATGCTCAAGTCTCCAGTGCCCTTCCTCCTAGGGCACAGCCTCTCAAAGGATGGCATGGACTCTTTCAGCAAGCATTTTGAGAGTATCATGGAGTCCCATCGAGCCAAAGGCACATCTTACACCAGCCTGGACTCCATTGACATCCTCTCCTCCCCAGCCCGCACCCACGGAACCATTTTCACTTTTGACCTCCCAACCCTCACCCCAGAAGTACAGGGACAGATCCGAGACAGCGCCAAGCAGATTGAGGAGAACTTTGCTCCTCTGGCTCACTTGGAGCCGGACTCCGGGACCAGTTCGGCCACAGATGCCCCCTGGACCGAGAGGGAGGAGGAGAGAGGCAGGCGGAGGAAGGGTGCTCGGCATAGCCCTTGCTGCTCGGAGGACAGCTTTGGTACTGCCTTGCCCTCCAACATGAGGTGAGTGACCACAGTTGCTTACTGCCCACCTGGGCCACCCTGGCTCAGGGTTGGATCTGACCCAGTGCTGCGTGCTGTGTAGCCAGAGCCTAATCGGTGGGAAAGAGGGGAGTGGGCCAGGGTGCCCAGCCCCACCACTGCCCACCTGGCCATGTGAGACCATGTCCAGCGGAGACCCTGCCTCCCTTGTACTCCTCCCTCTCCCATTAAGGTCTTGGGCTGAGGCACGTAGCATTCGGCTGGTTGGCAGGCTGCAGATTTTCCCATTTCTGGAGTGTGCTCATCTGGAGCACAATCAGGTCAGTCTGGATGCCACGTCCCATGTAGTGGCTCGGCTGCGGAGCTGGTGGCTCCCGGAGAACTCGGTGTTGCAGTCACACCGGTGCTGGCCTTCCTGTTTGCATTGCCTCCCCACGAGACCTCCTCCTGCCCGATGACCTCCTGTGCGATGCCGGGGTGTCCTGAATCCTTGCAGACCTCCCCAGTGGGCATCCAGCCATGGATCACTGCTTCCTGGAAGAGAATCAGCTTCCTATTCCTCTGCCAAGGCACAGGACCAGGGTGGCCCCAGAGACACCAAAATGACAGGGCCTAACTCAGCATTCACAGGGGCACGGAAGGGTGTGGGGGTGCAGACACCGCTGGCCGCAGGGATGGCAGTAAGGCAGCACAGAGGAGATTGTTCCTCACGGGTGTACCTCAGTGCAGTGCAGAGAGCAGCAGCGGTGCTGAGGGCACCACAGCCCCATGCTCCCCTCCTCACTTGGCTCAGGGCAGCGCTGGCTGCTGTGGAGGCTGTGCAGGGTCCCCCAGGGAGCTGGGGAGAGGAATTCGGGAGCCTCTGTGGCTGCTGTAATGTAGCACCAGCTGTGCTGGAGCGGATTCGCAGCGGTGTGCGGGTGGCTGACAGTGAGCATGAGCAGGCCTGTGTGCTGCCAGCTGCTGGTTCAGGGTCGGTGCTGGGCTCTGCAGCCCGTGGCTCCCAGCAGAAGCAGCGTGGTGCCCCTGCGAGGCTGGGCAGCCTCAGCTCATGCACCCAAGGCTCCGGCGTCCCTCAGCACGCAGTGTTCTGGGACCAGGCTTCTACCCTGACCTTGCAAGCAGGAAACGTGCCCCTCTGCCAGCGCAGCGAGGCCTCCCCCAGCGCTGGGTTGCCTTGGCCCCCAGCAGCCCTGTGTGATGGAGGTGGCGAGCAGCAGGAGAGCGGGGCCTGCAGTGGGGTGAGCAGCGGGGGGGCCTGCGTCCCTGGGCCCAGGGACAGCTCCAGGGAGCCCTGTGTGTTCCCAGCAGACTTCCATGTGTTAGCAATGGGAGATGGCCAGCTGCTGGGCCAGCCCACGGTGGGACACTCTGGCACCCCACAGTGCTGTGCCACAGGTGGGGAGGCCCCAAGCACCCGGTGGGGGACCCCACAGCAGCACAGGGGCTCTGCAAGGGCCTGGCCTTCCCTCGGGCTGTACTGCGGGGCACTGCCCCCCAGGCAGGGGTGTCCCAGCTGTCACTGCGCAGTGATGGTGACCCAGAGTGTGCACGTGGGGCCAGCAGTAGGAGGGGGGTGCTGGGGACACTGGCTCCCTGCGGGGCTGCCTGGCTGGTGAGAGGGCGAGGCAGGAGCTGGGCTGCTTTCTGGCTGTAATTTTGCAATTACACATCCAAATCCCTACGCAGCCCTGGGGCAGGCACTGCCGCTCACAGAGCATCAGCCCCAGAGAGACAGAGACTGCAAAGGGTGTCCCCTGGGGGTGCTCAGCCTCCCTCGTCCCCAAGGTCCCAGCCTGGGCCCCAGAGCTGGTGCCTGAGGGGGGGTGCTGATTGCTCCGTCACCCTCACCCCGCTGCGGCAGCCTCTGCAGGGACCCCAATCGGGGCCACTGCCCTCGGCAGCACAGAAGAAGGGCAGAGGCAGAGGGAGGCTGCCAGCCCCCAGCTCCTGGTGCAGGCCCGGTGCCGCGCTGATGGGCAGCGAGCTGGGGAGGCACCGAGCCCGGGAGCAGCGTGTGCCGGCGTGAGGCCTCCCCCGTGCCAGACCGCAGCTGCCGGCGTGTGCGGGAGCGCCGGGGCCGTGCCGAGAAGCGCCGCTGTGCTTCTTTGAAATAAGGCCCCTTTTGTTGCCGCGGCCGCTGGGGAGCGGGTGCCCCCTGGCAGAGGCCGGCCCGGCTCGGTGCCTGCCCCAGAGCCGGCAGCGGGCAGAGGGCGGTGTGCGCCCGGTGCGTGCAGCCCGCGGGGCTGTGGGGTGCGGTGCGGGACGCTGCGGGGAGAGGCTGCGGGGCGAGGGGAGAATGGAGAGAGGGGCGGGGAGGGGTGACTGCTCCCCGGGCGCGGGGCTTCCTCCGCCGCTCCCGGCCGGGCTGTGCCCCGGCGGCCCCGCGGCGGTGCGGTGATGCTCGGGCCGCGGGCGGAGGAG
>WBMW01001113.1:659066-672979 GCA_013396635.1 Penelope pileata
AACGGGGCTGCGCGCTGCCGGCTGGCACCGGCCCTGGGGAGCTCCATCGGCGTGCGGCCCCTCTCGGGGCAGAGGGGACAGCGGTCCCCCCGCGCGGACTCCCGCGCTGCGGCGGGCAGAGCCGGGGCCGTCCCCGGGCGCAGCCCCCGAGGGTACCGCGGCCGCAGCGCCGTCACAGCGCGGCTGTCGGGGGGCAGTGGGGAGCGGTGACGCACTCGGATGGGAACGAGCGCTCGGGAGGAGGTGCCCGGAGCTGGGGCACCCGGGGCGGGGGGATGCAGCCGAGTCCTGTGCAGGCGGCAGCCGTGCCCCTGCCGTGCCTCCCCGCGTGCCCGTGCCGCTTGTGCCGGCACCGCCGGGGGCTCTGCGTGCCCGGGGCACCGCGCAGCCCTGTGGCTGGGTGCAGGGAAGGACGCTTTGCCAAGGGGAAGTTGGGGAGAGCCCGCGGTTGAGCTCTCCTGAAGCGCTCACCCCCTGCTCGGTGATGAAATCCCCCCTTAGTGCCCCTCTGCCAGGGGCTGCCCGCCCGCAGCCCTCGGGGCGGTCCCTCTGTGCCGGCGCTGTGCTCAGGGCCCCGTGCAGCCCCGCCCCGGGCAGGGGTACAGGAGGCGACGTCTGTCCGTGTCCCCCCATGCCCTGCCTGCGGGGTGCTGCTGGGCAGGGACACCAGAGCTGCTGGGTGCAGCCCTGCAAGGGACACTGCTGCAGCAGGACCTGGGGACCTCCTGTCACCCCATTGGGGTGCTGATGAAAGCTGCTGCTGCAGGCTGCGGTCCTGCTGGGCACCGTGTCCCCGGGCCTCCCCAGTGCTGTGCCAGCTGACCCTGCGTGCTGCAGCAGTGAGCTCACAACCCTGTGACGGCAAAAAAACGACACAGAGAAACCTGTGCTTGGGGGCAGGCTGCGTGGCACAGGGCCACCAGCACCCTCCTGCACACCTCCTGCGCAGTGTGTGCAAATTGACAGCTGCTGAAATCTGCCGTCCATTTGCCCCTTTGGATGTGAATCCGCGGAGCAAAGGCAGCGTGGAGAGAGGGACCCACAAAGCCGAGCATGAGTCTGTGTCTGTGCCGATGCGGCCGTGGGAGCTGTGCTACAGAGCCCGCCCTGCCCTTTTGGAAGGGTCCCTGCAGCAGCGAGCCTGGGGTGGGCAGTGCTGCTGCCACGGAGCAGGAGAGCAGCAGTGGGCAGTGCGGCTGCAGAGCGTTCCCCCAGCTCGGGGCTGGGCTGAGCCCAGGTGTGTCTGCTCTGGGGATGGAGCCGGTGGCAGCGGGGGTGGCACTCAGCCAGGCAGAGCCCTGGGGGTCTCAGTGCAGCCCGGGGCTCTGTGCTGCGTGCAATGGGGCCGTCCGAGCTTCTGATGCCACAGGTCAGCGTGTCCTTCGCAGTGTTCTTGGGCAGTCCCAGAGCCCGTGTGTTGGTAGTGCTGCTCTGCTGGGCTGTTCCCTGGTGCTGCTCAGTCAGAGCTGCTCCCCGAGCCTGCAGCTTGCTGCCCAGCCCTGCAGGATGGCACCCCATGCCCCTCCATTGGCACAGAGCAAGGCCGGGCTGCATGTCCTGCTCTGCAGCAGCTGCTCTGGGTACCATCAGACTGCTCGCAGTCCTTTCTGAGGAGCTTCTCTGCAGCTCCAGGGTTTCCAGTCCCCAGTTCTCTGTGCCGTTTTTCTATTCTTTTTGTTGTTCTTAGCCCCTCAGCTCATTCCCATCAGTAAGATCTCATCCCTCCTGCTTCGTGTGGCAGTTCCTTACTGCCCACATAGCTCCCCAGTCGCCTCCTTCCCTGCCCTGCTCTCTTCCTGCTGGAGGACCTTGGTTCCTTTCTCTCTCTCTCCCCAGGCCCTTCCTGGGCTCCCTGCATCCCATGCCCTGCCACCAGCTGCTTCCCCCTTCCATCTCTGCTCCTCTGGCTCCAGGGTAGCATAACCTGCCCTGAGGCTGAGCCCTCTCGGGGTCTCCTTCCTTCCCAGGGGACAGCCGGCCTCGGCTTTCCATCTGCAGGCAGGGGATCTCCGTCCCCTGCAAACAGGCTGGTGTGGAGCCAGTGTTCCTCCGAGCAGGACACACGTGACAGTCCTGGTCCCTTTCCGCTCTGGCCGCTGCGTCTCCCGGGAGATGATGGATTTCCCTTCCACAGACAGCTCCTGGCCAGGTCCCTGCAAGCCTGCAGTTGTGCTTTATCAGCCAGCAGCGAGCTCTCCCAGCAGCCTCCGGCCAAGAGATGGATGTTGACAGCCGCCTGAACAGTCTGTCCGAAACTTGATTATTGTCCTCCGAGGATGATGCCTTCCAGACCCGTCCTGCTCCTTGATTTGTTGTGCTGAGCAAACGCTGCTGGAAGCCCTCTCCTCTGGGCTGAGTGCCGGGCAGGGAACAGGGCCCAGGCCTGTTGCAGATGGACTTCGCTGGTTTCCCAGCTGAAACACAGCTGTGAGGGTCGGGGCCAGCAGGGAGGCCCAGGGGCTGCGGAAGCCGTGGGGCGGCTGCCCAGCAGCAGGCAGCCCTATCCTGCCCCAGAGAGCCCCCAGGCCTATGGTGGGGCCTTGCGTGAGTGCACTGGGGTCTCCGCATGTCCCACGCGGAGCAGCCGCCGGGCTCTGCTGGGATGCAGGGTGCTCCCAGGGTGCAGGGTGCCCACAGGCCCTGCAGGATGGCTGGTGCTGGGGACACTGCTGTAGGGCACAGCAGTGCTGGAGGCCCTGTCAGGGGCTGCTGCCCCACAGAGCTCTCCCACAAATATTGGGCAGCACTCATGCTGCTACATGGGCAGGCACAGGAGGGGAGCACGGGTGGCAGCCTGGGCTGTGCCCCAGTGCCGTGCCCAGCCATGCCAGGGCTGCGGGGCCCGTGGTGCCAAGGGGAAGGCACCCAGCAGCCCTGAAGCAATGCCGGCCAGCTGGTGTGTGCAGAGGGGCCCAACCAGCAGCCCCGTGCCAGGAAGGAAGGGCTGAGTGTGGGCCGGGCTGCCTGGGGCTGCCCCAGCCTCCAGTGCCCCTCTGCCCCAGGGCAGCTCCCCGACCCACGCCCCGCTCCTCTCTCCACAGGCGCTGTACGGCTCCATCAAGAACGAGAAGCTGCAGTGGGCCATGTGAGCACCCCATGGGGGGGAGGTGCTGGGGTCACCCTGACACCGTGGGGGTTCCTCCCTCACCACTGCCCCGCAGCACCCGGGGACCGCGCGAGGAAGAGGGCCGCGTGGCACCTCAACAGGGCCCTGAGGCTGTGGCTGCGCCAGGCGTTGCTCTGCGCCCTGGCAGCGGTGCCCGGGTTGGAGCTGGCAGCCCAGGGCTGTGCCCAGGCGCCCGCACCCTCGCCCACAGCTGCCATCTCCAGCAGCAGGAGCGGCAGCGCCCGCGCTGCGGGGATTAATCAGCCCGGCGGTGCCGCCAGCGCTGAGGCAATGCGCTCGGGCTGCTGCCATGGAGACGCCGGCAGATGCTGAGGGGTTTAATTAGCAGCCAGCGGGTATGAGGGAGGGGGGAGGCCACGGCTCTGGGCTCCCACATCTCCCTGCCGGGCGGGGGGAGGTGGCAGCAATGCAGCCTGCCCAGGGGCGAGGGGGCATTGATGGGAGGGGGGGGCCAGCAAGGTGGGCCAAGAGGTGCTCAGGCCCCAGCACTGCTCCCTAACCCTGTGGCCCATCAGTGCACAAGGGCTCCTGGGGGCAGGCTGGGACCCCTCCCCAGCCAGCAACATCCCCATGGCTCATCCCAACAGCACCGCAGCCCCCAGCCCAGTGGGGCAGGAGCACGAGGGCTTGCTGGGCTGTGGGGTGCTCTCCTGTGGTGATGGAAAGCTGCTCAGCCCAGTGTGCTGCAAGCAGGAGGCTCGGGGTTTGCTGTCCCCAGCAGGGTAACAAACACTCCCCAACCACGTCTGTACCTGGCAGAGACGAGGAGGAGCTGCGGAAGTCCCTTTCGGAGCTGGCTGACCCCAAACCCAAATCCATCAAACGCATCAGCAGCTGCAGTAACCCCTTCCTGGACTTCTCCCAGGACTCCAGCATTGCCACCTACAAGCACGGGCTGTTAGTGCGCAAGATCCACGCTGACCCTGACTGCAAGAAAAGTAGGTGCTGGGGGGGGGTGCTAGGGGCACTGGGGAGCTCCAGGAACCCCGACAGTGGGAGCGGGGCCAGAGCCACCACATGAGACCTGTGCACAGCACGGCCCCGCAGCAGCAGCCCCCCACCGCGTGAGTCAGGCTGCGGCGGGCATAGCTCTGCCCCCAGGATGGGGGCTGAAGGCCTCTCCCTGCAGAGCTGGGGGGGCATGGGGGTGCAGTGGGCTGCCTGGGGGATGCCGAGGGATGGGGAAGGAGGCCTGCAGATGTGCTGCTGGTTCCATGCTGCCAGGCGCGTTCCCCATTTCCTCTGCAAAATCCTCCCTAAGCCCCGGCTGCCTAATGCCACCTTGATCCGATCAGGCGCTACCTGGTGTGCAGCACCACAGTGCCCCATCCCCGGGCACGCGGCCCCCCCAGCAGCCCCATCTGCCAGCCACGTGCCCTGCACGGGCTCAGGTGCACGGGGATGGCGCTGGCGTGTTGTGTGTCCCCAGGGTGGGGTGACGTGCGGCGTGGCAGGGCTCGTGGGGGAGTGACGCCTGCTCTCCTTTCCTGCAGCCCCCCGGGGGAAGCGCGGCTGGAAGCCCTTCCACGCCATCCTGAAGGGGATGATTCTCTACCTGCAGAAGGTGAGCAGCGCCGGCATCATCTGCCCCTGGGGCTGAGTGGGGGACCAAGGGGGCCCTTGGGCCACGTCCCGAGGAGCGGGGGCTGCAGGGCCGTGCTCACAGACACGCTGCCCAGTCGCAGCGAAGCAAGGAAGAGCCGCGGCACTCCTGTCCCCAAGCACAGGGACTGGAGTGTTATGGGCCATAGCGTGGGCGCTGGGCGGCAGTGGGCACAGCCCTCAGCCGGCTCTGAGGTGCCCGGGGGCCTGCAGGAGGAGTACAAGCCGGGGAAGGCGCTGGCAGAAGAGGAGCTGAAGAACGCCATCAGCATCCACCACTCGCTCGCCACGCGGGCGTCTGACTACAGCAAGAGGCCCAACGTCTTCTACCTCAGGACAGCTGACTGGAGGGTCTTCCTCTTCCAAGCACAGTGAGTGTCCAGGGCCCAGTGGGATGGATATTCAGGTTGTGCATTAGGAAAAAAATTATTGTCAGAAAGAGCTGTAAGGCATTAGAACAGGCTGTCCAGGGAGGTGGTGGAGTCAGTGTCCCTGGGGGCGTTCAAGAAACGTGTGGATGTGGCACTGGGCTGTGGCTCAGTGGGCATGGTGGGGATGGGCTGTTGGTTGGACCTGGTGAGCTTAGTGGTCTTTTCCAACCTTAATGGTTCTGTGGAGGCCCCGGCAGCTGCCTGGGTGGTGGTGGTAGTGGGGGGCGGGATGGGCCGAGGGCCACATCAGGACCCTTCCTGGAAGGGAGAGGGGCTGATGCTGACTCTGGGCATTGGCCGGCTCCTCCCCTCCCTGCCCCATTACACCTGAAGCCATGCAGCGCTGGGCCAGCAGGGAGCAGTGGGCTGCCCTGCAGGGCAGGCCCCGGGCCTCACTGCTGGGGCTGGCAGGGAGAGCACGCGGAGCTGGCAGGAGCCCATCCATGCTCGGCCTTTCTCCCCAGGAACCCTGAGCAGATGCACTCGTGGATCACACGCATCAATGTGGTGGCAGCCATGTTCTCTGCACCCCCGTTCCCCGCCGCCATCGGCTCCCAGAAGAAGTTCAGCCGCCCGCTGCTGCCGAGCTCCTGCACTCGGCTGTCCCAGGTGGGCCATGGCAGGGGGAGGCACGGGGCTGTTCCTCGCTATGGGGTGAGAGGTGCATGGCGGGGCTGGGGCTGAGGCACACGCAGCCCCTGCCTGCGCCAAGGAGGGACCCAAGGAGGGGCCAGGACCTTGGTGGGAGCCTGGCAGGGGATCAGCTGGCCCTCACTCATGCCACTGCAGTTACTGATAGAGCAGAAAGGATTAAAAAATCCAGCCTAGTTTTAGAGGGGATTAAATGCATTTCTAAGACCGCAGCCAGTGCACCATGAGGCAGGAGCTGTCCCCGCAGTGCCTGTACTTTTCCCTGTAATGTTTAGAAGACCAAGAGCTGCAGCTGAGATCCTGGCAGGACCTGGGAGGGGAAAGCCACGCCAGCCCCAGCCCCAGGCAGCTCCCACCTGAGCTGGAGGTGAGGGCAGTGGGGTGCTGATGCCATGTCACCTGTCCCCAGGACGAGCAGGTGAAGAGCCATGAGACCAAGTTCAAGACGATGTCAGCGGAGCTGCTGGAGCACCGCTCCTCACTGCCAGATAAGAAGGTGAAGGGCAAGGAGTACGAGGAGCTGAAGCAGAAGGAGGAGTACCTGGAGTTCGAGGTGAGCTGGGCAAACCCATGGCCCTGTCCAACCACCACCCCTGGCCACAGGCTCTCAGCAGCCACCAGGCGGTGGGGACCTCTCCTGCCTGTGGAGCTGTGCTGCACGGGGTACCCTGGTACTGCCACAGTGCTTTGCCCCAGGTGCAGCTCCCAGGGAGGGTAAGGGGCTCCTGGGGGTGGGGGTGGAGAGTGTGTGCCCCAGGGCTTTCAGCTTGCTGTGACCCCCACTAGGACACAGCAGGGAGGAGGGCATTGTGCCTCCAAGGCTGGCGTGAGGCCACGAGCACCCTGCAGGCTGCTAGGTAGCGCCCTGCTCCCCCACCGCTCTCTTTGCCCCCAGAAATCCCGCTATGGTACCTACGCCATGCTGCTGCGGGCCAAGCTGAAGGCCGGCTCCGAGGACCTGGCAGCATTCGAGACCACGCTCTTTGACGCAGCGAGTGGTGAGGACGATGGCCTGAAGAAGTCCCGCTCCAGCCCCTCGCTGAACGCCGAGCCCTCCAGCACAGGCACCAAGGTGAAGCGCAACGTCTCGGAGCGCGCCAGCCGCCAGCCCCCCAGCCACCCCCAGAAGTCATAAGCCAGGGGCATCGGCCGTCTGCACTGCAGCTCTGATCCTGCCCCTGGGGCCAGGTGGGTGCCATGTGCCCGCTGGGACCCTGCATGAGTCCATCTCCGGGGGCACACGCCGGGGTGGGGACAGCCATACCCAGCCACCAGCAGCAGCCCAGCGGCCCCGTGGCCGGAGACCGATGCAGGGCAGCAGCGAGGTGCTGCGGGCAGGAACTGCCCCATCAGACTCATTCCTGCTCCCCCTGTTCTGCGCTTGGCTGCGCTTTTTCCCCCCACCCCAGAGAGGTGAAAGGAGGGGGCTGCATTCCTTGGTGTAAAACCATACCGTGGCTGGCAGCTGCTTTCCTCCTCCATTGTGCCGTGTGGGATGGAGCCATCCAAGGGCCCTGCGTGCCATCTCTCAGCCCAACCCCAAGGGCTGGGGGCCAGGGGAACCTGGGGCTCCCTCCCTGCTGCCCCAGCTGCTCCCATGCCTCTTGCTTTCTTACAACTTTTGGACCGTTTTTGTGATACAGTTTTGCACTTTTTAGTACCAGATTGAGCTGACCACCAGGGAGTTTTCTGGGGGCTGATTTTGATGCTTTTTGGGAACTACTTAAAAAAAAAAAACAACACACCGAACCCAGCCATTTCTTCTAGACTGCACTTTTGGAGGGGGGAGGTTTTTACATGGACTCGAGGGAGGACAGAGATTCCCCCCCAGACAGCGAGCTGAGCATCACTGCTGGGCACAGCGCTGCGAGCCACCGCACCAGAGCAGCCGCCCTCCTGCAGAGCCAGCCCTGCGCTTCATGAACACGGGCACGGCCCTGCAGCCTGGATTGGGCCCCATGGCTGTGCCAGGGGGCGAGCACGGTGCCAGGTGTGCACCAGGCAGCAGCAGTGTGCATGTGGCTGGTGGGGACGGGGGCTTTCCTTCCAGTGCCACTTCTCCAAAGCATTGAAGGGGCCTTCGAGGATGCAAAGCTGAGTGCACGGTCCTGAACTAGAGAAGGGGGAGCAGGGAGCTGGAGCCTGCTCCTTGGCTGCAGGCTGAGCATGCCAGAGGAGGTGTGGAGCGAGCACTGGTGCTCACTGGGCCAAGGGGGTGGGCGGAGGGTCTGGTGCTGGGGCAGCAGCAGGGCTGGGGGCTGCAAACAGCCGCTGTTCTGGCTGCATGGGACCCGGCTGGTTTCAGCACTGACTTTGCGAATGTGTCAAACTTTTTATTCTGCTCTTTTGAGTCTATTGCAAAAAAAAAAAAAAAAAAAGGAAAAAAAAAAAAAGGAATCCACTCGTGCTCCAGGCAGCTCGGGGGAAGAAAAACCTTTGTACAGCTTCTGTCGGTTACTGAAGTAAAACTTGCTCTTCAGTTCTTGGTGCGCTGTGGTTTTTCCCCCAGGGCAGCCCAGAAGTGGCACTGGGGACAGCATGGGCACCGGGCTGGTGCTGAGGAGGGGCCTGTGGCCCTGCTGCCCGCCCCAGGGTTAGGGCCCTGTCTCACCAGGCCAGGCCAGGCACAGGTGGCTGAGGCTAATGGGAACCCTGTCCCTCTGTTCTCCCGGCAAGGGACTGGTAAGTAAGAGCAGAGAGGGGCCGGGGGCAGCGGCCAGACAGGCCCCCAGTCCGGAAGGCACTTGTGTGGGAGGGGCAGACGGGGGGCGGCACAGCCCCCCCGGCCCCTCAGTGCACCTGCTGCTGCTGGCTGTGGGGCAGCTCGCCCTCTGGCACCGGCCCCGGCTTCAGGGGGGGGCCCTGCTCCTCCTCCACTGACTCACTGCCATAGGCGCTGTCTTCCTTGACCTCTGCAAGGCAAGCTCGGGGCGGTCAGCAGGGAAAGGCTGCGGGGCAGGGGGGACCTCCCCTGTTCCCAGAGTCCCCATACCTGTGCTCTGCAGCTCCTCCGGCGTCTCAGTTTTGCGCAGCATCCTGACGGCCTTGCGCAGCCCCATGGAGTCCAGCGCCTCCAGCAGCCCCCCGAGGCTGCCCCCAGCCAGCTGCAGGGGGAGGACAGTGAGCGAGGGGACACACAGGGGATGGGACAGGGACAGGGCTGGGCACTGACCTCGTAGCTGCGCAAGAGGCTGACGCTGGGTGAGGGGGTGTCCTTGTAGGTCTCCACCAGGCTGCAGAGCCCCAGCCGCTTGGCCAGCTCCATCCAGTCTGACCCGCTGCTGTCCTGGTTCAGCAGCTGCTCCAGCCCCTGCAGCGCGTCACTGTCCAGGGACAGCACATTCCCTGTGGGGACACGCACCTCCATCACATAACGCCCACCCCCAGAGGGCCAGGAGGGGCCCGGTCCCGCCTGCCTGCAGCAGGGCTGCTCACCTGGCCGGGGGGCAGTGGGCGTTTCTGCCTCAGGGCCCGGCTGGGCGGCCTGCAGCAGGATGTCCCGCACCTGGGGGCAAACACACCGACATGAGCACTGCCCCAGGGACCAACACCCCCAGCGCCCCAGGGTGCACAGAGGCACAATGCTGGGCCAGGCCAATGCCATCACCCCGGCCGTGCCCCCAGGCCACCTCCTCAGGAGCACACCGTGCCCCTCACACACCGTGCCCCTGCGCACCTTCTGGCTCCGGGTCAGGTCCAGGGCTGTGTGGCAGCGGCGCTGCCGGGGCCCTGCCTCCCCCTGCCCCTGCTCAGGGGCAGGATGGGGGTCTGGGGACAGCTCGCCCAGCTCCATGCCCTGCTCCTGCTCCTCGGGGTCGGTGTCCGTGTCGCTGCTTGCCTCCGACGAGGAGGGGCTGACGGGCTCATCGTTCTCCCGCAGTGCGTCTGCCCCTGTGGGGAGGGCTGCGCTGAGCCCCGGGGGCAGGGGCTGCTCCCACCACCCGGCAGCGGGCAGGCAGCGCCATACCTGCTTTGAGCAGCAGCTTGGTGAGGGTGGGGGAGCCCAGGCCAGCAGCCAGGTGCAGGGGGGTGTTCCCAGCAAAGGTCCGGCTGTTGACGTTCGCTCCCAGCTGCAGACAAAGGCATGAGGCTGTGAGGATGGGGCCTGGCCTCCCTCCCCCTGCGCAGTGGCGAGGAGCACCCCTACCTTCTTCACCAAGTGGGTGGCCATGTTGAGGTTCTCCATCTCCACGGCCAGGTGCAGTGGGGTTCTGCCACCCTGCCTCTCGGTGCCATTCACGTCCGCGCCCCTCCTGACCAGCAGGTCCAGGCAGGCCACGCTCTTCGCCTTCACAGCCAGGTGCACGGGCAGGAGGCCTGTGGCAGTGGCACCGGCTCGGCACCCTCCCATCATGCCAGGGCCCTTCCTCACTGGGGCCCTCCACCCCCCAGCCCCACTCACCATGGAAGTCGGGCAGGCGCAGCAGGTAGGGGGTGGCCGGGCCCAGGTGGGCCAGCAGTGTCCGCAGCATGTCCTCGTCACCGGCCTGCAGCGCCAGGTGCAGCAGGGAGTTGCCGTAGCGGTCCAGCAGGGTGGGGTTGGCGCGGGCCTGCAGCAGGAGCTGCACCACCTGGGGCTGCTTGGTGATGACCGCCAGGTGCAGCGGCGTCTGCAAGACAGGCACCGTCACCACACTGGTCTCAGCCCAGCACCACCCGAGGTCCAGCAGAGCCCCCAAGGCTGGACACAAGACTGAGTCTCACGGGGAGACCCCCCCAGCCCCAGCTATGGCAACGGCCCCTCCCAGAGCCCTGACCTGCTGCAGGTTGTTGGTGATGTTGATGATCTGGGGGCTGGGAATGCTGTCTATCATCTCGATCAGCTGCTTGATCACCTCTGTCTGCTCATGGATGATGGCAAGGTGCAGGGGCCTGCAGGAAGAGAGTACGGCCCTCGTGCCGGCCCCATGGCCCTCCCGCTGGCTGCCACCCGCCCGGCAGTGCTGCCCGCACACTCACGTGTCCCCGTTCTCATCCTGCGAGGCAGCCAGGTGCCTCTGCACTGCCAGCAGCATGCGGGGGTCCGCGGTCGCCGAGAACTCGAGCAGCGCGTGGGCGTTGCGGCGTGCCAGCATCCACAGGTGGCGGAGGTGGGCTGCGGGCAGAGCAGGACATCAGCCCCAATGCGCTCCCGGGTCCCACAGCCCCCGGCACGGCCCCCGCCCCTGGAGGTCCCCGGCCTGATGTCCCATACCATGCCTCTGCAGCTCCTTGCAGTGTGTGCTCTCCGTGGGTGCCTGCCTGTCATCACCATCCCCGCTGGGGGCCTTCATCTGCATGCCGCCCTGGTACCCCCCCACGGGGTGTGGGCCAGTGGAGTACAGGTTGTTGTAGGCCAAGCCCGGCGCATAGGGGAAGCCGACATTACCGCCTGCAGAGCGAGGGCCGGGTCAGGGCTGGCCGGGTGGGCACAGCAGGGTGCAGGGAGCCCCCACTCACCTCCTCCTGAGCCGAAGCCCCCAGCACCGCCACCGGCACCCCCCATGTGTGAGCCCCCACCAAAGTGCTGGGGAAACTGGGGCAGGACTTTCTTGCGCTTCCTCTCCACCTCCTCCTTGTCTGCAGGGAGAGAGCGGGGGGTGAGGGGTGGGGGGAGCTCAGCCACCAGGAGCCCCCGTCCCACCGCACTCACCTTCCACCACGGGGTAGTAGGTGAACTGCTTTGAGTCGCTCACATCTCCCCCCCGCTTCCGCTTTAGCTGCAGGAAGACGGTGACAGGACGGTCGATCTTGGGCTTGTGGTAGGGTGGCGTGCGGAAGACGATGGCGTACTGCGGACAGGAGGATGGGCGTTGGGCCCCGCTCCAGCCCACAGCCTGGGATGGGGCTCGCCCACCCCACGGGCACCCCCTTGCCCTGCACCTGCTTGTGCACGTCTGTGGGGGAGAAGTCCCCAAAGGCCTGCCAGCCGTTCTCATCGTCCTCGTAGAAACGCACCTCGATGTCATCTGGGGAGGAAAGGGGCACTGGGCACTGCCTGCCCTGGCTGCGGGGACATGGCCACCCCCGGCCATGGGGCCTGGGGCTTGACAGCTGCAGCCCCTCCGGACGGTGGTGGCCTCCTACCTTTCTGCACTTTGTCACACAGCAGGTACACCTCGTCCCCGCCCCGCACTGAGCCGGCCGTCTTGTCCATCCGTGAGATCTTCAGGTTGGAAGCCCCGGGGGACTCTGTGGGGCCAAGAAGCATTGGGACCCCTCACCACCCCACACTGCCCCAGCCCAGACAGTGCCACCCAGTCCCTAGCAGGCACCAGGGGACACCCCGCCAGGAGCACACCCACACCCCCAGGGACACACCACTGCCCACCGCAGCCCCCCTGCCCAGGAGCCCTGTGCTCACTGCTGTCGTGGATGGGGTCAGAGATGACGGGCTGCAGGGCCAGTGTGAAGTTCCCACTGCTGTCGCGGAGGTAGGCGGTGAAGCGCAGCCGCACGATGCTCAGGTCCATCACCTTCTTCAGCTCCTTTGCCTCCAGCTCGATCTCGCGCAGCTCAGCCTCTGCACGGGGATGCCGTCAGACACCCGACGCGCTGCCCTGTGCCCAGCCCCGCTGCCCCAGCCCACGCAGCCTCACCTGTCAGCAGACCGTTTGTGTTGCGCGTCTTCTGCTTCTTCAGCTTCTCCTTCATGATCTCCATCATGTTCTTCTTGGTGACGTGCAGCACGCCCAGGTTGCTGAACCTGGCCCAGAGGAGCCCGCTGTCACCACAGAGCCCGCTCTGGGCACAGAGCTGTGCTGCTGACATGGGCAAAACACACTCCTGGTCCCACCGAGCAAAGCCAGCTCCTGGGGCAGGAGCCCCCTCCTCTCCCCAGCCCACAGAACCATGGAGGTTGGAAAAGACCTCCAAGATCACCCAGTCTGACCACTGCCCTGTCCCCACCATGCCACTGAGCCACGTCCCTCAGTGCCACATCCACACACTCCTGGAACACCCCCAGGGACAGTGACTCCGCCATCCCCCCCAGCAGCCCGTGCCAGCACAGCACAGCACACAGCAGGCCCCCAGCCCCCCCGCACGCACTGTGCCGTCATGTCCTTGGGGCCCACGATGGCCACGCAGTTGCCGGCCTCATTGCACTGCTTGCCCACCAGGCTGTGGGCATGCACGCGGGGAGGGTCACTGTGTGTCACCAGGTCCACCTCGATGCGGGCCATCCCTTCGTAGTTGCAGATCTGTGAGCAGAGGGGAGCTGGGGCATGGCACACAGCCAGTGCTGGGGCTTCCTAACGCCCAGTGAAGGGCCCCCATGTGCCCCCAGGGCCGTGGCCCCATCCCCGGCAGTGCTGTGCTCACCTTGACGGTGGGGTATGTCTTGTGGCCCTTCTCGCTGGACGCTCCTGGCAGCCCCCCATGCGAGGGGCCCTCGCAGCCATACCGAAATCGGAAACCCCGCTGCAGGAGGAAAGGGGGCTCAGCCCAGCGGAGGGACCCACGCAGCATCACGGCAGCAGGGACAGCTCCATCCCCCCTCTCTCCCCCCCCCGGTGCCACCCTCACCTGCTTGGGCTGCTCGATGATGACAAGGTAGGGGCCGACGGCTGCAGGGCGGAGGAGGCAGCAGTGAGGGACAGCAGCCCCGGGGCAGGTGGCACAGCCCAGCACGGGGCCCCAGGCAGCCAGGTCAGGGGGTGGGTCTGCCGGGAACCCCCGCTGCCCCCAGGACCCTGGGGGGACAGCCCTTACCCGTCTCCATCAGGGGCTCCTTCTGCTCCATCATGTGTGGGTCGAAGCTGAAGCCCTCGTAGTCGATCCCATCCAGGCACTGCGGTGGGGGGAAGGGAGCGGGCAGCGTGAGGTGGGGGGCCGGGAGCGGGGCAGAAGCCACCTCCCCCCACCGCCCTGGGAAGGGGCAGCGGGCACAGAGCCCGCACTGCCCCCACCTCCCCGCGACCCGGGTTCGGGCACTGAGCTCGGCACAGCTGGGGCCGGGGGACAGGCAGGCAGACAGACAGACGGACAGACAGACAGGCAGGCAGGCAGGCAGGCAGGCAGGCAGAGGGACAGACAGACAGACAGGAGGACAGACAGGCGGACAGAGGGACGGGCAGCCCCGCCGCCGCACTCACGGGCTGCAGGCGGCGGTGCATGGCGGC
>WBMW01001113.1:674459-738461 GCA_013396635.1 Penelope pileata
CAGGGGTGCAGGGCTGTGCCACGCACACGCTCACCGCCCTCCCACGCAGGACGGGCTCACACCGGGGGTCCACACTGCCTGGGGCCCTGTGCCAGCCGGTAACAGGAGGGAGACCACAGAGCAGCCCCAGGAGGGCATCAGGCAGAGCCCGAGCCCTGCGCTGGGGCCTTGATTGTCTCCAGCAGCCGGGGAGGGGCAGCCCCACACCCGCTGCCCCCCGGCCCCTGGGGTGAGGGATGCTCCCATCCCAGTGCCAGGGGAGGGCAGGCACCCAGCACCACACACACACATGCACACGCACACACACACACACACGGGGGGGGGCTCTGGGCAGTGCTGCTGGTGCAGAGCTCAAAGCATGGGCAGCCCCTCAGTGCCAGGCCGGCCGCCCTCCCCTTTGTGGCTCCTGGGGGCCCGGCTGGCTTTCAGCAGCACCAGGAACGTGTCTGTGGAGATGGCCCCGAACTCAAAGGTGAAGGTGCCGTAGAAGACCAGCACGTCAATGATGAACAGCCACTCGCACAGGGCGGCCACGTGCTGCAGCACGAAGCTCTCCTGCACGAAGAACACGCCGCCTGTGGACACGCTGGTCAAGGAAAGCACGGCCGGACCCCAGGCACCCCGGGGGCAGCAGCCCCCCTGCAGCACGCACCGCCCCAAAACAAGGAGCCCCTGCACTCCCTCCCCTCCAGCCTCCAGGACCTGCGGCCCACACATGCTTTCCCCAGCCCTGCCCAAAGCCCCCCTGGCTCCCCAGCCTGTTCCCAGCCCCGTGGCGCTGCCCCTGGCACAGGGCCCTGCCCAGGGGCGGTTTGCAGCCTGGTGTGGGCTGGAGGGCCGTGTCCCGCTGCAGGGCTGGCCGTGGGTTTCCTGCAGCGGGCACCTGCACAAAGCACCTCTGTGCTCTGCTTCTGTGTCAGCTCCGGCACTGCCAGCCGCTGCTATAGATAGTTCGCACCTCACAACGCTGAGGGCCCAAAATACCTGTTAGAAAACCCAGCTGCCCCCCAGCTGCGCCAGGCGTGTGGCTGGAGCCCCGCCAGCTGCCGCAGCCCCACCGCCTGCAGCCCCCCTGCCCGCCCTCGCTCTGCCCGTGGGCTGGGGAGAGGATACTGAAGACGAGGGTGACGAAGGCCACGGCGGTGAGGACGCTGCGGAGGTGGCCGGTCCAGCAGTGCCCGCGGGCAGCGGCCGCACGGTACGTGAGGACGGACTGCAGGAAGACGAACAGCATGCTGGTGGGGAAGGCCACCCCCGCCCCGACGTAGTGCAGCACCTTGGCGTGATCCACCTGTGGGCACCGGCTGTCAGGGGGCTGCGCGGGGGCCGCGCCGGCCCCTCCCGGTGTGGCAGCACGCTGCTGCCCCGGCGTTGCTGTCTGAGGTAAGGTTACACCACAACGACGCTGCATCCTGCAGCCAAAGCGATGTGCGCACAGGCAAAGAGCAGCCCGAGTGCCCAGCAGCCCTGGCCCTTGTGTCACCAGCACCGCAGCCCCCGGCAGCAGTCAGACATGGCTGCCACCTGCCCTCCCCGACTCCGCCTCAGCCCCGCGGCCTTACCTGGAAGTTGCCCACCATGGTGAGGCCGGCGGCGCAGAGCCAGCCGGCAGCCAGCCCCAGGGTGTTGAGCAGCGAGGGCCCGAGGCGCTCCAGGACATGGGCGTACCTCAGCAGCCCCACCAGGATGACTGTGGGATGGAGACAGCACCCGGCTGCTGACACCTGCAGCCCTGGGGCCCGGCCGCCCCCCCGGGAGGGCTCCCTCACGCCATGCACTCACCCATGAAGGAGCCCAGGCTGCAGATGAGGCTGAAGAAGCAGCTCTCGGGAGGCAGCGTGCCGCACTTGCTGTGGGGACAAGGCGGGGTGTGGGCAGCCCTCAGTGGGATGGCACCAGGGTGTCGGACCCCCTGGCCCCGCGCTGCCCCCGCAAGGCCTCACCTGACCAGCGGGATGTGATCCAGCGTGCAGCAGGAGCCGGGGCCGGCCGGGCCGCAGGACTGGTTGTAGTTCCTGTGGAAGCAGAGGGACGGGCTGCAGAGCTGGTGGCTGCCAGGATGGGGCTGCCCACACCAGGGTTCCATGGAGCACAGCTCCCAGTGTGGGCAGACAGCTCCGGGCGGCAGCGTGGGCGGCACTGGCCTGCAGCCACCGACAGCTCTGGGTGTGCAGGGAGCACCGGGCCTGAGCAGGAAATGCATCCCATGGGCATGGGCACATGGGAGAGGAACCTCTGTGGGGTGACCCCAGGGCCCCACCCCGCAGCCCCACAGCCCTGGGCGCCCACCCACAGCCGCAGTGGCTCAGGCCCAGCACGGTTATATGGTTACACAGCACACGGACGCGCTCTTGGGAAAGGGCTGGGCCGTCCCCATGGCTTTTTCAGTTTCTCATTTGCTGGTGGGTTTGTTTTCCAACCCTGAAACCCGAGCGAGGCGTGCAGCCCCGCGGCCTCCCCCAGGCCCGCTCCTGCAGTGCTGTTTGCTTTGGGAGCTGCTCGTGCTTCTTAAAGCAAGCAGCCAAACTTTGGGAGCGTTATTCATCACTCGCGGCTGTTTATGCTGCAGAGACAATGCCGACAAACACATTCTTCCCAAGGCAGCATAAGCCACCCGACAGGAAACAGCAGCGCTTTTTCCCCTCCTTCAAGCACTCTGGTGAGACCTGGGCTCGGGCACTCCGGGCAGACCTTCAGGCGATGCACCGAGCCGTGGCCGTGCTGCAGCTCCTGGCAGCTCTCCCCGCGCCTGCCCCCAGCCCCGGCACAGCCCCGGGCCCAGCTCTGAGGGGACAGCAGCCCCCATGCCCCCGGCCTTACCAGTTGTGCACGGGGCAGATGTGGTGGTTGGAAAGCGCCATGGCGTACCTGGGGGGACAACAGCGGGGTCAGCGCTGCGGGCTGGGGCTGGAGCCCTGCCCGCCTCGTGCCGTCCTCCCGTGGTCTCCCAGATGGGAACCAGGGGCAGATGGGCTCCGCTCAGCTCCTCATCGCAGCATCAGGGACACATCCCGAGGGGACAGCCCTGCTGCAGCACAGGGTGAGGTGTGGGGAGGGGGCAGCACCCATGGCACTGCTGGGCCCCAGCTCGGCACCAGCACCCTGGGGGCCCCGTGCCACTGGGACTGCTGCTGCCCCCGGGACGGACAGCTCGGGTTAAACACAGCACAGGGAGCCCTGCACCGCCTGGCTGCCACGCAACAGCCGTGCCATGCCCAGGAGCAGCAGGAGGCAGCGCGGGGTGTCCTCCCCTGGGCACAAGCTTTGCCTGCTGCTCCCGTGCTGGCAGAACGGGACACGCAGCACCAAGGCTGGTGCTGACAGCCGGGCCGGGCGGGCAGCCCGTGCCCTGCAGCGGGGCTGAGGCTCGTGGGCCCCCAGCGCTCCGGGGCCGGGCCGGGGCTCGCCGGACGCGGGGGGCGGCCGCGGTACTCACACGATCCACATGCCGGAGATGGTGAAGGCGGGCAGCGTGACGGGCAGGAGGGCCCAGGCGGGCATGGCGGGGCCGGGCGTGCCCCGCGGGCTACGCGCGAGCAGCGNCGCAGCCCGAGGGCGAAGCAAGGGGAGCCCAGCGCAGAGAGGAGCTTCCCGCTCAGGGAAGCGTCTGTTTTTCTTAACAGGCAAACTTCCAAACATGCCAACAGGAGGCACGGCTGCCCCAGCAGCACTGCCAGGCCCTGGCACGAAGCAGGAGCCGTGTTCTCCTGGCTGCAGCCCGGCCCCATCGCACCCTCCTGCTGCCATGGGCCCCCAAAGTGCCAGTGCTGCCAGTGCTGCCCGGCCGGGACACAACGCGCCTGCTTCAAGCGAGCAGCAGGGGGGAAGCAGCCATGTCCCCACCTCGCCCAGCTGCAGTTATGCAACACACTATTGCACACTGGGAGTTGTAGTCCCTGGAGATCTTCCCAAAAACTTGAACCACACTCCCCTCTGAGCTCTTCAGCGGCTCAGGGTCATTGCACTTCCCTTTCACTATGGGATGCTGCGCTCTACATCCATCTCTAGGCTACGCTCCCCGTGCTGCCGGGCAGCAGCAGGAACAATGCTGCCCAGTGTGGCAGGCACTGGGCACCGCTGCAGCTGCTGCAGCCTCCGGCAGCTCCGCGGGGCTGGGATTGTTCCTGGACAATGGGCCGGGCTGTGCAAAGCCAAGCTGGCTGCTCTGCATGCACAGGGGGCACAGAGCAGCGGGGGCCGTGCTTCAGGATGCGTCGGGCTCTAACAGCAGCAGATCTCCCAAAGGAACCCTCCCTGTCACCTCACCTGCAGCCCGGGGCTGCTGAGTGTGCTCAGCACACGGTGATTATTATTTTCACTGGGAATCTGATTAGAAGCTGCACTGCTTCAGATCCTGCACTTTAAAGCTGCAGTGCCAAATTCATGTTTTGCAGCCAGAGCTTATCTTTTAAATAGGGCTTTTTTCCCATTAGAAACCTTCACACTAATGAGGAAAGCACCAGCTCCACAGTAAGCTGTCCTCGTGCCGTATGCCAATGGCCGATATTTATTCCTGCTCTGTTTCAGCTGCAGAAGTTCTTGGTGTACATTGGAACGGCAACAGGCAAGCAAACTCCAACTGCTTGATGTCTGTCCAGCACCCTCTGGAACAACAGTGAGTCAGACCCATAAAAATGAGAGAGAAGTCCAAGTCTGAAGAAGCATGCAGTGGGACAAACAGACCTCCCCTCCTCCCCAGCAGCCACCGGTCCCCTAACTTGGGTTACGGAGGGCTCAAGAGACTCGGTCAGCAGAACTGCCTCACAGCTCACAGTACCGGCCAGCTCCCTCCTCATCTCCTCTGAGCTCACACCGAAACAAGTTATCTCCCTGTTTTTTCTGTAACACCTGAAACCTCCTTATTGCAAAATCCAAACAACTCTGAAAAAATATTTTCTATTTTTCTGCCCATTCCTATTTGCAGTTTAGTGAAAACTGTCTGAAGTGTAATTTTGTCTTTCCATCTTACATTCTTTACATTCCAGTCCCATTTCCTGCAGTTTCCTCTGCTAGCTCGTGCTTTGTACCGCAGTTGTCTGAACTAAGACGTAGTGATCCAAGTACAAGTTGGGTTTGCAAACAGTTTAAAAGGTGGCATCCTCCAAACAACTCTCTTCAGGCAGCAGAAGAGCTGGGCTTTGCCCTGACGGCACACCGAGGTGGCGAAGGACTGCCCAGGGATCAGAGGGCAGCAGAAAGGCACTTCGGAATTGAGCAATGGTTTACAAAGAGTTAATCATCTAAAGGTTTCAGCAAGCAGCTTAGAAAAACAGAGCTGTAAATAGAACGCAAGGCTTGGAAATACAGGACAGGGCTGGATACACAAGGGGCAAGGGCAGCCAGCACAAGAACTCAAATACACAAAGGAAAATGTTTAAGGGCGAGAGGGACCATGACTTTGGAAGCAGTGGAGGGTGAAGAGAAGAAGGTTACAGGAATGAAAATATTCAAGGAATGGTGGAACTGGAGAAAGAGAACCAGGATTTATGAACGGGACTTTCCTAGCTTGCGCGTCACACCATTAAGCAATATTTAGACCTTTGCCCCATGAAATTTATACAAACTCCGAGTTTTTAAACTTGTTATCAAAGGATTCCAGAAGAGTCTTCTGGGCTTAAATAGAGAATGCACCAATGCCTTGCACAGCTCTAAAGGCACTGTGTGGACCTTGCCACAACATAAAGCAGAAATACCAGGTGGGAAGCACCTGTGCTTGCCCACATCCACAAGAATTAGCTCTGGAAGACTCCAGGATCCTCTGCAAGTCAAGAGTCCCATCAGTGGAAAGGAGGAGTTCTTCCTCAGCAGACAGAAAGGCAGCCAGCTGGGCTGTCATCGAGGTCTGTGTTGGGGCTGCGTGCAGAGATGCTGCAGAGCACCTGCTCTTCAGCCCTTGCTTCTGCTCTCAGCCCTGGCTGCGCGTGAGCATGCACCAATGTAACACCAGCAATCTCACAGCTCCCCTTTAACCATGACGGAACCATTTCTGTTTAGGCTCCGGATGGCCGATCTCCACTGCAGCCCCCGGAGGAGCCAACTAGCTGTTGGAGCAAGTCCCTCCATGCTCCCCATCACTCTGCTGGAGTGCAGAGCCAGAGGGCTGGCAGAAGAGCACAGCACCTTGGTCATTAAACTCCACTCTTCTCAAAGCGCTGGGCCACAAAATCAAAACAGAAAAGGACTGGCAACACTAGCGCACTCATTTACAGGATGTATTTATTACACTGTAAAAAGTCCATTGAATTTGTAAGCCATTTACTCCATATGTACACTGGCTGTACTCCCACCCCAAACTTAGGTTCCTCTCAGTACAGCATACGCTGGGTTGGAGTCAATGCCCATGCGCGTCCCAGTCATGAGTGGGATGTGGGATTTCTGAGATTGGTATTATTGAGAATTCAGAGAGGAGGAAGAACTGAGATGCAGTGCTTGCCAGGCAGCCAGCTCTGCTCCGGGCACGAGTGGATGGAAGAGCAGGACATCCCTGCTGCAAGACCGAAGCACAGGAATGATGACTACCAGAGCCTCAGCAGCAAGTGGAGAGGGAGGTGGGCTCCCAACAACCAGAAAATGCAGAAGGGTGCAATCTTTGCAGAAGCTTCCAAGAGAAAGCTGCTTCTCAGCACAGGAGACTTGCTGGGCATCTGCCAGCAGGTCCCTCAGATCCCAGCATCTTCTCTAGCTGAAGAGGAGGGGATAGCCCTGGGCCAATTTATCAAGTGGTGGACAACACAGCACTGCTATGCACCCCAAGGGGACTAGCTCCCCAAGTGCTCTTTGAGAGATGGCCACAGTACTCTGCTCTTACCTCATGGGGCTCTGCATTTCCTTCTCATCTGCTTTACTAAGCAGAGCCTCCTGAATTTGCACACTCCAACCAGAAAGCCTTTACAGGAAGGGAAGAGGAAGGTAGTGCTGTGTCTACCAGGCTCCCTTGCTCCCTAACTGGTCAAGGGATTGCTGTGATCCATGTTGCAGAAGGAAAGCACGTGGCTACAGCATACAAGAAGCCCTGCATAGCAAGCTGGAAAGCTAGGGAACGGCTGGGGAATTGTCCAGGGACTGAACTGAACAAGCTGAGAGGCAGTCCCATACTGTCTACCCTCTGTGGTGTTACATCGAGGATTTTTCCTTCTTCACCAGATGACATGGTGGCAGCTTGGTCCCAGGCTGCTCGGTGTGGGTGTTGCCTGGTCCCTGAGATCATCAAGGCAGGAAGGAGACTGGTCAGTGAACTTCACCAAGAAGGCAGCAGTCAGGAACTTCTAGGCAGTTGCCACAAGAAAGGAACAAATGTGATGTGCTCTGGGGAACTGTGGCAGCTGCCCTTCTGCTCAGGTTAGCATCATCTTCTAAAACAAACATGCTCGCTACCAGAGAACATTTGGCCAGCACCCTCTGCCTAGAGCCTCCTCAGCAGACAGTTCTCGAATACCCTCAAGCTAATTGACTTCAGAGGTTGTCACGGGGTCAGTGGGCCGTGGCGTAGCTAAGAGGGGAACAGGAGAGGTGGCTTCTATTAGGGCTGGGTTGAGGATGATTGGCAGAGTCATAGGTGGCACCCCAACTTGCAGGGGAGAGGCAAGAGGCTGCAGGATAAGTGGTGGCTGTGCTGTCGTAGGAGGTATATCTGTAACGGGGCTTGTCTTTGTTGGAGCTGATGCTGTGAAAGAAGGAGAGGCAGAGGTGCTGATGGTGGGGGATGCAGGTGCAGTAGCTCTCTCAGACTCTGGAAAAAGGAAGAAAAAAAAATACATTCTTACATAGGCCTTGACAAGGTCAACTTCAGCTGTAAGCTAAGCCAAGCTAATTGGCTTCAGGGACCTTTTCAGACTTTCCCCTTCTACATGCCTTCATAAGGGGCCTTGAGAAGCACGTGCCAATCACAACATTCTGCCCCAGCCTCTGCCCCCCAATATCCTCAGCAAGAAGGCCACAACCAAACCACTGGGGAGCAGAATGGTTCCACAACACAGAACAGCTGGTCAAAGGAAGGAAAAACAGATCCATGCCTTCCACATTCTGGGAAGATGCTTCCAGGAAGAAGAAAATGGGACTCACCACTGGCACTCAGTTCACAGGGCTTCTCCAAGGGAGCTGGGTGAGTGGCTGATCTCACATCCCCCACAGGAGAAGGGGGCAGGGCAGACGCTATCGATTTCTGAGGATGCTGCTCCATTGGTATGCTGGGGACAGGATCTACGAAAACAAGCAAGCAGCAAGACACCACATCAGTTTGCTCCCTCCTTTTGCCTACCCTCAGTTTGCCCTCCTCATGCCAAGCTCTCATAGCCTCCTGAACCTGTCCATCAGCAACATCCAGGCACTATGGCAGCTGGGTACAAGCAAGGTGCAAGCACCTGTTTCTTAATGTTTCTCACTCCCTTGTACCTTGGATGACTGTTTGTTTGAAGAGCTCATCTCGCAGCCTAGGTAAGAAGCAGTCAATCCGCTCCCAGGTGATCTCCCAAAGATCAGAGTATCCTGTCCGTGAGTCAGCACTGTGGAATATCCCAGCTGTGTCCATTACAAGCAGCATATTCTTCAAAGACTCTGGGATGGCCTCCGGCTGTAACCAGAGACACTCCTCAGGACACAGAGATAGGACACACAGCAATGAACAAAGACTCAAAACAGCTGATGGACTGCATTGGAAACAGAGGCCAGAAGGAGACACTATGGGACAAATTGTTTTTTAAGGGTTAAATTTTTTTAAAGAAACATAAAAAGTTAAAATCCATGAATGACTGGTCAAAGCACTGCAGCATCACTTTCAGCTCCTTACCAGTAAGTCACTGGAGCCAGCATGCATGTATTTGTCCATGAAGTCCAGGATTGTCAGCCACAAGGCAGCAAAAGTGGTCAGTGAGAGCAGCGGGGAAAGATGCTGTAGGAACACCTAGAAAAGAACACAGTCATTGTCAACAAGGTAATATCAGGGTTGCTTGCTTATGGCTTGACAAGCCAGTCCTGCAAATCTGGCATGACCTCTCCTTGTGGCAGTCTAGAAGCATGCACAGGCCCAGCCTGAGGATGCCAGAGGCTTCCGTTCTTCTAAGCTGCTTAAGTAGAGGAGTGAATCTTGTCTCCTTTGCCTGAGGCCACTCAAGTTTTAATCAGCACCTCTTCCAGCCCTTCAGGCTTAGGCTTGTGACAGGCATCACTTCACCACTAGAATAAACTGTCTTCAAGTAACATTGAGTGAAATACTTCTCTCCATTGTTTATAAACTTCCTGACAACTTTTCTGAATCCAGGACCATGGAGACAGCTCTAGAAAGAGACATCCCAACAGCAGAAGGTGGTGGAAAAGCTCAGCACTGAGGACGGTCAAACTGACACCTCTCCAGCTCAGAGACACTGAGAAGCAAACAGCGTGGTCCTTGTGATGCACATGTTCTGGTGAGCTTTCAGACAGCAGAAGCACACTCACCTTGGAAAGCAACGTCGAGGCTCTCATCCTAGTCTCCTCCATTCCACCAACATCAGCTGGGCTGATGTTCTCGAGGAGCTTGGTTAGCAGAGGGAACAGCACCTGTTGGATCAGACACATTGATATTTCTTTGTGAAAATCTCACCAGTCATTTGTCAGTTAACAACCTTAAAGGAAGAAGATTCCTTTTGGAACTGGTTTCTAGACAAAGAGCATGAGGGAAGCAGTTAGAAATGGAATGTGTGGATTGATTTCCAAGGGGCTCTTTCAGAAGCCTAAGCAGAAAGGAATAATTCACAAGAGCAAAGTAGGGTAATACTTGTATACAGTGGTGAGTAGACTGTTCAACAAGACAGTGATGAAGTAGAACACTGTTCTGTCAATCCTACACAGAGCTTTGCTCTCTGTGACTGCTGTCTTGCCTGCATGCCCAACCCAGCCAGGAGGTTACCTTGTTGAAGCAGGACTCCCACTCCAGGGCATCCAGGGCCTGCAGGTCGTGTACCAGGAGAGCCCGCTGCAAGTAAGTGAGTGCCTGCATCCGCACCTGGCGTCGGGCATCACAGCACAGCCAGGCGATACCTGCAAGAGAGGGATTCAGTGCAGAGCTCACAGAGAAAGTGTCACATTCCCACTCCCCCACCCTAGGGTGAAAAGGCTGATGAAGACCAAACACATTGAGTGGGGAGGAACACGATAAAAAGCATTATACTTGTTCCAGGTCACAGACTGGGAATCTACTGGCACTGACCAGAAGTCAGCTGGCAGCTAAGTCATGTTAAGGACACCTCTCTGGATCTGACTCAATTATTTTTTCCCCAATTACAGCAGACCCTAAAAACCACCTCTGCCTGCTCTCTGCAGCTAGCTCCTCCACTGTTCTGAGTGCTGCCATTATATTGGAAGTCTCTCTGCTCACTCTTATCACAAGAGGATGACTTTACCCTGTAGCAAAGGACACCAGCAGTTGGACCACAGTGTTTGGGAATCTGCCTCGATTTTCCTCCCTGCAGTCTCTAGATGGCGTTGCTCCTCTGCCCAGGAGCTGTAGATGGTAGCCGCTCGTGTGTGCAAGGTGTGCATGAGATCCAGGAGCTGCAAGTGAAGCATCACATTAAGCAACACGCGGGACTTAAATTCTTGAATCAAACCCGGTCTCAGCTTTTCTCCAAACCAATGCTAAGAGGATCCCAGTTGCTCAGGTTCACTTCCTGCATGTACACTCAGCTACAGAGATAGCGTCAGGCCCTGTTATCTGTGCAATCCCTAAATGTTCAAGTGCCAGGCATCCTCAGCAAGATGTATGTCAGTCAGTAGCCATACTGATTCCCATTTTGAGAGAGCAGCATCCTGAAGTTGCCAGGAGAAAGAATGGAGCTTTGCCCTGCACGGAGCATTTGCAATGCACAAAGCATTGCTCTGTCTGGCTGAGGGAGAAAACTAGCAATTCAGCTATGCTGCCCAGAGACAATTCTGCCTCCTTGCAACTTACTTAGTTTCTTAAAGCAGCATGAAACACGTGCAAAGCCCTCTCCAAACAGATCTGCACAGGGACATGACAGCATTTTAACAACTTTACTACTGAACTGAGGCCCAACAGACTGGTGCTAAGTTGCCAAGCCTGTGCCTTCACACCTTTGAAAGCCAAGACAGATAAACGAATCCCGCATCCCAGTCCTCTGTACTCGAAAACCCCATGCCCCAGCCCTCCTATCTCCGTAAGCTCACATGCCCTGTCAGACTTCCCACTAATCCCACATGAACTTCATGTCTCCAAACTCCCTTGGATCCACATTCATCGTATCTTCTGCAGCAAGTGAGTCCCAGACACCTACCCTTCTGGCTTTTCACAGCTCTTCTAGTTTTGCCTGTCCAAACTGCAGTCTTTCTCTCTCACTACAGAACTGCACACTGCCACCAGACCTACCCAGTCAGTGGCCACTGACCCAGGATACAGCCTCCCCTTGCTCCATGAATGATCCCAGTGACTCCCTAATAAGGCCTTGAGTAAGGGAAAGGAGAGGAGGAAATCCTTGCTATACTTACGTCCTGACTAACCTGTAAAGACACAGTGTGGTAGCTGGCAGGGATGCTCTCATCCTCGTCCTCATCACTGTGTGTGTGGGCCTGGTGCTGGCTCAAGACTCGTGATCGCCTTGTGGAGCTCTCCTTTGGCTTTTTTTTTAACCGACTGGATTTACTATCATGCCTATGGCTCTTCCCCCTCTTCTCCTGGGACTTGCAGCCTAAAAAATGAAAGGCAGCAACATACCATATGCATACTCTACCAAATAATGTTTTCTGCCTTTCAACACACACAGCAGCCACCTTTTGATATCTCCAGCAGAGGGTTCTATCCACTTTAAGAGGTATTCAGCCCCCTTCAGGAACAGCCTTCTGCAACAAGAGGAAGTCACAACTGCTGACGCTGCTACTTTTACATTAGCTGCAGGCCTTCCATATGTCCCAGTAACAGGGATAGAATGAAGTCCCTGCTGTCAGCAGGAGCGAGGAAACTTTTCTCATAGCAGAAGATTTTCTGAGGGCTGGGGACTCATTCCCTGACAGTACTTCGCACATCCCTTGATGCTGCCTGGCCACCCTGCACCTGATTCCAGTCGTCAAATCAAAGGTCATCTTACCTCCATTCAAGCTCGCCTCCACAAAGATGCGGATGGTTTTGACACAGAGCTCAAAGTTCTCAGGTGTCACGTGGGCAGCATCTCGCACGATGAAGGACAGGGATTCTACGCACTTCATGAGAGATTTTGTGTCATGTGGGCCCAAATCCAGCCCCACAGTAAGGCTGTACTGGTTGACAAGAGGAGACGGGCCCAACCTGTTGAGCCCAGCACTGGGTTTGGAGGTGTCGATGTCATCTTTCCCCACCTGCAGGGCACAGCAAGAGGACAGCAGGAGAGGGCAGTGTAACAAGCAGCACTTCATGTACTTGCTGAAAGGACCTGTCTCCCAAAACCAACAGGTAATGTTGCTTCTGACCCCACTCCCCTTTCTTCCACATTTGCCTCCTAGCTTTCTGCTGTCCATCTGCATCTCTTCCACATCCTCCCTTTACACTGTCAGCTCACCTTAGCTGTCTTTTCTACTGTCTTATTCTTTATCTCCCTGCCACACTCTCTTCCCAAAACCATGCTAGGATTAATCTTTTTCAGGCACCAGAAGCCCCTTGGTTACTCACCACTAGCCAGCCACTGTTCATCATATCCACATCTGTCACTGAGCGATGCATCTTGCCTGGCTTCCCATGGTCTGTGTACACCTCTGAATCAGAGGTGTAGCCACGGTCCAAGCTCATGTCACTTGGATGATAGGAGGAGGAGACCTCACTGTCCGACTGAGCACCTTCAAGACAAAAGGCATGGGCTTTAAAAAAATGAACTTGGAAGAGCAGCTATGAATAAGGGAGAACCATTCCAGATCAGCATTAGCTAAGAACCACTAGAGAGCCCTGGAAGAATCTGGGCCAGGCCTCTCCTCCTGGGAAAGGAAGAACAACTGTAACAGCAGTATGCACTGGAAACAGCAGGAAACACAGATGTTGGCCAATGTTTATTCCTTACAGGTACGTCCGGCTTTCCCCTCCAGAGGGAAAGGACTTTCCATCCTTTGCTAAGTCACTTGTCAACTGACCATGGATTTAGAAGGGTGTACTCCGATGATTTGATAGCTGGGGAAGAATCAGATGTACCACACATTTCAGAACTACTGGAGGTGCTACGTTCAGCCAAGGCAACTTCAAGAGCACAACACAGAATGGCAGGACTCGTGTGGCCTCTGAGGTCCTTCAGGCAGCTACACACTAATACTGGTGAAGTGTTTCTCACGGACAGCAATTTCTTTAGGCATGTTCCATGCCTACCAGATCTACCTTCCCTGAACTTCAAGATAACCTTGTATTTCATGTGTCTCAAGCACAGAAACCCTTACAAGGGCCAAATTTAAGGCACTGACATAATGTTATTTTGAACAAAAATTTGTTTTGTCCATCACTCAGCATTATCTAGAAACCCAACAGCACAGAGAGCTGTTTTGAACACAGTGCACCAAACATTTTCAGGAGGTAAAGAGAAATAACGTTTCAATCTGCAGGGTGCCACAGTCAGGTAGTTTGCTCAAGCAGCAAAAACAGAAGCAGTAAAAAAAAAAAAAAGAGTTGTGAGATAACAATCTAGTATTAGCTCCAGAAGGCAAAGGCTATAGGGGTTTTGTAATATCAGGTTTTCCCAAACTGTTCAGCATAAAGCATCAAGACCTAGCAAAGAAGTTCTAGAAAAGCAGAGAGGAGAATGCTCTTCCAGGAAAGCTCCCCCCCCCCTTTTTTTTTTTTTTTCCTGATGTTTGCTTTAGAAGTCTGAAGCTGTCAGCCTCAAATATACTGCCAGCTGGCTGAAGTGGAACACAAACAGTTTGCTGAAAAGACTGTCTCCCAACACAGTTGAGAGAAGTGGGAAACAGTGGGTTGGTCTTGCGGGAATTGCTCAGGCATTCTGAAAACAAAAGGATTTGGAAATGTAAGGTTTAAGAACTACTTGCTTTATAAAATTCTCAAAAAGGGGACAGAAAGGAGTCTGTCCCCTAAAAGAGGAAACAGCTGGGTTTACATTACACAACCAGATGAGAGACTAAGGATACATTACTCATGGCACCAGACCACAACTGCTAGAACATGCTCCTTCTACAAAGGCCTTCTACAGCTGCTACAGCTGCTAGCAGCTTCCCTCCCCATTGCTCCCCCAGGGATGAGCACCTGGACTGCTGCTCAGAGTACCAAGAGATGGCAGAGTAGAGCCAGGGACAGACCATGGGGTAGGACTGAACAGCAGGTGCTGGTCTTTAATCTTGATAATGTAGTTTAATATCAGCTTTGTTTTCTTGCAGTCCCCTCTGCTAATTGAAAAGCTTGAGGAAGCAGCTGCTTATCTGGCAGGCAGGCATCAGATTTCCTAGCAAAAGCTGGCCTGTCTTACCTGTGTCGTTATCTGCCCTTGCTGTAACCTGCAGGGCTGCAGGTGGCTTTACCCCAGATCCAATACACTCCAGGAGGGTGAAGAGCGTGTACCAGTCATCCCCAGAGTGAATGTTGGCAGCATTGGTCTTCAGCAGCTCATGGAGGCCATAGGCAACCTCATGGCTAACTCTGGACAACACATTTGGCTTCATCATGAGCAGGATACGTAATGAGAGGAGAACCTAGCCACAGAAGGTGACAGTAAGAATAAAATACCCTATTATATATGCTCCCTTCTCCAGCAAAGTCCTCCTCCCGCATTTAGGGCTCTTTACAACTGCTACCTGTCATTACCTGCAGCACAAACAAGCTAAATGTGGGCCCATCCAACAGTAATTGTTTTCCTGTGTTGCCAGGTGTAGCCACAAAACCCCAACAACTCACCTTCAAAAATCCCATACCTGTGCACTGATTTCTTCCCGACGAAGGAGCCGAATCGCCAGCCTCAGCAGCCCCACCACTGCCCTCTCCACTAAGAAGCAGAACTCCATCGCATTGACACAGAGATGATAGAGGTGGTCTCGGACAGTTTGCCAGACACAGGTAACACGGTCCCTAGCCACAACAAGGAGGAAGGAAAGGGTAGGATGAAAGGAGATGAGACAAGCATGATCCAGCTACTTTTCCCCTGAAAACTCTACACAACCTCACAACCTGGAGTTTTGTAACTTCAGTGAAAAACTCCAGCAGAGATAGAAGAACAGACACATAGAAACAACAAAACTGTCAAGTTTCTTATTTACTTAATTACTCACTGAGCAACCAGGTGGGAGAATTCTCCCTCCACAGCTTAGTTTATGTTCTCCAGATCTCATGATATCAAAGCAATGGATGAATAATTCCTATGTTTGCATATGCTAGAAAAGAATTGCTAAGCCCTAAAATTACAGCCACATGCTGCCTCAGCTGGCAAATCAAGCACATAAGGAACTCATTCCCTAGACCCAGGCAGCAGCTGCAGTAAAGCAGGGACATTTACAGTGAATCTAAATGTATCTCAAGATCATACCTATTCTCTAGCACAATCCTTAGAAGCATCTCCAAGCAGAAGGCAGCATCCTCTTCATCATATGTCTCCTCATCGGGAGTCACAGAGATTAGAGCCTAGAAAAGCCAAGAAACGTTTGTGACTCACAGCTCCTCAAAACTGAGTGACCAGTGAGGACCAACAGAATGCTCTTAAGTCTGGGCAAAACAGCACTCCAGTGTGTGGGGAAGTTGTGCACAGTCTATCAAAAATATCCTGAAGGTCAGGGGCCAAGTTAAGTGTATGAAAAATTCTATTTTATTATGCAAGATGTAATACGAAAATAATATTAAACTCTGATTATGTCTCTCAGATGGGGAGGAATTCTGAAAGCCAGCAGCTTCTCACTAAGTGTACTTGAAGCACAGAAAAGACAGATATACCTAGGAATGACTACAAATACTGAAAGTGCTCCTCGCAACCCATCAACTTGCATATAAAGTGAGAATTCCTGACATAATAGGAGTAAGAGCAAAATGTTCCTCCAGAACTGAGATGGCACATGAAACTTTCAAACATTTCCTGCGACCAAAAGACTTTTAGAACGCATTTCACAGTTTAATGTTTTCCTCTACTACTAAAGAAATTGTAGCTGCCTGCATAGAAGTTACACATAACAGCCAAAATAATGGCTGGTTCCAAATCCCAAACAGGCTCAAGAGATGCTCTGAGGACAGAGGAGTTAGATGAGTACACAGCACATATCCATGATCACGCACAGCGTATTTGTTCCGTCACCAGTCCAGTCCCTTGCCCAGTATCTTTCTCACCTTCATCAGCTCCTGGAGAGATTCAAGTTGGAGGAATTTGCTTTCTGTGATCAGCTTCTCAGGATCACATTGCTGCAAAAGGCAGAAAGGAGGATGGTATGTCTGGGGGATGAGGAAGGCATACAAACAGACCCTCCAAAAACACAGCATGCTCTTACAGTAGGTAATGAGAGTAGCTTCAACACAGTTACCTGGAGGAGAACTCCTGAGAGCTGGTTCACTACTTTAACATCAATTACCCCCTAACAAACCTGATCTGTGCTAGACAGATTTTAACAGATAGCTCTTTGCCCTTTAAAAATGGGCATCTGCCTTCAAACTACTTTAAGACTCTCTTGGAAAAGATTAGTCACTTGGGAGTTTATAAATTTGTGCTTAATTATAGCACTGTGATGGCAAGGGCAAATCCCAGTTTCTTATGCAATTTTTTTTTTCCTGTTTTCAAGTGTTAGTGTGTTTGTACATCATAGCACTTAGACCCTATAGCTGGCAATGCAGATATGCTCTTCTGTTCTTTCTTACATTTCCCAAGCCCTTTGGGAACCTGGAATACTGCCTAGAAACATGCATATTTAAGCTTTTGTTGCCTGTTGTCCCCATAGTACTGTCACCACAAACAAAAGCAGGCTCTTTCACAGCCTGTATGTTAGTTACCTTTATGCATTCCAGAGCTGCTCGCTTTGCCTCCTGTGTCTCTGTAGATGGCCCTCTCATACCAGATTGCTCTGGCCCACTGAGAGTGAGCCAACTAACAAAACTCAGCACAGTAGATTCACCACTGCAAATCAGAAGACACTAGCATCAGTAAAAAAATATAAACCCAACCAACCAATCCAAAAAAAACAAAAAAAAGGGGCGTGCAGGGTGGGGAGCAAACTGGCTATATTACTCTCCAGTGCTAGTGGTAGGAAAAAAACAACAACAACAAAAAGATTGCCTGAGCTGCCTGCACCACTCACCGGTTAGATGGTGTCTCCTCACGTTGCAGATAGATTTTACCATTGGGATCAACAAAGTCTTCGACCTGGAAGACAGATCAGAACGTGTACACACTCAGTTGTCTACTTCTCTGTAGCCTGTTTTTGTTGCCTCTGTAATGCTTCACTTAATGATGAAGCACCACACCAACCACCTGCCTGCAGCCAGCCAAACACAGCTCTTCACCCCTCTACCCATCCAATTACATCTCCACCGTCTTGTAATACTAACACTGTACTCAAATACTTCATGCCTATAGCATGTCCCTCTTCTGCACAATATTCAAAATCTGTTCAAGTAAAATGAATGCTGGAATTTCTCAAATACAACAAAAAGCAAAATGAGAAAAAAAAATGAAATGTTGTGAAACAAGCTGGAGCCTGCATGCTACTTGAACATTAAGCCTTTTGAAAGCCTTCTGGATCTGTACACACTTAACCAAACCCAGGCCTTTGCAAGAGAGCTCTCCTCCTCTCTGAATGATTCTGTGAAAAGCCAGCTTCCCATTCCCCGAGTCTTCAGCTACCCATGAACTGGCTGTTACTACCTCCACCATGGCCTTCGGCAGCAGTTCTGCTCGGAAAAGCTGCAGCAGGGCCTCCATGATGTTTTTCCAGCCCTCCCGCAGAATGTCACCGTGGCGATGGGCCAAGTGAAACACAGTCTTTGCTGCAATATGGGCCTTGGGATTACTTCCAAAAACAGTCGGCAGGTTCTCAATAGACTGCAGGAAAAAAGAGGGGGTGGCAGTCAGCAAGAGATAATTCTTTTCCAACAGAAATCAGGGCAGACTGATCAGAATTGGCTACAGAAAAGACAACCACTCTTTGCACAATGCTGTGGATAACTAATTCGTCAGTTCACATTCGCTTCACACTGAAACAAAGACAAGGTGGCTTTCCTGACACAAGCTGAATCCCTGAGACACTGTGACATAAGCTCTCCAAGAATGGCAATGCTTCAGAAAATTCTGAAAGTGCATGCTGAAAACTCACTAATGTATTGTGCTATGAAAATTCATTTCAGAATCAAAGTTTTCCACAAAGGGTATCATTACTCCTCTGGCTGTAATCATTACTGTTAGAGACGGAAACTACAGCCAAAACCCTTCCTGACTTGCAAAGCTGCTCTTAACACTAGTTAACAGCAAGTTAATCGTCTCCATCTTCCTTTCCATTTTAACTCTTCTTTCAACCAAAGTGGCTATGCATAGTGATTGTGGTTCTCAGTGAGGATACCTGATCACCAGGGTGATCTAGCCTGGGAAGTCACTAGCCCTAAGTGACACTTCAGTGTTCTCCTCTCCCTTTCTAAAAGTTCCTCTTCGTTTTGTCTCCTCAGTCCCTGACGACAGCCCCTCCTTCTCCCCTTCCACCAGACCGTCTCTCAAGTATTTGTTCAGTTGTCATATTCTAGTGTCATCTCAAAGCCCTACAGGAATTAAGGGCAACAGAAAGTAATTGGTGCAGTTGGAAACTAGCCAAAGATAAGAACTCACAGCTCTATTCAAACCCAGAATTCCCTGATTCTACGTCATCAGCAAAAGGCATAGTTGCTTAACTGCACAGTTGCAGATCTAGGACTGCTCCAGATTCCAGTCTCACAACTAATGGAATACAGCTGGCAATAGCTGGTGCCACTGAGGGCTTAGTCTAGTTTCTTCTACTGTGCAAATTGGTGTCAAACAGTTGTTTCATGGCAGACATTCTTCGGCTTGTGTTATCTGCTGCTAGTCTCAAGGGCTGGTATGCCTGGAGAGGACCAAGTATTTCATCTTTACGGTTGTGAGCTGTGGAGGAAGAGCCAACTGAAAAGCAACCCTATTGCTTCAGATTATTATTATTATTTTTTTTGTCGTCTAATAGTCAAGCTGGTTCTCTTCCACTGCTACCAATGCCAGGATGCAAGTAATATAAAACTTCCAATTCAGACAACTCAATTTCTCTATGGAAAGAATGTACAATTTTGGAACAGCCTGTAACTCCATTAACTGGACTAATTTGCAGGATTATTCTCTTTTTGCTATCTCTTTTGAGGGATTTAAAAAAATCACCTGTTTTGGCCACTTTACACCAATGCTTTCAGTCTTGAGAGATCTTGCTTCACCCTCCCCTCCTTTTTTTGTGCATGTGTGTGCACGCAATTTTGCAATTCTGTTCTGCTCACTGTGGGTCTTGTACATGTTCTCAGAACAATGTCATAGATTTCATTGCGAGGTCTGGCCTTATAAGGGAATTCTCATTTCTCCTTAGCATGTTCTGCCATATGCTATCTATCAAAAACCTCAAGGGAAAAAAAAAATAGCCTGATGCTGTTCCACACAAACAGATCTGGGCAAAAAAGCTTACATCAACCATTGTACCTTGAATTGTACCAGAAACAGTGCTTTAGTTCTTGCTCAAGGTGAAACAAACTGCCTATGTTATTACCAGATCCCAATGGACTATTAAGAGCATGTTTTTCTAACCATTTCATGCTGCATCGATGCAGAAAACAAAACAGTTCCTCTTGGCACCGCATAAGGCCTATAACTAAATATTTAATAGCTGAAATGCATAAACTCACTTGGGATTATGGATGATCACTGTCTTGATGACAGGGAGATCTACGTTTCTTCCCATCGAGTAGGTGGAATGAGCACTTCTATACAAACTGACACTGGTAAGTAGGAAATCCACTTATCCAGGGACTTGTGCCATGGAACTCCTACATTACCTACACACTTTTTCATTGCCTCCACCAGAAAACTCTGGGCAAGGGCTGATAATTATCTACAGATACTGGGATAACTAAAATAAACAAACATTACTACTTAACAGAGGAAGAGAGCTCCAATACACTAAAAACTGTACTTCTTTCTCCTCCACACAAACTTACCTCACTGCTGAGGGCTGTAAACTTGCAGAGAGAAATTATAAGATTGTCAAACACATCACTGAGACCATAGTGAGCAGAAATCATTGCACATTTCCTAGGGGAAGAAAAAACCAGAAAATAATGTAATAACTTGGCAGAGAGCAGTCTCTGTACAGGACAGCAAATCAGATAGCCTCTTTGTTGACATTTTAGACCTTCCTTTCCACCCACTCATAACGAATACTCGTGTATAGAGTCTACTATTATTTGTCATATAATCACAATCACCCTAAGATCTTGGAACCCTGATATTTGCCTGTGATGATGCAAGGATCACTTCCAAGAATCAAGTCCAAACAGACAAACCACCTGCAGCTGAGCTAATATACAAAATTTCATGTCTTGACGTAAAAAGTTGTCGACGTTAAACCTTCAACTAAACCTGCCAGTTTCCAAGAGATCATGGCTATAGAAGCATATTAACAGAGCTTTAAAACTACACTGAAGACATGGCTTGGTCTGAATGTAAGCATGACCAGCAATCATTCCAATACAACTTCTCATAGATAGCAGCAATTTTAAATATTGATCATCCGAGAAAGAAAAAAAGAAAAAGAACAGTAATAAATAAAAATATATATATATATAAAAGTCCCCCCTCCCATCCAGCCACAGCTATGGCCTCATATACACAGGCTGCTCTGAAAGCAATGCCTCCAATTTATTTCCATGGAAACTACAACAAATACAAAGAACATAACAATAGTATTTGATATAACAAATTCTCAATTACAAAACACTGTTTTTCAACATAGTCATCACCATCAGCTGTGCATTTTCACCAGCAATGAACAAGAGTCTGCATGCCACGCACGCTTGTAAACATCTGCACCAGCAGAGGTGCCCCACTGACACTGTCACCACTGCTGAAATGCACCACCCACTGCCTCACTGTGCTCACAGCCACTGTTTCGTTTCCACAAATGTTCAGCAAGCATCTATGAATGCCAATGAGCGCCATTTTTTCCGCAAGGAGGAATTCAATTCCTCTGCTTCATCTGCACTTTCATGTCAGATGCCATTTTGTCAGACTGCTCCTCTGCTGCCATCAGCAGAAATTGTACAGCAACAAAATTTAATGGAATATTGGTGGGGAGGTTCAGCCTCTACTGCCATAGCATCAAAATCTACCTCTGACATAGTGGGCCAACATAATTAAATAGGAGGCATTACTTTCAGAACACCCCTCGTACGTGAGACATTTTCTAGCTACCCAAGGATTTTGCCAGCATCATTATGCAAGGTAGGAGCGTTATTTATCCCTCATCTCCAAGCAGTACAGCTATGTCAGCAAGTCTTTTAAACATAACTAAGCTAGAATTTAAAAATATGTACTCCAACGCACCAGTCAAACCAAGTGGTGAGTGGCACCAAGAAAGGCCAAGATGGGATGAATCAATACAAATGAAAGAACAAAACTAGAGAAGCATGGGCCACAATAAAAAATGCTCTTCGATTGCTGGGAAAAGTAATAGCTGGTATTCACTGTGATGTCTCTAGCAGACAGATGTAAGACAATAGTCAAATTAACTTTTCTGGGTTTTGTGAATGGAAGACTTACCTGAAACCAGAGATAGCCTTCTGGATGATTGTTTCTTCTAAGCTCTTGTCAAAAACATAAGAAAGCGCTGCAATGGTTGGCCCCCACGTCATGGTGAAGAGATCATGGTCATAGCTTCCAGGAGGCACATGGAGAAATATTCCCTCATCAGTAGCACCACGATGTAGCAGGACATTCCAGATATAGTTTTCCTTCACCAGGCCCGTCTGTTCTTCTGGCATCACTATCTCATCATTTCTACAAGAGAAGAAGGCAAAAAGGTTGAATTTTTCATTGAGTCCAACATAACATTTACATGGTACGTTTCATTACATGATCCCAAAGCTAATTGATACCTACTCTGGGGTGATTTTGCCAGCTTCTGAAATGTTATCTTTTCCATGGCCTGCCTGCTTCCTCTGACCCTCTCCAATACCTTGGATATAAAGTGCAGTGGCTCTCAGGAGCACCTGGCAACTACTGCATAAGCATAATTCTGAAGCAGCAGCTACCTAGCACTACAGGTGGAAAATGCAACACACACTGCAGTTAAAGGATGGAAAACTTTGGATAGCACGCTAGCACTGCTCTACATCCCCACCCCGCCTCTCACCCTCTCAGGGCACTCTGAGTATCTTGTTACTGTCATATAAAAAAAAAACCCTAAGTTGTTATACCACTACAGACAACAGTAAATATTAGTAACTTTAAGAATAATGCAAATATTCAAATTATGCCAAAATTAAAGCTCAGAAAGTCAACAAGTACAAATTAAAAATAAAACAAGAAATCAAATGTGTAATGGGTGATTCATAACCAGCGTACCACAGCTCCTTACTCTAACTTGATTAAAGCTATGCAATAATAGAACAATTATGATTAAAGCCAAATTGTAGTTGCAACCCCAGGTTAAAACACACCAAACCTAGATACATACTCCCTAGACTTGGGTAATATTGTCCAAATGACCAAGTAATTGAGAATAGTCTAAAGTCTACTTAAAACAGTAAATCAGTCAATCTGAAAAACAGAGGTCAATCTGTAGGAACCAAAAAATAATGTACTTCAGTTGCCAAAGAAACCATTTTCACGTGCTAACAGTAAGTATAAAAAACACCTTGCTTTCTGCATAGGAAATAAGCTTTTTTCCGTTTCAGTTATCTCTGTATTTTGACAGGAGTAATCACTACTGAGATTATATAAGAAAATATGTTTTCAGTCAATAGTGTATTTTTTTCCTAAGAATCCATTTTTTGTTATTATCAATAAAAGTAAGTAAATATGCTTTACGTGGAAGGCCTCAGGAAATTCTGTACTCAGAAGTGAAATGCTAAAATCTTGAAGAGATCATGTACTATTCTGTTGAGATTACAGTCTAATTTTTTTTCTTAATAATACAAAAAATCTGTTCCTCAATCTCAACTATGACACCGGCAATCTCTTTGAGGTGGAGCATAGCCATTGATCACACTGAAAAAGCTAAAGTATTTGGTGGAGGGAAATAGAAGGGGTGAAGAGAGCAATAGATTGGAACAGTCACTGTATCACTGAAAGATATGAGGATATTCTCGGGGTACTACTAAAAGAACATTAAGAACAACCTCAGGAAAGAGATACCAATCAAAACCAGAGCTCTTTGTGAAACCTTGAGTCACCCTGAAAAAATTTCTAGATGCTTAGTCCAGGCAGCACCCTCACCTTCCTGGAGAAGGCTCAAAAGGGAGGCCCAACGTAAGCACACTGCCCTGCTTCCCAGCATAAACCACTGTCTGCAATTGCAGATTGAAACCAGCTGAGAGCTGGAATCACATCCTGTCTCCTCAGAGACATAATCCTCTCAGCTTCAAATTGGCAGTGTCTGGATTTACTGATAAGGTAGATTTCTGAGCAACTACTAAAGCTCCCCACTCAGAGCTAGTCTGTGCCCAAAAGGGCTCAGCTACCAGGAATTCTCCTCAAATACTGGTCAGAGTGCCAAGAGCTTTAGGGGTGGCAGAAGAAGTTGGGTGCACAGAGCAGCATCATATGAAAAGCTCAAAAGCTTTTGAAATGAAATACCCAACTGAGACCAGGACAGTTACATCAGGGCAACAGTGCTGTCTTGGCGATGAGCTGCTATCTCCGGCACTGCATAAAAAGTTCTGAAGAAATCTAAAGGTCTGGCCTGGAGGACAGAAGCTTCTTAGATAAAGCACTTCACATGTGTTGCTCTTCCTCAGCCATTATTTTGCATGTTGACAGAAGTAATGTATTTTTTAACATTAACTTGAATGGATTAAAATACCATGCTGAAAATCCACATAAACAAATCCAGTGCAATTGCTGTGACAGGCTTGTTACTCCAGCCCCACATGGAGCTGGAACGTGCCTTGAAACAAACATGATCAGTGAACCTCTCTCTGTGGTCACTGAAGGTCTCATAGAACAAACAACTCTGCTTTTCTCCCTGCATACAAGGAGATGACAGCTTGATTCTTACTTGATGGCATGGTACATGTCTTCCAAGATGTCTTGTTCAAAGTCTTTGCCTCCATTCACACCTTTCAGGTTTTTCCGAAACTCCTGGGGAAAAAAGAAATAATACCAATGTAACTCTCCTAGTATTCCCAGCTTGAACCACTTGGATTTGCTCAGTAGTCCACCTGCTTTCTATGGGACCAGAATGAGATTTTCCTGCATTCTTCAACACGCAGCCTCAAAGTTCAAAGACAAAATGCTATTCTCAGTGGCACGGCAGCATGCAGCAGCCCCTGTCTCTGCTTACACTGAAAGAGCAGAGATAACAGAACACGTCCTTAGCTGAGGCTGGACAGGTCTGTACCGCGCACTGACACTTGCAGGACTTGAACTCTCAAAAACTCCCCACTGTTGAACTGTTGAAAAGCAGTTCAATGATGTTCTCATTCTTATGTCTTAGGACACAACTTGTGCAGACACAAAAGCCTTTTTACTAACTCGTCAAGCTGTCTGCTGAGCTCAGTACTTCTTAAGACTGTTCTTTGCCTGCAGCCCTCCTCTCCAACTGTCTTCAACCTCAGCGTTGCACACAAGCTTATTGTATATGAGTCATGAATGCCAGGGGAAAAAGAAACAAACAAACAAACAAAGAATGCCATATATTTCATTGCTAACAAAACAAGAGAAGACAGGTGCCTACACTGCTAACACTCACCTCCAGAGTCATTGGGACATTCTGCTTGCGGACGTTATGGTTGTGCTGGTCAGTGTTCAACATAATAACTGCATAGGCCAGAGCAAAGCAAGCATCACTATTAGCAAATGGGGACCCATTTGATTTCTGAAAGGCAAATAAATATAGGCACAAATCAACCCTACAGTAACAGAAGAACCATTTTCCTGAATCATCTCTGGGACAAACAAAAAACTCCAGGCTCTGGTTCCAGTTTCCAAAAAGCACCCTGGAAATCTTTGTGCTTCTGCTACCTCCTACAAAATAACAGCTACAACCTGCAGGACACAGGAAGCTTATACAGGCAGTTTGATCTGTCACGTCCATCATTGCAAGTGGATACACAAGGAACATGGTGTTTGAGCTTTCTGACCACCAAGTACACACCCTCCAATGTTCTGTGAAGGCTTCCAACAGTCTCTGGATTACAGGTGCCTCTCCTGGTAATCGGAAGGCCTCTAAATAAAGGCGTAAAGCTTCATCCAGTCTTAAACCTTGAAAGCTGAAAGTCCTGCAAGAAGAATGAATTGCAGTGAGAAACTGAAACAGGATGGGAAAGCTAGGATAAAACTTACAATCTTGTTTTGTTCATCATCTGAATGCCAGATTTCACAGAAAACAGACAGTAAAGAAGGGAGGATGAACAAAGAAAAATACCATGAAGAGGCAAAAAGTAGCAAAGAACCACTAACAATTATAGAAATTCTTAGTTATCTAATCATCTTTGTAGTCTTCACAGAGACTGGCCCTACTGAAAAAAATGTGGATGTCATACTACCACATGCATCTAAGTTGTTACCCATATGTGAGAGATGTACAGAACTAAGGCATGCTGGTACACAGAGAACCAAGTGATATAGATCCCATGCCTCCAGGAACTACTGTTGTACTGCATTTTAGCACGGAACTCACCTTTCGCCCCTTCATGATTAAAGAGATACAGAAAGATACTCACCCAACAAAGCTTTCCAGCAGGTCGATGTTCTTACGGTCACTCACAAATTCCCCAATCATCTTCTTGTCTAAGCGAGGATTTTCCCGGAGCCATCTGGCCACCTCATTGTTGTCGATGGGGGTGGCAAGAAGGTTCTTCTCCTGCAGAAACTGTATCCCTTTCTTTGGCTTTTGGTTGAACTGCTCTGTGCCAGTTATCAGGAGCTGAAGAAGACACTCTAGTAATTACAGTCTTGAAATGCATTTCTTACTTTAGATCATTCTCAGCATTTAAACCAAAAGCATCAAGTAGAAAACAGATTCACCTTAGCATGATCAAGTTCATTGTACTGTGTGAGTAGGAAATGCTGACCAAGGCCAGAAAACTTGTATTCACCACAAGAATTCAGTATCAAGTCATACTGAACAGAGAAGTATGAGCTGCCATCTTTGGAAAGCTTTGAAGTTTTACTGGGCAATTAGCTCCGCTACTCCAAATGCCTCACCTACTCCAGTATGAAAACAGAGGAAGGTCTCTGATGAACCCCAAACAGGTGGGCAAGGCTGGCTCTACCCAGCTACAATGGCAGCACTACGGAATGGCAGCACTAGGGACCTTATCTGTTCCCTTTGGCTTCAGGCTCTCACATTGTACCTAACTGCACAACATGCAGCAAGAATCCACAGCTCCTATTCAGCCAATGCAAGGAAGAACTGCTGCAAAACCTACGAACTAGACAACATTCTGCAAGTGAGACATGCTCCGACAAACCATGCTGATGCTCCAGCATGGCAAGGCTAGCTGTAGGCTGGGAAGAATGGGTGTATTCTTGGTTTTGAAGGGAAGAAATTGGACAGTTCCACAGTCCAGTTAATAAAACACTTGACTGCGAAAGGGTTAACTAAATTTTCTGTTGGTGTGCAGAAAAACCACAAGCACAAACAACTGTATGAACTTTACTAAGGCAGTAGAATAAATGTCACTTCCCTGTTAGCTCCTATCACGATCAAACTGCTAGTGATGACCTAGTGAACTAAATTTGTGACCACCATGATTACCAGCTCCCCTGGGTTCTCAACAACTGAGAAGCCACCAGCCTTCTGTTTTCTGCTTCCCTGCAAGCATGCCTGTGTGAACATCTTCAAATTGCAGCAAAACGAGCAGCTCCTGAAGCAGCGTAGAGTGCACAGAGACCCAAGTGAGGGTGTAATACAATAATAACCATGTGCTGCCCCAGTATGTCAGGCCTGAAGGGACTGTGTGACACTAGGAGCATTTCTGTTGAGCAATAAATCCTCTAACACAACCCCTAGGGTATTCTATTGTTATAGAAAACATAATAGGACTTGTTTTCTTTCCTAAGACCATCTGAAAGGAGATCAGACCACTGGCAGTTTGCACTGCATTTATAATTATGTCAGTCCTACAACTTCTGAGCTTCTGGTCACTGCCTTTGGAAACACAGAAGAAATCTTTTTATCTGATGCATAATTTGTTTTCTGCTTGTGTTTAGCTTTTTAAACCTTCCAGCTGTGGTAATTTTTTTAAGTTAAAGAAAGCAGAACAAGCTGGTGCCATGTCAGCATCAACATTTCTGAAGTTGAATGTTTTCTGTGCCCTGTTTATGTGCTCAAGATGAAACCATTAACAGATTTAGGGTCAGGAAAGGATTTTCCCTGGGCACCACATTCTGCTGCAGTGTAAAGCGCTGTCCTTTTTCTAGAAGCTCCTGGAACTTTTTTTTAAGGAACTCCCAGCTATTGCAGGGACCAGCCGCTGTTCTTAATTAATGATCCTAATTTCTTCTAAGCTTGTTTTCCACCACAGTAAAGCTGAAGGCTTATTAGAGGTTTTCAGTTAGAACAGTGGAAGCACTATATAAACTTCCTCCCAACAACTGACTTTCACACAAAATCCATTACCAAGGCTGCCTTGAAAACTAGACTCAATGCAAGACAAAAGGTTACAAATGAAACAGTAACTGAACCAATTTTTACTTCTTAGAAATTAGCTAATTTCAAAACTCAGTAGTTCCTTTGAAGACTCTGCTGACAAGCACTTCACCTAATGTACCTTGAGGCTCAGGAAGTCATTTAGTATTATTCCACAAGAGTACTGTGTTGTAGCTAAAGAACCAAGACCCTCAGTACTGCAGCAAACTTTCTAGAGAGAAACCAATGACTTAAATTGCATTCAGATCCTGAGGTTGCCAGAGTGAATCACAAAGCACATTAGTAAGCCAGTAGCAAGGGAGCTGTTGTACTTCCTCTGCTATTTTTGTTTAAATAAGTTTAAGAAAATACGACCATCTCTGCTCAGAGGTGTACAGAGTTTAGACTGCAACTTGGATTAATGAAGCTCAAAGAAACAAACATTACACAAGAATGGTTTTGCCACAATCAGGACAATCTTTTCAGTCATCCTCATGATAAAGCAAATATGAGAATAAACAAATCAGAATACTAAGCTAGAATGTCACTTCTGCTACTGGCCTCTTGATATGCTCCCCATTGACAAGTTTGACGAGAGCAAGCAATCTGCACTTTAAATTGGAATTTGTTGATTATCCCCATATGATGAAAACTATACCCAGCAACTTCCCAACCTGGAAGTCAGATGGACATAGCTTATGTATCATGCCATGAAATCTCTCTCAAACCTCTTGCAACTCAGCACAACTAAGTAGCCAGGACAGATAATAATCACTGCTCTCTCTGCAGTACAGTGGGATTTTCAGTAAGTTACTATTTAATTCTTATCAGCAGAGACTAGAACTCAAAATTTCTGAGATATGTCCAGTCACACAAACTCTACAGGACATGGAGAACAAGGAGAACACACAATGATCTATTTATAGCACGTTCCCAACCGTACCTTCTTTTTGTTCTTAATCTGCGTAAGTTCCTGAGGACTTGGAAGGATGCAAGAAAATCGAGTAGGCTTCTTGGGGATACTTTTCTCAGCTAGAAGGACAAATTATCGTTACAGCCAAGCCTATCCCCAGAGTACCACCCAGCCCAATATAGTCTCCCATAGCAATTTTCAGTCATGGAGTCTAGCTCCAATGTGTTGCCCTACAAATGGCAGTACCACTCCTACTATTCAACTACTACATTCCTCCCACCCACATTTTCGGCAGCATAATTGCACAGTAGTTTCTTGTCCTGGACAATTAACATTCACAAAAATTAATTTTCTGGCTGTTGTGATTACTTGCATTACTAATCCCCTGGAGAGTCCTTGACTACCTTAAAATATGAACTCTGTGATGAATGTCACCCATTTTTTGCTCCCAAGTAGCCCACCAGATGTAACCCACTCTCCCAGAAGAAATGGAACTATTAGTAGACATATACAGCACAAACATAAAACAAATATTCACCACACACTTCTTTCTAATTATAAACACACAATCGCTACCAGTAGTCTATGCAATAGTAAAACCAGTCAGCAAATGTCAGGACCATTCCTCGTACATATACATTCAGCTTCAGGGTCCTGCAGAGACTATTACCTGTCTCACTTCCTCCTTCCAATTCCATGCAGCCTTGCTTCATCTGGTCAGCCATAAGGCACCCACTGGTGGGAGGACATGCCCCACCTGGCTCTGAGACTACACTGGAGGATTTTCCCTCACTGAGCGCTCTCTCATTATCTACAGAAGTTAAAAACAAAACAAAAACCCTCACAAATACATAAGCCAAATAAAAAGATATCAACAGAGAAATAAGGAACTGACCACTCTACATTGTTTATGGGCTTATTTAAGGGAGTTTCCCTCAGTAGTTGTGATTCCTCAGTATCCTCAGTACTTTGTTTACATTAATTCCATGGCGTGCTCTCCTAGTGTGACTGTCAGTCTTAATATGTTAAGCCTTTATATAAACTCCATGAGGTGCACATTTTAATTTGTCTAAATTTTATTTCTGTCATATTGTTCACATATGAACAAGCAGAGAATGGGTGCTGGGTCATGTGAGTGTTAACCTAGGAACTAGATACTTCAATTATCCATTCAAAGGATGAAAGAAAAAAGTAGTTTCATCACTATTGTTATTGTGATAAACAACAAAGCAGCAAACATAGCAGGCATTCATCTCATTTCCACAGGAAAATAAAGACAAGAGCTACTCTGTTCACTAATGCTCAGATAGATACAAATAATCTAGGTCACATAAGCTGTTGGTCAAAAAAAAAAAAAAAATCAAGCCTTATTCACAAGTACATGTGAAGTAAACTCAAGATTGTTACTTTTTATGTTATTTTTAACCCAGATATGAGAAAAAAATGTGCTATTTTGACCAATAACCAATGTAAGATTCAAATTACATGCTGCAGTTTTTGAAATCAACAAAAAAGGGAACTTTTTTTTTGCTTAAGATTGTTAAGAATATTCCACCCCTAAGAGGTTTCTAAATCCTCTAAAAGGTAAAATCTGGAAAGCAAAAAGCATAATGTTATTCTCAAACAGTGAACTTTCTCTCTGATAATTCAGAGCAGAGATGAGGCTTGAGGTCCTGTTCTGATAGTGAGGTTATACACACCAGTGGTAGCTACAAAACATGCAATAGGAACACTGAAAACATATTTCTATTACTACTAAAATGAGATCCACATATCTAGCACAAGGTTAAGCTTAATATAAAAATATCAAGGAAAGGAGTCTTACTATTGCTTGTTTCTTTGGTGTTGTTCATGGTTTCTGGGCTGGATTTGGCAACTTCCTTCTCTTGTTGATGTATGTTACTCAGCACTTTGGCTTGGCAATGTGCCTCTGTGCTATCTATCACTGTTAACAATGCTTCCATAGACAGCAGATGGACTGTATACAGCTGTCCCGAAACTGGAAAGGCATTCTGAGAAATAAAATATGCAAGTATTAGACAACTTTTATGACCCCCTCTCCCTCTAATGGGGGTAGGATGTTCTCCTTTCAGCTCTGTGGATGCTAAAGCACACAAAAAAATACCCTAAAATTTCCACACAAGGTTTTCTAGCATATATTTGATGATTTACTTAATGGTTTATCTGCTGTGTTATCTATCATATGTCTCACAATTATTCTTTTCTATTCTGCTCCAAAATATTAAATAGCATTTTTCATCTTAAACGACTCACCTAGAAGCTTTCAACCATTCCCATTCTCAGGTTCTGTTTCTGTGCTTACCATGTTCTGACTTACTACTAACTTCCCCCTCTGCATACACTTTCCCCTCCAGGTCCACCCAGTCTGTCAGGCGGCTGGCAGACCCAGCAAGGCAGCAGGACAACCCCTGACGGTTCAGCACCTTGGAGAGCAGCTTGGTGAGCTCCTCGAAGAGGTTGGCGCAGTAGTAGTCACAGTCGTAGTTGATGTAGAGCTCAGTCACAAAGCTGGGAATCCTCCACAGCTGAACAATGGCTTCCAAAGCCATCTCCTTCATTTCATACGGCATCTTTGGGTTTTCCACAGTGATTATTTCCATCAACTTCTTGATATACATCTGGCAGAAACACAGGGCAGCTCAGTTTAGGGAAAGAAAAAGGAAAGCAGGACAGTGAATAGCTTTGAGGATTACAGAAACAGATGTAAACTTCATCTTCCCACATGATCTGGCATAATCCGTATATTTAATGGTGGCTTATTCTGAAGGCATCTGTAAAAAGGTTTCAAATAGTTCTACCACGTAATGCATCTGGATCTACCATTGTAAAGAACTGGAATGAAGATAAGCAAGTACAGTGTACCAGTTTCAAGGATGCTTAACTATCTAACAAGATAAGGCCTACTTAGCCTCCCCATAACCCACTGAGTCATTTATACAAAGGTAAGTCCATACTGAGACTGCATCTCACTGCCTAGCTATATAAATTTAACAAGCCCAAGGAACTACTAGGCACCTAGTGACACTTAAAAAACTCACCTCCAGCTGAAATTTCAGATGCTCTCTCATGCTCTCAAAGAGAAGAAAGCATACCCTGAGGGAGGCTGCATACAGATTGAGCCGTTCAACACTCAGTAGCTGAACAAGAAAAAGAAAACCTTAAGAATTACAAAGGCCATTCTCTATATGCTTTGAGTAACAGTACCTGTGACAGTCTTAAGATGGACATATCATCTCCCATAGCAAACATTTAAAAAAACAAACAAATAAACAACAAACAACCCGTTATTCAACCTCCTGGTCTCACTTTTTCTGTGTGGATGAATGTACTTAATTTCCTTCTGCTTGTGGTAACACAGTTTTCCCACTACAATATTGTTCTTTTGCGAAGTCCACAGATTCTCTTTGTGAAGAAGTAACTTGGGAGAAGAACTGCCAAGATGGTCCTTGTGCAATTAACAGCTAGGTACTTAAAAGGTTCTGCCTACTACTAAGCTAGTAACTTGCATCCATAATTACTTCAAAACCAGTTATATCAAAAAACAATGTCATCCCTCAGTAAGTTTATTCAAATCAGCTTTATCCTCCTCAGCTCTGGCCTAGAGAAATCGGCATGTGACAACATCTTTAGCTTTGCAACATCACAGTTTTACTGGTGCAATTCATAACTCTCACTGCAATACAGCAAAGAGCTTTTTTGAAGATTGAGATCTGCAGAACCTCAGAAGCTATATTCCAATAGATACCAATTTGGATCAAACAGTCTAACTCCCTAGTACCAAATCCCATGCTAGTACAAGCCAGACTCACTTGAAACAGGTGTCGGCACAACTCTTCCTTCACGAGACCCAAGAGGGATTGGCAGTTTGCAATGGGAGCTGACTCCAGGGCAACAGTTAGCAGCTGCAGCCCCATGTGGATCATCACCTCAGAGTTGTGGCGATCAAGAGGGTTGGTGAGCGAAATAAGAAAGCGGAACAGTTCTCTAATACAGGGCAGTCCATAAGGGACCAGTGCTGCTCCTAAAGGAAAACGAGACACATCAGTATTCTGCTTTTACTTTTTGCTGGTGTCTAACAAGTGTTACAAACTAAATCATTACAGACCAGTTGAGGAACAGGAGTTTATTACCCTCAGAGCAGAAACTGACACACAGCAGTGAAAACAGAACGGACTTGAAGCAACACTGCCCACCTCTCACCTTCTTTTTGGGAAGACTGAGTAAAACGTACTCCTCGGGGATTTACATAGTCCATGTCATGAACTGAGGCAGAGTCAGAATGTTCTGCTACAGAAGTGCACTCCTCTAGAACCTCAGGGATAGATTCAACAGAAGCTGACTGGATCTTCTCCTCCCTCAGGCTTTCATTCTTCATTGATATCAGTCATTTGAGAAGCGAAGAAAAAAAGCAAAACGAGTTAGCAGGCATTAGATAAGATAACCTGCAGCCCTCTCTTTCCAACACTTTCACTTCCATCTAGTTCTTAGCTATTTTATTTTACTCGAGGTTATGAGACCAGGACTTGACTTTGAAGATATTCCTACAATCTATCAGTTTTTACTGCCCCTAAGGCTAGGATTTTGTTCATTTATTCATTTTAAATGCTACATAATTTCAGCATACTACTTCTATCTGTGCCTGCTTAGCATTTTTAACACTCAGCACCTGTAGCTCTGAAACATTCCCTGCAGCTTCAGTCCATTTCTCTCAACAGCATTACTGTTGCAGGGGAAGAGAAGACAACATGGAAGAAAACTTGTTGACAAAGGCCTTAGTTCAGGTTTGTTGCACTTCACAGCAACGCAAATGAACAAACACCAAAACCTACATTTCCACAAACTCAAGGAATTTTTTTCATCAAAGATAACAAAAAGAGTTCTCCTGAAGATTTCTTCTACATTTCCCTCTTACAGTTTCTTCTTTAATTAAGGCTGATGGTATTGGCAAGAGTACTACTAGATACATAAGGTGCATTGTTGGGCCACACAGTGATTTCTGAGCCAGTGGGGATGGTCTCAAGAAAAAAAAAACAAAGAATGAATGTTTGTGAATTTACAAATCACTTACAGTGAGGGATGTTTTGTTCTGACCCAAAGCCTTAAAATACAATATAAACACAGTGACCAAAAAGACAGAGTGTACTAAACTCAAAACTAATTATGCTGCGAGTTGGAATTCTTCTTTATAAGCAGATGTACCTGGAGTTCAGGCTGGTTTTGATTATCAGTGACTTTGGCCTCATTTGAAGGCATTCCTGCATGAAGCCCCAAAGTGGCCTGGTCCAAGTCTGTCAGGTCTTCCTTGGAGGTAGTCTGTGAGGACATTTCCAAACCACTGTCTGTAGCAGGGCTGACTGCAGATGAAACATTTTCTGAGCTCCCAGAGGAACTGGGAGAAGAAGCATCTATGAAAGTAACTCCGCTTGCTGATGAGAAACAGAAGCAAAGAGATCAGCATAATTTTGTCCCTCAGCCTCAAGTTCATACAATGAGTACAGCAGCAAATGTTTACTTTGATCATGGCATCATGCTATAAATGATCTCAGATAGTTATGCATTAATGCAGACAATGTAGAGGAATGAAGCTCCCTTTCGCTAGGTATTAATGCAGTGAGATATACTGGAAGTTCTCCAAATTAAAATGCAGGAGTTGGAATCCAACAGACTCAGAGAATAAGATAACTCGTATCATTAAACAAACGGTGCAAAGGGTTTCTCTCATTGAGAAAACAGGAAATAGTCCCAAAGGTGTACTTTACACCTTGATACAATGGCACAAGCACTTTAAAGACTTGCATCAAGTATTAGTTATCCCTTCAAATATTCTTATTCTTATTTTTAACTTTGACTGGAACGCAAGACCTATTTCTTTAAAACACATTAAACAAATTAACTGCAATAGAATTCAAAGAGGTCTGTAACAGAGTAGTCAGTATTTTTATGATTTCTAAATGTGAGACAATGCTCCAAGAAAATAAGTTTTCTTTTGAGAGAAACTCAAATATTTTGCAGGTCTCCTCATTCTCAAGAGAACTTCAAAACAACAACAACAAGAAAAAACATAAACCAAATATTTTCAAAAAAGATACACTCCAGGGCATGGTAATAAAATAAATGCACAAACTAGAGTTATTTTATTGCTGACTTGATTTTTGAAAGTGTCTTAAGTAAGTAGCAAAACGTTACTTCATTTTTAAGAAATGAAGTGGATAACATGATTGATTTTGCAATCTTCTTCACCTGCTAAGCCAGAGTTCTGGCATAAAAAGCACAATTAATACATTATCTAACGCTACAAGATCAGAGTTAATGATGTGCTTTGTAACACTATACAACTTACTCTCTAAAGTGTTACAGGACTTATAATGTAATTTAACACTTATTTGAAAGACTAAATAGAATGACTATTTATGTAGGGATAAGCTTTCATTTGGATGTCTATTCTGACTTGGATGTAGTATTATCTCATTTACTATTTCCCTAGTTTTCAACAACCATGCTCTGTTGTGTAAAAATCCACTTGGAATCATTCACAATACACTAAATAGTTTTCTGTGATGGAGTAAGAGTCAGAACTATTTATTTTACACAGCTACTGTTTCAAACTTCCTGTCTGCTTCCTTTCACTGTTAATGTTTATGTCTGACAGGTCAAAATGCAGAGTGCACTAGAAGGAATACTTCGCAGCCAGAGGGACTCATTTATCCAAAGCAGAGGTTTAAAACAGTTTTAACTATTTAGTCTACTACATGACAGTAGGATACAGAAGACGTCCAGCATTAAGTTCTCAAGCTCACAGCACAAGTCACACACTGCATCACTTCCGCAGGCACACAAACCCTTTTCAGGTACTTTTGCGGCTCTGCTTTTTTTTTTTTTCCCCTACATAACTCCTCATGTCTTCTTACCACATCATGGCCTCTCTTCCACTAACTGTTGTAAGTGCTCCCCATATTCTCCTGTCTCTTAATACGTGTAGCCCCATGACTTCTATTAAATGTCTTGGATCATGGGTACAGACTTTCAGTCTTTACACCTGTAGTGAGAGATCTGTTCTCTCGCCCATTCCTGATACCTACGTCTCTGCACATCCCTCAGTTCCACCTGTATCTCTTCCTTGGTCTAACTTTGCTCTTTCCTCATTACCATCACCCCCACCCACTTTGGTATGCCATCTAATACCTCCTTCAGGAATACATGAAAGAACGTGTCACTCAGATCAACAATCTCCTGTTGCAGGCAACTGCATTATACAGTCCTTTTACCACTACCTTCTCCCCAGATTCAACTCCCTTAGCTCTCCTCTTTCCAGCGTTCTTGTTCTCAATCCCTTTCACATACCTGCTGCACCCTCCATCTCCTCCAAACCAAATAGCTTTACATAACCTCAGCCACCTCTCCAGGCTTTCCTTACCTTCCCTTATAAACTACTCCTGTAAGGGACACTGAAGGCAGAGAAATGCTGTCATGTTAGCCACTCGGCCATGCTTTCTGTCATCAACATGTATTCCATTTCCTTCAAAAGCAACAATATATTTATTGCTACAATCACTGAAAACTAAAATTTAAAAAGTCTAACACAGAACAACTTGTTAAGAGACATTAAACAAAGACATTCCAAGATAGCTCTGAAACAGATGTTGTCTGATCTCTGGAAAAAGATTTCAACCCACCTGTGATATTACTAGTGTTGGCTGCTGGTTGTTCCGTAGCAGGAGAGATCTTATTTACATGTCGAGGGGGCCTTGGTGATCTCTTCTGCTTTTTCCATTTTGATGATTCACTCATTCCTCCAGCTCTCATTTTCAACTGAAAACCATAAACCATTAAGAATATCAGTATAGCAAAACCAGACAGGACAGTGAACTACACAAGCCAACCCACAAAGGCTGTCTCAAAACTCTCAAAAATCAGGCGACAGCACTCAAGTATATCACACAAATTAATCAGCACCTCAAAATCATGCAACCTAGCCCCTGACTCCCCACTACTATCCAACACTCCATATCTGAATCAAGGGAAAATTTACTGCAGCTACTCTACTAGTTCTGTCATTTATCTTGTCTCACCTTACTCTCCCACTTTGAGTAATGCCACATTTTCTTTCCTCCAGCAATCTCTTTCACTATTAAGAGGCATTTCTTTAACATTTATTTCCCTTCCTGTTGCATGATATATTGCAAACACCTAATGGCTTAGAAACAAACCATGTTGCTCTGCTTTCACCTCCTTCTGTCACCACTCCAATTCTAAATCTAACTTAACTCTCAGCCTCTTTGTTGACCAGGATACTACTACGAGTTCTTATACAGATCTTCAGTTGGGCAAACGAACCACAGTAAAGAGCATTGTAGACTGTGTGGCACTTGCTGCAGTGCACAGTTATTGCAGGCACGCACAGATGATCCGGAACTTCCTAACAACATTGCAATATTTAGTTACATCAACAACTGCAACAGCAGATTTGAAAACAGTTTCCTTCTAAAATAAATTTAAGTTCAGGAATGCCTGCTTCGTATGTTTGAGTTTGGGCTAAAAGTCATCTTTTCTGATGCTTTTCTGAGATCTCCTCAATTTGGTGGCAAAAATTTAAACACTGAACAAGTCCCTTGCGTGTAGTGGAAAACATTCTGTAAGTCCCAGTACCAGTTTCTACTTAGCATTCTTCTTAATAAAACTATCTCAGATTATACTTTGCGTTATAATATTCCTTAGTTCTTATATCCCTAGTATCAAATTTTGATTCTCTACAAGACAGCAGCATTCCTTAGTCTCCTCCTTCTTCTGCAGCCTCACTCTTTCCAGCTACTACTACTCTTAAATATCAATAAGCCTTCCAGATTCTTTTTCCATTTCTTCCCTTTTTTCATCGAGTTCTCTCTGTACAGTCTATCATTTTTCTCATTTAAACGAATCTTGTGAAAATGTTATGCCCCAGTGTAGTAAACAGTATGTGTAACTTCTTTGCACCACAAGTTCTGTTTGACAACAAACGCCTAAGTTTTAGCTATGCTAGTTTCTTTGAGCTTACCAATTATCAATAGATTCAGAACTACTTTGCCTTTCTTCCAAATTTTGTAGCAAGAATATCCCTCTAAGCAACAGCTTCTAACACTTACATAACAAGCACATAGCCAAAACTAATATTTTGTAGATTTTAACCATTTTAAAAGGCTTATAGACCACAATCCTTCCACGTAAAAATTGTCTGCTATCTCATCTTTCTTATACACTAGCCCAAAGGGGTTTATAAAATACTTATTATCTATCAATCTTGGCAGTTCCTTGCCAGTTCAACCTTGCCAGCAGTATGTCTATTAGTTTCACTTTCCATTTTAAAATCTCCCTGAGACTTAAATATTATCAACAGCTTTATTCATTAAAGGCTGCTAATTAGAGAAGGAAGTTTTATTTCACCAACTGACTATTCCAGAAATAGCCATATTTAAATTTCCTCCCTTTTTAGTAACTTATAAAAGGGAATCTGAAGACTTCTATAGTTTGTAGTACCAAAGTGCTTCAAGTATGAAAGAAAGCTGGAATAATTGTATGTTTAACTCAAGAAAGTCTGTTTCACATAATTACAGAACAACAGAATTGCTTCTAACTACTACATCTTATTGCCATGATTTGCCAGTTAAAAAGCTACTTGTTAATATGTAATAGTAATAAAATAAAAAATGTAATCAGTAAAATGGAGCCAAGATATTGCTCGGGTCTAACTATGCTGGTACCACACCTTTTAGCATCAGTCATGCTAGATTACCAAGAAAGTCTCTTCCATCTTGTACCACCCAGTATTCCACATCCTACACAAATAGGTTTTATTAGAATTAACTTTTAGGATTACCTAGGGCTACCTCCTGTAACTTCCCGTAACTTCCCCTAACTCCTTTTCTTTTTCCTTTGCTATTCCTCAGAAACGAGAGATAGGAAATTACAATGACAATTGTATTGCTTTAAAACTTTTCTCTTTTTTTTAATTGCAGAAGCATCACTTCAACAGAAATGTTTTGCTATATGCTGTTTTAACAAACTCCAAGTTTGAGGATTCTAAACTCATGATCTAAATCTCATGATTTCCCGCTTTTTATATTAGTACAAAAATGTCAAAGATCTACAGTTTCTCCTTGACCAAAGGAACAATTTCTAATGCTTGCTTTACCTTCACTATCAAGGCATTTCCTGATTTTGCTAGAAAGCTTAGATGTATGTTAACGGGCTGAGATTTTAAACCTAATATTTCCTTCTTGACTAAAGGTTAAAGGCAATGGCATTTAATATATTATTAGAAAAAATTCAAATTTTAAACACCATCCAAAGCTCTCCTCCTCTTTAATGCTCAGTCATATTACAGATGCATTAATTTTTTAATAATCAGTATCCTTCAGATTAGGTTAAGCTTGTACTCCCACAGTAAATTCAACTGAAGTTAGTATTTAAAATACACTCCTTCGAAATCGAAGTAGAAGGAGTGAGCTCAGTTACTGCTCATTCACCTTGGAACTCGGTATTGATTCCATTACATTCATCTCAGTTACCTTTGCACAAAGCTGTACAGAAAATGGTGTAAGAAAAGAATTACAAGACACAAGACTCCGAGTGCTTCCTTTGGTAGATGAGGTTTTAACAGTAAAACTCTACCTCAAACCTATGAAAGTGGAAAACGCAGTACTACAAAATTCTTTTTAAAGGGTCCGTGAGATTCTATTTTTCTACAAACCACCTTACCTGCACTCGTTTGTTTTTCCATAACACACTGTAAGCCTCAAGAGAAAAGGGCAGGGGCCAATCATTAGTAACTAGTGAGTACACTAAAACATGAGCTCATTCTAGATGCAGCACGGAACCGGTCAGCACACCAAGTAGCGTTCAAGACACGAAAGCATGCAGAAAGAACGCAGTCCGTGATCCAAGTCCTGGAAACATCAATGCAGTCATCATCTCATTTACCTATCTGCCTGTACTGCAATTGCTAATGAAATTTATCTTTGGCAACTATGAACATAAACCACTCCCCAAATCTGTTCCTCCTGACTCTAACCTCATAATCCAGCGTTAAGCTACAACACTTCCTACCACAAAGGGAGATATTCCTTAGTTTACTGTGTAACTGCATAAATCCACAAGTCTCCAGCCACTGTCTTTCCAAACTATCTTGGACACAGGACAAATAAACGGCAAAAACATCTCTAAATCTTCAATTCAGCTCCTTATGGACCTAACAGCATTAAGGGCAAACAAGAACTAAATCTACATTAAGATTATGAACCAACATTGAAAACTGAGAAAGGTTTCCTCTAAGCTAGTTTCTCAGGACTTCTGTGATCGGCCCAAAAGTAATCTGCAGGCCTACAGTATTTCTTTAAAAGTGTATTAGAGGGGAACTGGGCTGGTCTAACACATTTCATAGTCCAGTCTTGCTCCACTCATCCTCCATTAGCAAATGCTTATACGCTGTGCTAGAACAACACTAACTTCAGTAAAAAACACAAAAGTTAGGGAAAATGTACAGTGGTTTCCTTAAGAAAAAAAAAAACAACCTCTTTAGAGGACTGGAGTCTGTGGTCTAGCGTCAAGCAAAAAAGTTCACAGATTCACCCTGAGTAGAACTGATGTTGGGTCAACATTCTGTTACATCTACAATCAAAACCACCAGCTAAGACACAACGTTCAAGCCTTTAGAGAGCAATCGATATTTTAGTTACGTTTCCTTTCTTCAGTTTTTCACAGTCACAGAGAACTGAAATCTTGCCTGCTCCCTCCCACTCCTTCAGAGGACGCCACGATCGTGCCTTAGACAGCACTCACTGAGGCACTGAATGTGGCAGTAAAACCAGGGTGTTTGCCTCCCAAGCTGCAGCCACAACACTGCAAAGCAACCACTGCATGCATTCTCCCCCAAAGCCATGCTGTGTCAAATGAGTGACGGGAGAGTTGCTACACATAACATAACTATCTCTCACGTGGTGTTTACAAGAAAAGGAAGAAAGAAGTAAGGTAAGAAAGGAGAAGGGAGAGAGAGAGACCTTCAGGTTCTTAAAGAGCAATACCCTCTCTAATTGGTTCAGAGCTTTGGGCTGTTCCCCACTACTTAGTTCCAGTTTGTTGAGGAGACATGAAGAGATCTGTGAAAGATAGGCAAATGCATGGTTTAAACAAGGCAAAATGAACTCAAAGAGACGAATAACCTGGCAGAGTGCTAGGCTGCAGGGGAGACTCCTGGCATGCATAGCAAATAGACAGTACAAGGTAACTGCACGGATCAGACACAAGGCAGAGCAGCCCTTTAATGAGCTCGGAGCAGCCATCGCTTCGTAAGGGAAGCCTTCCTAAATTTAAATTCATCTTCACATTACACATCTTCTGTACATAGACCATAACAAATTCTGTTACTGCAGCACATTAACTTGGTCTCTTTCAGCTGTCCTTAGGCCAATCTACCAGCACAAATCTTGCCACTTCTCCAAAAGCAAGGGGAACACAGAATCACGTTGTCATTGGGTTACTACACAGGAACCGATCTAGTTTCAGATTCCTAAAAGTAAGCGTTCAGGCTCTCAAAACACTGCTATACTGGCTCTGAAATGTACATTCACAAAACACTGCCACTTTTCTCATGTCATTTGGAATAAAAATTAAAAAAAAGAAATTTTCAATGCTGTAAACAGTACAATTCAACAGTACAGTTCAAAGAACCTATTTCTTCTCCAGTATTCTTCTTTCCTTCCCTGTTACTCTCAACAATACAATCCTGTATCTTCATTGAGATTCCTTATATGGAGTTGAAAGAATACATGTATACAAGTATACATGGCATTTCTCAACTATGCTTCCCTCCAACCAAGAAGCTTTAAGCTTCTTTAAGCTTTAAGATCTTTAAGCATGTCAGGCCACATTTATGGTATCTGCCATACCGAATCCAGATACTAAAAACACACTGGAGAAGCAGGTAGTGTTGATGAACAAACCCTGAGCTTTTACCCTCAGAAAACTGTTCATTTAAGGAAAGGGAGAGAAAGAACAGTCCACTTTGATTTGGCTGCTAACAGAGACAGCATTACCCATTTGAACTAAGGTTTTCACTACAGAATGCTGCCCCTTCTAGAAGCTGCCAAAGCTTTTTCTACAATAGCTCAATTTCACACTGCTTTCATGCTGTTTCACCAGCCTCAGAAAAAAAAAAACTTACAACTTTCTAGAGAAATACATCTTGAGAGCTCAGTATGAGTACTGTAGTGAATAAGAAAAGATGAGAAAGAAGCTGGAGAGAGAGCAGAATACAGTAAACGATCAGAAGACATCATCATCAAGTCCCAAGACCCACTGGAGTTTTCTAGCCCACAGCAGCTGATGGCTGCTCCCACAATTCAGACTGACTTACCTAGGCAGCAGTACAATTAACAAGATTCACTATTGGATTTTGGGGACATAATCCCACCGAATTAAATGAAGGTATGTTCATTTAGACAGTTCAACATGCTCTTTCAGTGAACTATGGACTTAAGAGAATGAAGGAACACACGCGTGAAAACAAGTAATATCGATGAGCACAAGCCTGAGACAAGAGCTGGACAGCCAGCACAGTGGTGAGTCTTACCTTCTTCATGTTAGTTCCCATGTAGCTTTTAGGTTCTTCTTTAAACTGAGGCAACCTGAAAGACAAAGAACAAGACAAAATACATCATCTTTCTTGGGTTAAGGAGGAGGGAAAAAAACCACAGAGCTGTCTTTTCAGTCATGCTACAGATACTAGAAAACCAAAACTAGGTTTTCTCCACAAAAAGGGACTCTCTGAATTTCTTTTCCTGTCAATAAACTTCTGAGGGGAAAAGCAGGTCTGGATGAAAGGTGCTTTACACGCTTCTTGGCCGTTTCTCTTTCTGGAAAAGAAGCTGGCAATACTAAAATAGTAAAAAGGAGACAAACCATCCCTGTAGTTGCTGCCTTTTCCCTGCTTCTATATCCTGATATCCATAGGCACATATGTTGGTGGTGCCTTATCACAAAGGATAGAGGAGATGTTACACAGTAAGTAATGGATAAGTACTACAATAAATTCATATAAACATTTGGAGAAAAAGTGATGTGATCTCCTCTTCGACAACACTCGATTCTGAATTGATTCTGCCCCACATCTATCCTGTGCACTCCATGACACAGAGTGAAGAAAGGAAACAAAACCTGACAACTTACTGGAACTAAGTGTGACAATGGGAAAAAAAAAATCATTTTGAGGGCCGTGTTTCAGAAACAGACAGTTTGACTATAATGTTTTCCTACTATTTCTGTATCTGCACATTTCATTTTTAGAATACACAGAAAAAGTCTGATCACTTCACAAGACTGGAAAGGAAGTTTTGAAGTTAAATAACTTCCTCGAGTTTAGGAGAAGTAACCTTAATAATTACCTGAGGGTTGCTGAAAAGGGCAGAACATTTGTCCATAAAACACATGTTCTCAAGAGTTTAAGATTCTCTTCCATATGTGAGGTCAAGACTCTGAGCTTGAATTCAACCTGTGACTATTCATCGCTATATTCACTCTCTCCTGGAGAATATTCTCTCTCCTGAAGAGAACTATATTTTTTAGAGCATTTTTTTCTTTCTTTTTTTTTTTTTTGCATTCTCTGTGTTCAAAGAACTGGTTCCCTATCCTAAAGCTCTTCATTACTTAGCTGTCCATCTCTCCTCAAAGGACACTTTAAGCCATGCAACTTTCCCCACCTCGCTCTCCCTGAAGTATGAAAGGGTCAGCCCAAGAGAAAACCGCCAAATCTTTCATCCCCTTCCACCTCTAAATAATGACCATTTGGGATGATTTTTCTGAAGGTTCTTAAGTGGAAGTGTGGAATCTTTCTGTCCTTAGAGGGCCATCTCAGCAATGCTGAGGCAAACACAAGCAGGTTTACCTTGTGAAGAGCAGCTGCACCATGTCGACCAGAGTGTGCTCTGCAGATTTTCTCAATAACTCTGCGAAGACAAAAACAAATAACACAGGTGTCATTACTCAGTGTGATATTATCAAGAGGCTTCTTCAAGCAGACTCCCCTCCGAGCCTTGTTTACAGAGATTACGGCAAATTTATTAAAACCAGCTCCAACACCACATTACTGCAAATGGGAACATGATCACAAGGTGGCGCCACAAAGCTGGGGAAACAGGGAGCCTGGAGCTGTATGGCGAACTAACAGACTTTCCATGAAGTTGTAGAAAGACACACTAATATAAAACTCAGCAGCTTTCCATGGCTGCATGTTCTGTAATAGCAGTAGTTAAACAATGCTGAAGAAAGCAGATCATTTCTTAGGTGTAGCGACAGTGGAAATACAAACAAACCTACCACTGAGTCTCATTTCAAAGCATATGCGGAAACAGGACTGCATGATCTCACACACGGATTCGTTGGTGAGGTGGGCTCCCACGGGAGTGAGCAGCAAGGTTCTCAAAACCTGCAAAGAACAGTGCGTGCACGTCAGATGGTACCAATAACACTTGCATGCACTTCCTAGAGAAGGCTGGCTTCCTCAAGGACTCATGGAATTACTGCCACAAGCAGAAAACCTAAGGGTTTCAGGAGTCATTTCCAAATGAATGCTGTCCTCAAGACACAGAGAGATTAGGAGACAAGAACGATCTCCCAATCCAACCCTAAAAGAGACCTGATATGCTGCATGCTGCCTAAAGTTTAAATTCAGTAACTAGCTAACTGCCCACAAATAAAGAGACCAAAAAGCTCATAGGTTTGTCTCCACACAATGTTTCTCGAAACTAGTTTCTGAGCTCCATATGTTTAATTTATCCCTCACTAACACAGGCCATGAACAAGGTAGGATTATCAATGCCATCGCACTATCAAGCATGCTTGATTTAAAATCATTTCATTTAAGCTTTCAATTATTTTCATTTGAAAAAGCTTTTACCACAGGTAGATGAGCCATCTGTTTAAAAATAAAGTCTGTCACTAAGCTCGTACGGAGTCAAAACATTGCTGCCTCCTCCTCATCTCCGTGTAACAGGATATGCTCCACAACGGGCAGTAACCATTATGGTAATTACCTTTTCTCTCCACTTACCTGTAGGATTTTCATCAAGACAACCTCATCGCTTGCATGATCTGTACCCACGAATCGGGCATGAGTGACAGCATCTGCCATGTTCTCCATCCCCTCAGCTGTGCCCTCATGGCTGGGATCTGAGTAACAGAATAAAAATATATGACAGGGAAAGGCCACCTATAGCCTACCACCTCTGTGGGGAGACATCTACACATAGATACTTTGCTTCCACCTGATTCCTTAATTTGCATGACTCAGAGTCAGTTGCACATTCAAGAGAAAAGTTCACCCTCCAGTAAAAGAGAATTTTTTTAATGGGAGCTTTCAGCAAGACTTTTTCGAGAATCTATTTACATTTGCAAAAACACATAACCTAAAGAACTAAAATTCAGTCTGTTACTGGCTCCATTTTTTTACATGTTAACTGTTACGATTATCTCCTGTTCCCTGCAATACTGCACAATCAGCCGGTAAGTACATTCAGTTCTTCCTTGGGAATGAAAACAGATTTTAAACACAGGGAACCACAAATTTGCACCCCCCCGAGAAGAAAATGCCGAACAGGTTCCACTAGATTGAAAAGGAAAAATTGTCTCTTGTTCTACATCCCTCCCAAGGAACAAGAGCTGGGGAAGGAATGGACCAGTGGTTTTCCCCAGGGAAACAGACACGATCACAGTTTAGATATCAGAGTTGCAGGCCTCCCGCTTCAATCATTCATCACAGCTCCTTCTCTCTATTTCAGTCTTTTGTAGCTACAAACAATGGTGCAGTTGAGAGAATGTTTAGGACAAGATTGTTGCTAGTAACCGTATCTTGTGCCACATAACAGGGGCTTCTGAAAAGCTGCCTCCGGCTTTGATTTCATTCTCACTTAAACAATACAGCACTGGGCAAGAATCTTGTTACCTTCCTACTTAAACAATCATTAGAAAAGAAGGAAGACAATCTAAACACTAGTTAATACCTCATTAATTGGCAATAGGGCCTCTTGAACTCCAGCAAGAATGAAGCAGACAAAGGAACCATGTGAGACCTTGTACCCTTTCCAGATTGCCTCTTTGACTTCAGTTGCATTCACAGCTAGGGGCTAAACCCTAGGCATCATAGAAAACTGCTCTTACTGTGGTCCAAACAGCAACCTCCACCATACTGTGTGGATTCTGAAGGCTACAAGGTAAGAAACTTCTTGTAGTTGCACAAAACTGAAATCTTATCTGTGTACCTAAGAATTTCATCAGTCTGCACAGGAAGAGCACTGCTCCATTCCCATCTCTTACACACTCCTACTTGCCTACTTTGGACATACTTCTGTGTGTGCATACGAATTTTGCATAGTTCAGAATGAGTTCATCTCCTGATTTGCTAGTCAAGCCTCAAAGAACCATAAGGGAGTTTGTTCTAAGACCAGTTGTCATTTTTAGTTGCTTCATCAACTAAATCAGGCAGAGACCAGAGGTATTCCAATGCCGGCTCTTACAGTAGCATCATTACTGTTAACCAACCTCAGCACTACACTGGAAAGAAATTAAGTGAGCATCAAAAGGGCAAAAAAAAACACAACCCAACAACAAAAAACCATACTGCATCCGGAGAGGCTTCCATATGCAGAACCTGCAGATTCATTTCACTGTCAACTCTTCCAGTAGGTCTGAGCTCCTCTAGGCTTAGGGATATATTTTGAAATAGTTATGGATAAATAGTGTGCGCAAAAAGGCAATGCAAGCAAGTTGTATGTATGCTTTTTACAGACCTATGACTTTGCTGTTCTAGTCCCTACGTTCAATACTAATAAACACACCTCTCTCCCAAAACACATCATGCCTGACTACTTCATTCCTGGCTCCCTGGAACAGTTCTACAAATTCAGGTCAATTGATAAAGCCTCTTGAGTTCAATTAAAAGCACAGATACTTCCACTTTGCAGAAACAAGATAAGAGAAAAGCTCAACAGGCTTCTTTGATCCCTGGTGAGAAAACCATATGAAAAGATGCATCAATGCCTGCTCAGAAACACTAATAAAAGAAGTCTGTGTGAAGCAAAGCACCAGTTTGAAAACTGCCACCTACAACGCAAAGATCTAGAGACCCCATCTAGACTTACATTATTTCATGTGGGGTGTACTCCCACGAGTAGGGAAAACAAAAAGCAGAAAGCAGAAAATCCAGGCTCTTAACCATCAGGGAAATCCAGAAGCCTGCTCAGTAAGACCTTTAATGCAACTGAAATAAATCACCAAGGAGACAGAGAAGGTAGAGGGGAGAACAAGCTTCAGACTCCCCAAGCAAGTCCTATTGCTGGAAGCTAAGCAACAGCTCCTCATTCACAGATACACAGTTTAAACATTGCCAGGGAAAGTTAACTTTAGAAATGGAGCCAGAAGTTGCTGTGGACACACTGTGATAATAACATGAACAGATAGCTTTTCTGGGGAAAATTCAACACACAAGATTCTGAAATTCAGCCACTAGTCTTCCTACAGGACAGGACTGAGCTCATCAAAAAGGCTGACTGCTAACTGCAGTGCAGAACTGCTGAGTAAGGAAATAACTAATCCAAGGGATAATTCTAGAGTATAATACTGTCACAAAGTTTTCTTGTGATTTAAAAGTTACTATGCCCTTTGTTGAATATAATTCTTGAAACAGCAGTACTTAAATTTCAGAGTAGAGGATGATCTCTAATGCTAGCTATTCCTATCAAAATGCACGCATAGTAGATATAAAGTCATCTAATCTAACCGAACTACTGACTGCACGCTATACCACCAGTGAACTGCCGCATCCAACAAATTCAGAGCAGATCTTTGCACTTCAGACTACTAGGAAAAGTGTACTCAAGAACTATTCTTCTTTAACTACTTTTAAAACCTACCCCTCAGCAATACTGGCCTGGAAAGGAGACAGATAATCATCTGGTGACATGTGACAAGAAAAACAGTGAAACAGCACAAGGATTAGCAATGAAATGTTTTGGAAACAGAAAGAAAGGAGCTTTAAAGAAAGATAACCTATCAAAGGAGTTTGGCCCTTTCACTGCCCACTCCTTTTAGAATCAGTATGTGGAGCAAACGCCATCCACTCATGAAACAGACACAGCTAACAACACTCTTGGAAAAAGTTCTGGTTTCACCCATCAATTATGCAGCATCAAAAGGCACCATAAATATCACTCACACTGAATTTTGCCCACTGTGACTGTGCTGGATTCATTCCTTCCTTGTTCTGTACAGTTTGAAACAGGTTCGTACATTAAGGACAGTTTTAAGCCTCTCCTATCTTTAGGCAAACAGTCTTTAGACTATCTTAGTCTTATGTTACAAAGAGAAACGTAAGACCAAAAAGCTGTAATTTAACAACATAACCCTAGCCAGATGTTCAGCCAGCACCACTAATCCCAGCCTCGCTGGTATCTGGAGCAGCACAAAGGACGAGGCCGCTGTGAATGTCACCTAAAGCAGGCACTGAGCTCTTCATTTACAGGCTCAGCACCATGACAAAAGCCAGGCAGAGGTTCTTCCCTCCTGTCTGCTACAGACACGCTCATGCACAGCTACAGAGATGCATCCTTTCTGGAGTGATCTAATAAATATTCTAAACAATGAGTAGCTAAAGAAAGGCTACAAATTCTTAACCACTCTTTCCTTTTTCTGCCTCAAATCAGGTATTTGCAGCCAGTTGGCCATGCAGACATTTGCCTCGTCACACGATACCAACCTGACGTCCTGACACCATCCAGATCACAGAAGTCTAAAATATTCCATCTTTCATTCTATTTTGAAACTAACATTTACATTGCTGCCTAGTCCTTCAGAGGGACACGTTTCATAGACTTATTTATTAAGATCCCATTATCAAACAAAATCCTTAAAAGAGCAGAGGAAAAAAACTCAAGTGTTCTTACAATGTAAGGAAGGAAAAGAACCAAGAGAACGGGACATGAGGGGCAGGGGGAATGGCGAAATGAGTTCTGTAATTCACACAGGTATGATCAGAAGGTACTAACAGCATTTATAGAGAAAAGTCAAGCACCACTAGCAGTAGGATGACACACTGAAGGCAGACAGAAGGCAAGTTAATGACTTACTATGAGCCAGCTGAGTCACAGTAACTGACCACATCCATATTATTATTAGCCTTTCACAAACATCAAGGACGATGCACACATTTCAAAGTCCATGGAAAAATTAAGTGACTGTATCTCACCTCATATTTGGGACAAAGAGTACATGTAAGAACAACTAAAAGGATTCAGCTGATGCACCAAAGTCTGACTAGGGGTAATGGCAAAATTGTCTTTGCTGCAGCACTTCTGGAAAAGTTAAGAGTACTGGCCTGCCACTGGACAGGGTCCTGGTCTGGGCAAAAACATCCTCACTCTAAAACAGAAATGTTAGTTCATAAACTCAATATTATTCTGTGTTTACGTACATTATAGTCCCTGCTGGTGTTTTTTCCTCCCTGACCCTTTTACTCAGATTGTTTTAAATTTAGAAGTCTAAATTGCACATGGTGAATACCAAGGTTCAGCAGCGCACCATAAGCACACGTAGCGGTCAGGGCAGACCAGAAGCTGCGGCTGTTTCCAGCCATTATTACCGCAGTGCCGTGACGGACCAGCAGGAATAATACCGAGAAACTGCAGATGCCTATTTCCACAGTATTAATGACAATTTTCCTCTTTCTCCATCTCCTCATTAAGACTGCAAACATGTATCCTGGCCAAAGACGTGTTGCAAGGAGATGCATTTGGCTGGCATTTTGGTAAATCCCAGGGAAGCCATGTTACATACCTATTAGGGCATATGAGAGGAACTTATTCACGGAGGTGAGAGCCAATCCAGTTATAGGGCCTGTAGTGTCTTCAGAACGGATTACTTCCAGGAAAGGCCGAAGAAAGATGTTGGGTTCAATTTCAGATAGCTCTATTAAAATAAAAATAGTAATGAAAAAAACCATTAAATTAGAGTCAGTTCATTAGGTTTAATTTTGATTTCTTTTTAAGAATCTACAGCGAGATTAATCTATGAGGAAAGAAGCCTGCAAAAGCTTTGTTTCAGAAGACTGGTAGAAAGGTCAGGGTTGCTCTTAAACATTGTACGTATATATTTCTAAAAGCAGTGGCTTGGGAAGCTTGCTGTTTCTTTTGCAAACAGATTTATCTTCCAAACAGCCTTCTGGAGCCTTCTAAAACAAATCCTATTGTAAGAACACTCCGCAAACACTACAGAGCCAGTGCTACCTAAATTCACACTTTAATTAACTGACAGATATGCTTGCATTTTCCTAGTATCCCTGATCACACGAATTATATAGAACCTGTCTCACCTTCTGCCACTTTTACAACATTCTACTGCACATGTAAGTCCATACTAATTACATGCAAAATGTAAGACTAGGATAGATGGATCTCTTACAACAATTTGCCTAAATAAAAACTGCATTTCTGTAGCATGCTATGTTTTCTTGGTGAAGACAAAACAAACAAACAAACAAACACCACAAGATAAAAAACTTGAAAACAATTCCACCGTGTTCCCAAAACCCTCATGTAAGCCTCTCAACCGAATAAGAAAAAAAAGGCATTCTTCTCTACTTGCTGCTTTGGACAGCAAGCATCGTCTCCAAAGCTGTGATTAAAAAAGGCAGAGGCATCGAGCCGTTGAGCTGGGGAAAGAACATCTAACAAGCCTCTTAAACTTTTTTAGGTAATCAATGGAAACTTCAATAATGAAAAAGAAATAGAGAGAAGATTAACCAGAACTAGGGAAAGTGAAAAAAATGGCAACACAAGGGATCAAGACAGGAGGAGTCCTAGAGAGGATCCGGGAAAAAAAGCATTAAGCAGGAGGTGAAGTCAACCGCAATACAGCCAGTACAGAGGCAAAGAAGAGCGTATTAAAAGCAACTTAGGTAATCCTGAGACCGGAATTTCTGAAATACAATTCTACTTAAATACAAACACTTGGGTCAACTTGCTGAAACCTACATTTTATTCCTAATAAAAGTTAACAAGTCTAATGGCTAATAATATCACAGAAACACTGGCTTTTACGTTCTTGACGATGCAATATTTCATTTAGCTGTCGTAAGTGCTTCTTTGGCACAGGACAGAAAAAGCCTGCAATTCCTGAATCATTAAGGGAGAAAGTCTGCAATTCCTGAATCCTTAGATAAGCTACTGGTTTCATACCTGCCAACACAACCCAGTAATTTTACTTAAAAAATAAAACAGAAATAATATAAAACTTCTTGATTCTAAGATAACTGAAGTCCTATTTTATTGTAGTTCCTATTGAAAAGCCTTAAGTATCAAGGAAAAAAGAAAACAGAAAGCATCTTAACACATACCTTTGAAAAGGTATTGCGAAGAAGCAAAGGAGGAAGAACAAAACAGTTTACATGTTGTTTTTGTTGTTGTTAATTTTTTGTTTTAAACTGTGATATTGTTCTCCATGGACTTAAAATTGCAATAGTTGTGCAATTAACTGAAGCAAGACTGCAACTAAAGAAAGGAACCTTGGGAATAGCCATGCAGTCTCTTACCGTTCAGCTACCAGTTCAATTCAGGCCAACACTGTTAACTTGTGAGAGGTTAAAAGGAAGGCGATGATTCAATCTTTTTGGTTTAAGAACAACTCCCCCAACTTGTCAGATAATATTCTGGTGTGGCATTACAATTGTGTCACCTCCCAATAGCTCATGGAAATGCAGAGGATCATAAGACATGCTTTCACCAATGTTTATTTAAGTGTGCTTTACAGAGCACTTGTCTGTGGTTACAAGCGTTTGGACAACATTACATATACTGAGACTACTAGGGATCAACGCTCGAACTCCTCTTCCCCAAAGCAGATCCTTTCCATAGAACAGTCACCACCTAATCAACCCATCACAATGCTGTCAATTCCTTTAGCCTCTTTTAACCCAAAGTCCCAGGACAAAAAGGCTGCATCTTAATCAGTAAGAAAATGAGGTTTCAGCAGACACACACATTAACATTTCCAACTCCAGGTATTTCACACGGAGCAAGCCCAACTGAACTGATCTATTTCCTTTCACACCAGAAGGCAATGATTCACTTTTTATTTTACTGACATTGTGGTAAACACAGAAAAAACAGGTTCCACATCCTCAGGATCCACTCCACTTCGTTAGTCTTACACTTCTCTCCACAAAGGGAAAAAGAAAAAATTAAATCCCGTCCAAGAAGATGAATGTAAACCATGTGCATCCTGCCCATCAAGACAGCCAGCACAAGTCTCTGGTGTTTCCTTCCCTAACCCACAAACAACAGTACCTCTCTTCAGCTGTAAGGTGCGACACAACTGCACCAGGGCAAAAGAGAAGACGTGCCAGAGAGCATACTGAGCACACAACAGCCTGTCTTGCAGCAACGTTACAAAGCATGCACATAGCTGCACAGGTGCAATGAGATGGAAGTAGCCAAATTTGCCAGCAAAGGATGCATAGGGTTATTGTGGTCTCCATTAATCCAATTTCTGGACCATATCTTCACAAGGCTGAGGGCCTGTGTCTCTGTTTTTTCCTTTCAACTGAAGTCCTACTAGGCACGAAACATGTAAATTTTGTGTACTGGTTAAAGACCAGATTCCCCTGTAGTTAAGCTGAAATTTCCCTCTTCTACAAAATGGCTTGTCATAATTAGAGTTTAACTTTGGCACATGCTGTTGATTACACAGCAGCTCTGGCCAGCTTCCCTGATATTCAGGGACACTAGCTTTTATGGTAACGCAGCATTTTACATTAAGCTCTCTGGAACAGATTGTGTATGCTGTAAAACTGTTTCAGACTGGATAGTTGTTGCTGTGTCATCAAGAAAACTAAAAATATACCAAATAAGAATGTGGCAGTGCCCAGAACCAAGCCGCGAGCACCTCCAGATCAGTTTCTGCAGCTGCACAGTGAAGCATGCTCCTTGCTAGCTGTTACTACTGGAGCAAAAGTTTGATCTTGAGCAAAGAACAACAGGAACTGAGCAACACTTTTCATAGTACTTCAGCAATGTGGGAACACGTCCTTTAAAAGAAGTTGTTCTGTCCATATGTTAAGACTTCATGAATGAGATGCTTAAAGGCACCTAAAGGCGATCTGCTAGCTTACATGAAGTCTGGAGCTTTCTTGGCTACCTAACTTTGAAAGCAACTCTGTGCTTTCCTGAATAAATCAGCAAACAAATAGATCTAGAGAACCTCAGGGAGGGCAGTAAAATCAACTATAATTTTAACAATAATTTCCCCAAAGCAAAGGCTATATAAAAATTGAATGCTTGGAAGTACATAATTGAACTTTTATGACAGTTTTCCAAAAAAGCAGCTCTGATTTCTCATCCCTTTGGTTCTTGCAGTGTCTGAACCTGAATCTGGCAGAGCAAGTGAGGAAACCAGAACCACTGAGAGATTCAAGAAGTACTGACAGAGATGTTTCTCCAAATATACTTCCCAGCAACAGACAGTTCTCAGTGTTTGAATTGGAAAACAGAGGACGCTACTTTGCTAAGGTAACCACTTTCAACTCCGCACAAAAAACCTCCAAGCCTGACCTCGGCCTAGGATATTACCAGAGGTAAAAATGAACAAGTGTCCACAAAGAGATCAACACTCCATCAGAGATTCCTACAGGCAGCCTTCCTTGTCAATCCACTCCAAGCTAGGGAAAACTATATTAGAACAAGATCTAGCCTTACATGAAAAGTCCAGGCTGCTTTAGGGATCAGCAGGAAAAGCCCTTCCCGTTCTTTTCACATATGATTCATGGGCCCCTCCACTGAAATTTCAGGGAAGCCAGCAGAGACAAGCACCATGATGGCACCTAAAAACACACATCTAACTAAAAGCACTGCGTGGAGATTGAAAAGTAGGGAAGGAACATCTTAAGTAGCGTATCAGAAAGCCAACTCCAGGCTGGCAATTTTAATATGAGGACAGAATTCCTCTGAGACCACAGAGCTTTCCTTTACTCATCCTATGGATTATTTGCACTCAGACACACATGTCTATAAAGATATTTAAACAACTAATTCATGTTTAAGCACCTAGCTCCCACTCCAGCAATCCCACCCAGCCATTCTGGCACTTCAGCAAACAAGCATCAGCAGAGCTCTGGTGCCGCTCGCTCCTGAAGCGCGGGAGCAGGTCCCTCTTGGAAGAGGTTTCTTATTGTTAGCACACTGTTGGCACATTCCTGATCTAAAATGCTCACACAAGCTGCTTTCTCTGGCAGTTAAACTCTTCACTCCTGAATGATTCTTATCAGGATCGGCTATGCGTTCCGAATCAGAGTAAATGAACGAGAAAAAATTGTTTATGACAAGTTATTTCAACATCATTTGTCCCCGGGACAGCCAACTGCAATGCAAACCACATGACCTGGACTCCTCTTATGCAGCAGCTGTTGGCCTTTGACGTCCAGCCTTCAGAAGGGCTGCTTCAGTTTTATCCCACATGCCTCTCCAAAGCAGACACGATCAGACAAGGACAATGCTTAAGCACTGCTTATGCACTCAGCTGCACGAGCAGGCATTCTCTTTTCTGCTTGAGAAAAACACAAAAATAATACCAGCAGAGAAGAAGTGCAGCAATTCCGGACTCCTGCCCAGGAGCATATTGAATGTATGCCACAGAAAGCTGAGGCACCAGCAAGCACCTCATGGCTCAAACACTGCCTTTCTGGTCAACCTAACACTGTATTAACCTTGTTCTTGGTTTATCCACTAAACACCCAAACTTTTCGCCTTTTCACTCAAGGGTGAGACATTCCTGCAGTCTCAGTGAGAGAAAGAGGGAAGTTACAAGAAAAAAGGACAATGTTGTACTTGCCTTTTAAAGCCAATTGGAAGCATTCCCTAGCCACACTTCTCAGATTTTCACACTTCCAAATTCTGACTGCTGAAATAAGCAGAGCTCATTCTCAGTTCGATCCAAATGTAGGACCACAGAGCAAGGAGCAATTCCTCTGACTAAGCCCCATGATTATCCATTAGTCAATTTAGAGATTACCACATTTAGCAAACAGAGGTATTTTAACTTGTTCCTCTCTCAAAATCTGCACAGCTTGAATTTGCTCCACGCAAAGCGAGGCAGCAGCCACAGAAAAACATATGCATATTGGTTCTAGGTCCCCTGGCAAAACTACAATTTCATCAGCTCTGCAGCTGATGAATGGAGGAGGCACATGTTTCACCACTCTGAAAACAAATTCTGCAGACTGACTGGTTACACATGCCATTCTGCACCTGCAGTGAAAGGCACGCTCAGACTTCTTCCAGCTAGGAAGTTCAGTCCAACAGCTAACTCCAGTTACCCTTTATTAATTGGCCATCGGTTAACAAGTGTAAAAAAACTAGCCCACGTTAATTTGCTCCTGGTCATATGTTCCGCTCCACACAGTCTTGGTATGGTCAGGGTTTCAAGTGAAATGATGCCTCTGCCTTCTGACAAGAGCTTCTGTTGCTGTTTCGGTCTCTACCTGCAAGCTTTAGGCCAGCCACTGCAATGCTGTGTTTAAATTAGGATGAAGCACACACTTTTTTTTTTTTTTTTTTTTTTTTTTTAAAAAAAAGAATTTCCCATCATCAAAAAGACCAGCCACATGACATTTCCTACAGAAACCCCAAAACATCACCACACTATCCCAATCTAAGCTGTTAATACACAGAGAGAACTGGATTCTGTATCTGCCCAGGCTGACAGCTCGGGAGAAGCTGAGGATGTTGGAGCCCCTAATCCTCACGGCCAGACTACAGAAACATTGCATGCTATTTTAAAGGACTGTGGGGATTGTGCCCCACTGCACAAAAGCCCACCACTGAGACATGTGGAAGCAAGCTTTGTGAATCTCTGAAATGAACACTTCGCTGTGGTGTTACCAAGAGTTCTATTTATAATAGAAGAAAATAATAGTTCCAAAATTAAAAGATATTCAAGCCAATGAAAGAGAAGGGAGATTTAACTGCAATCCTTTTCAGTATGCCTCTAAAATACACTCTTCAAACCTAATTCTCTGTGAATTTAAGAAGTCACTCGAGGCCCAGGACCACCATATCAAGAGGAAACAGTGCCATTCACAGCCACACATGAATGCAAGGCTAGAATTACAAATGCAGTTTGACAGGGGGAACCCAGAGCTGTCAAGTCTGTTCTGTTTGCCTAATTTCATTACAATGGCGCAAATGCTTTCATTTGTCACACTCCAGCTTCATGTGTTTATCTCCCTTTCATTAAACATGACTTTAACAAATGACTGTTCCACAGAGCCAAGATCTCAAGAGCTCCTCAGAATTAAGATTTTATTTTGGGGAAGGACGACAGAGTGCATACTGAGCATTTGGCAGTCTCGGTATCCCCTGGTCAGAGTGGCATAAACCCAACTGAAAAGTTGTCTCCTATAGGAATTATTTACATCTACCAGCAAAGCAGGAACACCAACAGTCCTACCAGTGTCAGCCATCAGTTATCAGAGTTTTCATCTGATGCCATGCTTCAAATTCAGCTGTTCTAACTGTCCATTAAAAATCCCTGGACATTTTTCCATAGCAGGTACTTGCTCTAGTATCCTCAGCCAAAATAACACTGAGAACTCCATCTGTGTCTCCACTGTTATTTCAAGTGCTTTTCACCCAGCTGTACTACTCTGTCCCAGAGGGTAATATACTTCTGTGATATGATGAGAAGTAGAAAATGCTCACTTCATTCACAAGGAAAACAAAAACCATCAACAGGAAGTATCAAAGTGCAATCTTACGTGGTTTCTACCCACATAAAGTACAGAAGAAAAATAGATTTGGGATGATTTCTGAGCCCAACACAACTACTCACTTTTCCTTGAATTTTTAACACCAGTAATACATACAGACGTTGCTGTGTGCAGAAATGAAGTTGTTGGAGAAGCAGTTTATTTCAAAAGTTCAAGTTGGAAGAATTTAATTCTATCCTCATTTCTTAGCACTCAGGAGGCAGCAGAGATTGGACTAGTTCTACCTTGAACCCTCCCCTCCCCCCGAACTGCAGTTGGTGCATATTAGAGGTATGAACCGAAGGGTAACTTGGTGCAGTGAGGTTGAACGTCACTGAGAGAAGGCCTGGCTACAAATCTGAGAAGGTTTCCTCTCACCCTGTGAGCTGAATACCTCTGGAAGATTGTTCTTATGCAAGGTAGCAAACCAATTATTCTATACTACACAGTAAAAACCTATTGTTTTCATACTGGTCTCCCATAAGGGCATTTAGAGCCAGTGTCAACAGTAACACCCATCTACCTTTTAGCGTAATTTCAATGCTAATCCACGCTTGCTTTCTAGGAACTCTCCCACCTATCTTGTACTGGAAGATAAGCATTACAGCAACACCTGATTACATGAGCAAGTTGCAGAGGAAGATTAAATCAAGACCTACGGTTTGTAAAGCCACATACGCAAATTCTAAATTACTTAAACTTCAACCTCAGCTGTAGAGAGAATGATAGCTCTCAGGGATAGGAGGTAGGAGAACACAGCTCAGCTGAGCCTCTGAGAGGTTCTGGAATACAGAACTACTTTTGTTGCTTTTTCAAAGACAGATGGAAGCTCTAAATTGGTAGTGTCAATTGTAAAGGCACTTAATCCTACTCCAGAAAACTGAATGCTTCAATAGCTTTAACAAAAACTGATTTGAGATCCTATGCTGGTCTTCTCATGGGCTTTCTCCCATGGGTACAAGTTACTCAATACAAAGCTCTGAAACTTCCAGATAAGAAAAAAATCAACCTTCACATATACACAAGGAAAAAGTCCTTCAGTAAGCTAAATCTCCAATTAATTTCACAGGTAACTGGAACTTTTTTTTTTTTTTTTTAAATAGAAGAAAATACCCCGTAACAGTAGAATGAGAAGGCCAAGAAGCAATAAATCTACAGTTTTTAAGAAGACTTACACTCATTGCAGCAGTTTTCAGTATAACATTTTTGGTAGAAGATAGTACTGTAGCACCAGTAGCTTGCCAGATGTCTGTAAAGGAACACCACAGTGCTTACAGCAGTTTTTGGAATCTGGAAAACATGCTAATCCCTACACAAAGATCCTCACTTCTTCTAATAGGTTCAGCATAGCTATAGCTCCCAGTACACAGCAAAGCTCTTCAGCTGGTAACTGAAGACAGTGTCAGCTGCATGCCAACTTCTGTCCCGGAGCCATGCACAAGAGCAGTCCCACAGCTGGAGATCACCAACACATACACGCTCTTACAGCTTCACCTACAGACCTTGTGCACTTCGTTGTCCTGGCAGAAGGTTTGAAAAGCTATTTTTACCAGCAGATTAAACTGCAGTTAAAAGAAATATGACAACACAAGCATGGAAGCAAAGCAAGCACTACTTCACAACTTAGTAGGATCAGTAGAGACGTAATAAATCAGCATTGCCCATTCATTTCTAATCCACTTAAGTTGTTGCCAACATCTGGAGTCCTTACACATTGGTGACATGGAAGCAACCATGTTTCTGGACTTGCACTTAGCTCAAGTATTTTTGAATCAAATACATCATGAGGCACCAAATTTAAGGTTTAAGACTTCATAACTGCTTATCTTTTCTAAGCACAAAAACAAACAAATCATTATTCTACTGCTAAATAAAAGTCAAGGATGAACCCTGACACAAGTCAATGCACTGCATAAGAAACACTGTCTTTCGGTATAGGAACTAACCATCTTTACCATTGCTCCTAGGATCAAAGTTACTGAACCTAGTCCATAATAGTTTTCTGTTAGCTATTTATGCGGACCTCAGACAAAGAGCTTCCTGCTCCTCATTTCAGAGAGCACAGTCAGTGTTCACCCCTAAGTAAGCAGCTCTCATTACTGGACTGAGGGAAATAAGGCACTGGTTTACAACTGAATTTACAAAATCCATAAGGAAAACATGCATAGCTTAGCGAACGCACATCACTGAAATGCAGGTAACCTTCACCTTTTAATCTCTGTTCAGAACCAACTGAAATAGTTTCAAAAGACTTCTTACAGAAAATCAACACATGGGACACCAGACAAGCTCTCATGATGAACCTGCACAAACTCTGAGCTTCAAAACCCATGGGCAGTCCTCAAATGCAGAGACATTCGACTCTAAATGAAATTACTAAATCAAACTAAACCAAAGCAAAAAGCAGTCATCCCATGACAAATTCATCTTCCCTTGACCAAACACTGATAGTTATTGATCTTGCTGCTGTTGTGAATTAGGGGCAGGTTTCCCAAGGTTCCCTCCTAATACAAGAACGAGAGCACGGCCACTCTAACAAGGCCGACTAGGCTAAATGAAACCTATGGGGAATTACATTGCACAGCCAAGTCCAGAGGATGGACTGATCCGTCCATCTTACTGACAGCACAAGTTTGATGTGTGTCAAGTTTAAGCACTCTTTTTTCTCTCTAAAAGAAATTGGCACATGTCGAAGGAAGAGCAATTAGGTTGTGACACTACAGAACTCCATTCAGTGACTGTACTTGTTCTGCCATGGTATTTTCTACACGTCTTGCACGGTACCAGGTCCAAACTAAGCAGGCAATTTAAAAGCCCAAGAGAAATTAAAACTTTCTTCCCTGGTATTTTAAAGCTCCACAGCCTTGTGTGCTTATTGTGCTACAAATAGCTTTCTCACTGCAAGTTCACCATGTTGTGTAAAGGAAAGTTTCTCTATTTCTGTGAAGCTGGAAAAAAAGAATTACATTTTTATCATCAATTAGCTGTCTGGACATTTCTTTCTTTATGTTTAACCCTTCCTCAAGGGAAGACGATGAGTGCCAAAGGGAAGAATTAAAAGGAAATCAAAGAACAACAAATCTCAAACAAGCCATTTCTAGTGTTGCCAGAGAATCTAAAAAGCATCAGTGAGATGGACAAAAACCAACCAGTGAAAGGAAGAAAAGTGTGATGGCCCTAGAGCAAAGAGAATCTTTTAATGACAAAAATCTCTCCAAAGTTTAATGTACCCTGCTGTTACAATTTACACAAATTCTTCCATCCAATCTGAACCAACCTAAGAGACATTGTGCTTCATCCTGTTATTACCAGAGAGTAAAATTTCCAAGTACTAATGGCAAAAGACAATTGCCCAGAGTTCAAGTATCAATACCTAAGTTACCACAGTTGCAAAAGGGAAGTCTCATGGGAACGAGGTTCAAGACATCTTTGGAATATTACTTTCAAACATACAGGGATGGAAAAGAGAACAGTAGCAAAAGGAAGAAAAGGCTGGCCTGGTGGCAGTCAATACTACTGGTGACCTATGACACTGGAACAACAAAAACATTAAGTAACTTTTCTTTTTTCCTACAGTAGTGCTGAAGTAAGCAGTGAACGTACACACACAGAACTAAAAATCCAGATTGCTGCCTATGACACAGCTGAATTCCTAGAACGATTAAGACAGGTGAACGTTACGTTCCTGGGAATGGATTGGGGAAAGAAATGAATTTATCCACACTGCTGTGTGCTAGACTGAGCAACTTCAGTATACAGGCCACTAGCACTACACCTTTAAAGACAACGCTGGTTCCATTCTCTCTACAAAACTGCCAAATAAAGGCCAGGTTGGATGGGGCCCAGGACAGCCTGATTGGGGGGGAGGTGGCAACCCTGCCCACAGCAAGGGGGTTGGAACTGGATGATCTTTAACATAAGTCACTCTGTGATTTTATGATTCTAAATCTATTTCACTCTATCGCTAATGTTTTTGACGTACTGCATGCCCATGCCAGAAGAAAGCATTAGAGTGCTTCAGAAGCTCAATGGAGTGATCCTGTCCTAGCCTCAATTAAAACCATCACTGACTGCATGCTGTCCAGCAGGTGATCTACAAATGGCAGCACAGCATCAAACTTTTGTTCTCAGAGGTAAGTTTGACTGTTTGTTCATTTGTTCAAGCCAACAAGCAGCTCCCACAATCACATAGGCTTCTTCAGTCCCTCTCTCCTTCCCCTAAGGCACAAAGCTGCCTGGCTCTCCAAGTGAAATACCCAGCAGGTCAGCGGACACCACGCCGCTTTAACCTCTCACCCCCAGAATCTCTACTACCATGACCTTTGGCATGGAATCATTATAGTTCCACAGCTTTGTTCCCAAGACCTGGTTAAAAGGCAGAGACAGAATAACTTCCTTTAGATTTTTAAGCCTAGATCTGATAGAATTCGCTCTGACAGGACACAAGTGGGTATGTGTCACAAATGCTCTGAGCATCAGATTGGTGGCAAGCTTCTTGCTCACAGGGAGGTAAAGCAGTTTATTCTCAGCCTCTGCTACTCATCTCCCCTTCTCACTTTTGGGCAACTCACTTCACCTGCTACAGGTCCTCATCTGTAAGGGAAAATATTTGGCCTTCTTAAGTGCTGTGCCACTAGATTACCTGGGAATAACCTCGACAAAGCAACTCACAGCAATAGTAATGCAAAGGCTTCCTGTCCTATCATCCCATCTTTCCCCCAATCCACAAGTTAACTAAGGCCCTTGATAAAAGAAATTATTTTTCAAGTTCATATAGAAATTAAGGAAATACGACAAGCACTGTATGACATCAGTTAAGACAAAAATTAATTTTATGATTTATCACACAGAGAACTAGTAGCTCAGATTCCAGTTCGTGATGTAACAGGGAAATTAAGAGGCGCACACTGGAGTTGCAGCTAGAAACAATGTGGCAACGCTTGGCCACTCATTTTTGGGGTGTCAGTGTTAGGGAACTCTACCCTCTAACTCCTCTAACTTTTACGGGAGCTAATGAGTAAGGAAGAAATGAAGTTTTTTTTCCCTCAAAGCAGCACTAAAACAGCTAGTAAATTCTCATGGCCTTGTCAGAATGAAACCACTTGACACAGAGCAGTATCTTGTTCAGCATTGAGGCCAGCGCTTAAAACCAGAACGCGGCTCTAGGTAACCGAAAGACTTCGAGGGCCCTTCCAAAAACTTGGGATGAAATCCCAAAGCTCTGGGAGAGCAAGGCAAGCACCTGTTTCCCTGAACAGTCAATTTTTTTATGCTGCCTACTTTACACAGAAGCTGCATTATTCTGGAGACGCTGCATTCCTGCCAAAAGTGCACAGCTAATGTTTTTTGCAGCCCCCAGCCTCCAGTGATGGATGACCATTTTATAATGAAATACTTTATGCTCAATCAACTTACAAATAACGGATGTTTTATCACACTGAATTTAAAAGAATGTTTTTAACAAAAAAAAAAAAAGCATCAGACAAGAGGACTGGTGATGAGCAGAAGCAAAAGTTATTCCTGTTAAGAGTGGCTAAGGGAGAAAAAAATCCAAGTGATGTTTCACTTTAACTCTGTCACTGCTCTCCACTAACATGTGGAAGTGATGCAGGCAGATGTATGTACTCTAAAACACTGATATGTAAATCCTAGTTTAAATTACTGAGACATTAGTATATAAGGCTTCTACAAAGAAGTTTGAGACTGTGATGTCTCTATCAGGTTTCCAGAAAGTTAAGGCTATTAACCAAGCACTGTCTAAAGATAAATCTTTCAAAAACTCTTTCCTCTCTCATGCCTTCTTACAGCCATTCAGCATTACCAAAATCATTCCTCAGAAAACCCTTAATCAGCTGTGGGGTTTTCTCCTCCTAGCACTGCTTCCATCTGTAAATGCTGAGTGATAAACCAGAGAAGTAAATGTCCTGCACTCAGGCTACTGCAATTTCTAGGTCAAGGTTTGGAAGCAAACTCCCAAATTCAACTGATAACCTTGTTCAGGATTCAGCCTTTGTTGTTACACAACTTCTGTTACCGTTACGTGCTGCAGGTTTGCTTTCAAACAACTAGCATATGAAAAAGTTTCCAATATAATCCAAGCATGTCAGAATGTCTTTTCATCACTTTTAGGAGAAGTTTTTTCTAATAATAATAATGCAGCGGAAGAATACAGGTAAGTATGAGATGCAGTGGACACAACCTGCAACAAGGGGAATGCTAATTAGAAATTATGGAAGACATTTTCTAAAAAAGTGTGGTAAAACAACATAGCAGTTTGCCCAGGGGGGCTGTGGGAGCTCTGTCCCTAGGGGTATCCAGAATTCAGCTGGCTGTAACTCTGAACACAACTTGACTTCCAGATTGGTCCTGCTTTGAGCAGAGGACAGGAGCAGATGACCTCCAGAGGTCTCCTATCTGTATTATTTGAATTCCAATTTGTGCTTACTCTGAAATCAAGCAAAAACAAAAAAAAAGCTTTCTGAAATCTTGCATTCATTGCAAGCCATCACAATGTCCACCCAGCTAAGAAGTTCCCTTCCCAGATCTTCTACTGGTTAGCATAGGCAATAATTAAATACAAAACAGGAGCTCATTCCAGAATGGAGGTCCAGGGCCACAACTTCAGGCGTGGAAGATTTCCCCTAGTCACACCACAACCACTTCAGGCTCCGCGAAGTTCCGAGTTAACTTAGGAGACTTTCCACTACTGTTTGAAGCAATGAAAGTATCACTCAGTCCACAATTTCAAACAAAACCCAGCTCTCCTCCCCTCCCCGTTCCTCAGCTGAAGGCTGGAGCTCAGTGAATCAGACCAAAGGGAGAAAAGAATTTCCAGCACCTGCTTCAGCTTTTAAACACCCAACTGAAACTGCTGTGATTGAGCAGTAGGCAGTCTGAAGGAGGCATTTTCCTGCTCGGTGAAGGACTGAATCACAGTACAAAAAGAATCCAAATAGAGAAATGAGTGAGAAGAGTAGCAATGGACAAAGAATGCCACCACTTAATGTAATATGTCCAAAGAGAAAAAAGCAGCTGAAGACAGCTGCAAAGCACCGTGTCTCCCCTACCACCGAGCATCTCATTCACCCTCTGCCTAAAGCTGATGGCTATGGGCAGGGCCGAGTATGCCTTATTTTTTCACTTTTGTGACAACATCCTTTCAAGGAATGGTTTAAAATATGACCTCACATCGTTGAGTGCTTTGGAATCACCTTATTACTGAACATTATAGACTAGTGTTGTTTACCTTAGTAATGTAAGGATTTAAAATTTGTTTGTTTGTTTTCTTAATACACAAAGATGCACTGGTAACTAACAAACGTAATTCAAGACATTCTTTCCTCATGCAAATAAAGAAGTCAAACACATTCATTCCTCATTAAAAGAGGTCCTTTAATAAGTGATTGTGAAACTGAAACATTAATATACCTACAAGCAGACTCCTTCCACAAACAGGAATGAAACCCACACTCTTAACGCAATGTTCTATTCCATATTTAAAAAAAAAAAA
>WBMW01001113.1:738487-761696 GCA_013396635.1 Penelope pileata
AAAAAAGGCGTAATCTTTAGCTCTGGTCAACACTGAGCATCTCTACCATCCTCCTTTAAGGATGTAACTGAGTCATAATGGCAAAACTCCTCATATGAATGTACACTTACTGAGTTAAGAACCTTTGCAACATTATGGTAGCGCTGACAGTGAGCAAACTTCACCTGCAGACTACTGTAAGCAGTTTAACTTCAGTTTATATTTGCCACTAGCAGGAGGCAAAAGGGATATGGGGATATATAACAAGCAAAACAAGTATATAACAAGTTCACAAAAATGCAAGTGTCTCAACTGTTTTAAAGAAACAAGAAAACCTACACACATCCCATCAACACCCAACCTTACTTAATCTTACTACCTTATACCAACATGACCATTGAGACCTAATTCTTCTTCCAGCTCTCAAGGCTTCCTTGGCCACAAAAACTGCTCACTGAAATTTCACAAGATGTTGGAGGGCCAGAAAGCAGAGTGGAGAAAGGGTTAATGCACAGCTGGGAGAAAGTTTCCCTGGAAAATTGGAACACATGCTGTGGCTGTGACTAAATTTCACACTGGTTCTGTTGAGTACAAACATCCACAACTGTGTGCAATTGAGAGAGTCAGAGAAAAAGAAATGCTCCTTATATATTAGCTTCACCTGCTAGGTTCCTTCAAATGGATAATGACATGCTCTGGGGAACAGCAGAATCCTTCAGATTCACTTCACATTTCAAGCAGAGATGAGGCCAAAGGGGAGAAAAATATATTAAATTGAAGGAAGTTGTCCTGTCCTTCCTTGCTCCCACGTTTTTTGAATACACTGGATAGCCAAGGCTATGGTCCGTAAAAGTTGATTCTACCATTTAAGACTACATATGTCAACAAAGAAGTCACCTGAGCCTTAACACACATCTGTTCCACCCAAGAACATAAAAAGAGGAACTGCATGAAGTGAATGTATCTGTAGGAAGAGTATTTTCCACCTATGCCCAAATAGAAAATTTCTTGCTAAAAATTCCTGACAGTGGATCTCTTCAGCCCCTCTGAGATGGCTCTGTCTACACTCACATTTCAAAAAGAAGTAAAAAGAAAATAAAAAAGAAAAAAAATATTGGGGAAGACCTTAATTAACTACAGCATTTGTTATTTCTTTTGTTGCCCATACAATTCTGTCCAGGTATGTACAGACCATTTTCTAGCCACGTCTCTTTGACAGAAACTTGTATATGTAGAGTGGTCTGATTAGAGTCAATCACTACAGCAGTTTTCACTATCCATTTCATCACATTAATTTAAAGGTTGCAAAAGAACCTCAAAGGAAGGTATTAATCACTTGCTCTCACCAGGGTTACATAACAGACTTGCCTGCTGTCATTACGTACCTACTTTCAGACTCCAAATTTCTCTTCACTAATGGACGCACAAACTTGTTTTTTCAACTGAAAAAAAGATTCCTTCTTTCCCTGATCTCCTCTTCTGGTGAACCTTAGCAAGATACCAAGTAAAACAGAAAAGATTCATCCCTAAGTCATATCACATGAAAATAAATGTACTTTTCAATTTTATTTTCTTTAGCTGCATTGCAATGAGGTGCTCATTTGTATTCTCTTACACATACTGGCAGTGACTTGTACTTCCTGTCCCAGCTGTCTACCACAGTGCTCACGCAAGCAATGTACTCGTATTTAACCTCTGAATTTCAGAGACTGCAGAGCTGACCGGCTACAGACCCTAATCCCCTACTGTCACAGGGAGAAACGTATAATACTATTTTGTATTGGATGTTGCAAGTTAGTGGCTAAGAAACAAACACAATTGTTTTTATTACATCTATGTATGTATTTGCTTCCACATGCCATGAAAAATAATCACCATAGAAGATCAGTAAGTGCCAATCACGTGGTCGATTATAAGCAGGATTCAGGTGAAGACATTTGAACTTACAGCTGTGGGTAGTTGATTTCCAATAATCCGAAGTTCATTGTCCGACACCTATGGTGTGGTGTTGGCTATGAAATGCAAGCTCTTAGAAATCTGCAAGTCTGCAAAGCATTGCCCCCCCACAAAATAGATTCCCTAGGCAATACACATCCCGCTTTGGCTCAGAACTGTGTGGAAAGCCCACCTAAAGAATCAGGGTGGCTGCCACACAGGCCTGAAACAAAAAGGTACACTTAGTTCCACGAGGGAAAGTGCAGAGTCTTCACCTAGGGCGGCACAAGCCTGGGCACCACAAAGGCTAGCAGCATTTGGGGCTGAATTAGGCACAGCACTGCCTGCAGGTTTGAGGGAGGTGATCCTTCTCCTCCATTCAGAGCTGGGTCCAGTTTTGGGCTCCCCAGTACAAGGGTTAAAGTTTTTATTCATGGCTTCTGAAGCTTGAGACCATCAAAAACAGAAACAGAGCTGGAGAACTTACTGAGCTGTTCTTTTAGGTACCTCATACTATGATAAGCAAGGAGTGGAGGGGCAAATTACTTCATAGCATATCAGACTCTGCAGTCTTTAGTCCTGCACTTGTATGCATACACAATGATCAGAAAAGTGTGGCTGCCTGGGAAGACAGATACGAGATTAAAAAGCAACCCATAATTCAAGATGTCAATATTTGTTATTAGCTATGTCTTCTGGGAAAGCTGCAAAAGTATGTTTGATTTGGGGTGTGGTGTTCTCAATTTCTGGAATTTCAGGCTCTGAAGGTACCTCTTAGAAAGAGAAAGATGGAAGTTATCTTAACTTTGAAATTCTCTTTTGTACCACCTTAACTTTTTCTCTCTTGATAATAGTTATCTCATGGAAGGAGTCCCCTATATTTTCCAGTTCTCCTTGAAACAGTAAGCAGCTGCCTTACTGAGAAAGGAGCCAACTTCTTCAGAATTTAAGGCAATAAAAAAATTGGTTTTAGATTTTACTTAATTCTATATCCGTTCAAAATGCTGTACATTGTTTAGTAACATGAATTTATAGTTATTTATTTACTGCAGGAATTTTTTGGTAGGGAGCATTTTAAAAATATCAAGTCCTCATTTTACTTATTACTATACAAATTAATGTATACAAATTTATGTATACATTACAGAATTTAGCTGAGAGTTCCATCAGCTCTAACTGTACTAATGGCTGATCACCAGTCACTAAGCGATGGTGCTGCCCACTGCATACTTAATGCTGCGTCTAAAAAGAAAATTGCTGATCTATATCCTAAATAACTCCTGCAACCACTGAACAAACCTTAGCATATACAAATGGGTACTATTTGGACAGCTAGCAAGGCAAGCTAACAAAAAGGCCTCCCTGCCTCCTCATTATTAGGCTTCTTATATGTCAGAATTAAGCATCTTGCTCTGCTCTAAATGAAAAAATTAACTTTCTGGAATACGTCCTAGCAGTTCCTTTGCTTTCTAGTACGTTTTTAGAGTAACAATCAACTCAGCAATCCCGAATACAGGAGTCTTTAGAGGATATGAGAATCCTCCTATACAAACTGGAACTTCACCACCTTCCAAACAAATCTTCCGCGCTGTCCCGTTAGCTGCTGAAGAGCTGCAGCAGCACTGGGAGAGGCTGGGGAGAAGGTACCTCTTAGCGGAAAAAGCAGAAATGTCAGGGATCTATTGCTTGTTAAAATCCCATATCTAGATAAAACAATATTAAAATAATTTGATAAATCATTAAATTGTCAGCAATTATTTCAACAATCTTAGAACTCCGTACAGTGCAATCCCCTTTCAGATACAGGACAAAAAAGACCCAATATGCAAGACCATTTCAACAATCTTCATATTTAGCATACTTTGAATTTCCTTAGCTACAACCAGATTTATTCTATCAGAAATTGTATATGGTCTCTGAAGAACTAGTGCATGACCTTGCATCTTTTATGAGAAGTCACAGCTGTATTCCCACATTGACTGATAAAGACAACTGAACAGGCAAGCGGAGTCCCATCCCCTCTTCAAAACAGGCCAGACATTTGAATTCATCTCACTGAAAAATGATTTGCTGCCATCATAATTAAGCATTTCTGGATTTCAAAACAAGACAAACCCAAAGTGCCAGACAACTTCGTACTCCAATCCCAGGTGCCAAGAGGTAACAACAGTACCGTGAGGTCTCATACACCCCCTTCTAAAGGCTGACACTCCAGCAAAACACATCTTGGCATGGTCACTACAAAACCAGAAGATTTTGAATTTGCCAAGAAAGGTCAGGTCCAAACGTTTAAGAAAAGAAAGGAGATAAAGGAGTTGTAGAAGCAGAAGAGCAGGTTGGAAAGCTCAGAAACACAAGGAAGGAAAACACCTTGGTGGAAGAACTTATGGTTAAACATAACCAAAAAGCAAAGAGATACTCGCAGTAACAGACTGGCCCAGAGTTAGAAGGTGGTCAATAACACTTAATTTTTCCCCATTGTACAGAAAGACTTTGAACACTAGCATGACGCTAAACAGACATCTTCCAATTCTCCTCCTAGGTAAGCATTTCAAGTTGCAATGAATTTGCCATTCAAATGAGTATTAACAAAGTCAGTAGGGCAAACTGCAAGTCTAACTTCCACAAACATAATCTCGACTCAGTTCAAGCACTCTTTAGGTATTGGACTCCTAATAAAATAAATAAATAAATAAATAATAAAATAAAATAAAAATAAAGTCTGCTGAGAAATTGCTTCTGAATTCACATCAAACGCAGCTCAGCACACTCTCCCTCAAGCAGCTCTGCCTTTCCAGCCCAAAGCTCTGGTTTAACAAATCTGCCCCTTTGCACCACACTCAGGAAGGATTAATCTGGCCACAACCCAGTTTACTTCCCACCCTGACACACATCAGCGGCCCAGCCTTGCTGGGTCCACATTTCTATCCTTTCTCTGACACGTGGGTTAATAAACTGCTGCTTCTTTCAAGTTGCTTTCAGTCTCAAGAAAAGCTTTACATTTCTCACTTTTAACTAAAAAGAATGAAAGTGCAAATGATAGGCATAAAGAGCTTAAAATCTTTACATACAGATCTTAATCTTGCCAGCTTTGCATGGCCTCTTCAGTTCATGCTAAGGTTACTTCCAAGACGAGTGAGGAAGCCTGTGCTGCTCATGCAGCAGCATTTGCAGCCTGTCAGCTTGAACAGGCACTGGTCAGACAGGTCATTCCCTGAACCCTCACCATTGCCCAGGCACACCAGCTGGCAGCTGCTGAGCTTTACCTTTGATCTCTCTTCCCAACCATGCCAAAACGGGCAGGTCACCAGTGCTGAGGTGGGAAAGCCACCTCTTCAGAGTTATGTATGAAGACATTTGCCCAGACCATCGTTTTCTGCTCTGTTTCTTTAAACAATCCTTTCCCAATCTAAGCTAGCAAATAACAAATCAACAACTATTCCAGAAACATCCATAATGCACGTAAGAAAAAAAAAAAAACACGCTATTTTTCTAAAGCATTGGAACCAGAGCCTCTGTTATTTGAAATAGCAGATTAATGCTCATTAGCTTAGTACTAATTAACTGTCTTTCTACTCTATAGCTTGAATGTTTGCAGAAGGGATGCTAACTGGCACATGGCACTGGGAGGATCAGAGCAGGCAAGGAAAAGGACCTGCTGTCCCCTCACAGTACAGCAAGGAGCCTGAGCACTGTTAAGTGCAGTGCATAAACGTATCCGTGCTTCACCCAATCCCTTAATTCTGTTTTTAAGCCTCATTTAGGTTGAGATTACCTCTTAGCACATGCTTTGTCCGGCTAGAAAAATCATTACTACTAATCCAGAAAAGGTAAACTTCACTGAACCGTATGACGAGTATCCCTTGCACTCCTGTTTCTTCCGAGCCCGTCCTGCAATTGTGTCCCAATCTGCCAGCATTAACACAGATACACAGCGGTATTTATTTGATGCCTATTCCACCAGGCTGTATTCACACTAAATCCTCCATGTGTATTTAATAAATCACACTAGTTAGGTGGGCAGGATTAGTTCCGAGTCACCTAATGACTATATCATGAGCTGCAGTATTAAAGGGATTAATATTAATCTTAGCCATTTCAATTCACTGTGAGAGGCCAGTCCCTGCTCCAACAGGAGCCGCAGCAGGCAGCGCAAGAAATTCTAAACAAGAGCACAAAGATTAATGAGGGCTTCCTCATTCTGCCTGCGAGTCTCCTCTACCAGGATACAGGGCAGCGAATCCCCACCAAAGACAGGCTCATAAATAAACACGCCACGCCACAAATACTCTGAGCAGCTTAGCCCAGCGTAGACTTGTTTTCACTCCCTATCTGCTTCTCCTGTAACCCACACCTCCAAGCGCACTCAGGAATTTGAAAGGCTTGCACAGCAGCTGATTTGTTTTCTTTCACATAAAAGCACACACCTCATTACTCATAATAAATTATGCATTTTAAATGAGTTTGCAGAGCGAGCAGCTAAGGCGAGCTGCCTGTGTTCAGGGCTGCAGCAGGGGAATGCGAGCGGGTGGCCCACAGCATGGAGGTTAAAAAGGATGTCAGACTCCAAGGGATTTCACTTGCTTTATTCCTGGCAAGAATGAGCATTACAAGCCAGAGGAGTTCTTAAGAACTGAGAGAAAGCCTGTTCTACGGGGCTTGTGTTAAAGTAATACGTAAGAATGGATTTATACAACTAAAACTGGCTCTCTGACAGCATGCTGCATTTCACCATACCACCAAAGTCCCCAGACAAGGGAAGGGTCCCGGCCTCACTTCCATTGACATGAAACAACACCAACCATAATCATTAGCACAAAAATTCCAGAAGTAAATCTTGGTCTGCTGCAGATTTAGATGTATCTGAGTGATGAAAAAAGAGGAATCTTTTGTAGCTCAGTTAATTCAAAACACCACAGAAGCTACAGAAGCCCAACAGCTGCATCCTGGAGACCAGTTGGAAAAAAAAAAGAAAAGGAGGGAAAAGGAGGAGCTGAGTCAGCACTACTCCCTGCCTTCACTGAAAATCTCCAGACCCTAAAAAAATAGTCAGAGATCAGGTTAAACTGGAGTGTAGGCCTGTCACAAGCTATTAACAGCTCAGCATGTCCTCCAGGCACAACAGCGGCCTCAAAAGCTGAGCATGGGCACAGCACAGGGCTGAGCCCTGCAACCGCTTGGAAGCAAGCGGCTCACAGCGAGAGCAACAAGAACGGGCCATGCACAAAGATGGCAGAAAACAACCTTACACTACGTTACACCGCCATGTGATATAAGGGACTGGGGCCAATCTATCCAAGTTTATACACTAAATGTCAGCAAACAAAGTGGGGCTGCATCCCACACAGATGAGCAGATGGGAAGGGATCCATTTGGTGCACTACCCAACCGTTCCAGGGCAGGATGGAGCAGAGATGGAGCTGACATTTCCAGTATTTGTAAACAATCTGCTGTTCTTTCACATGAGAAATATCTGGCAGCAAGGAAGCACATCGCTCAGCCTTACATCTGCTTTGTTTTTTCTTTAAGGAAAGCACAAAGGAGGAAAATCAAGATTCCAATAAGATGCAACGCTCACAAGTTTTATACTCCAACAGCTCTGAAGAATCTAACAACTCAAGTCTCAGTGCACCATTTAAAAGGTGTGCAAAGGCCATGCAGCCGACACCACTTCAGATGCTTGAGGAAGGATTTTGTATAGTGGACCATGCTATTTTGGAATGACTGGAAGATGTATCCTGAAGGCACAGGATATGTACACTGAGACACAGGCAGATTCTTGAATGTATTTCTCAGAATAGGTAACCAGATAGCCAATACATCCCTATAGATGTCTAACAGTATTTCAGTTTTTTTAAGTGGCTAACATAAAAGCTGACAGATACTGAGTTTGACACCCCAAACCCTACAAAACTGCAATCTCCATCTCATTCTTCAAAACAATTATAAAACGAACTCTGAGAAATGAGAGGAAATACCTATCCCCATGTTTGAAGGTTTTACGCTAACAGTCTCAAACACCATTAAGTTTAGTCCAACAGCAAAAGAAACATCTCCCAAACTTCTACTGCTGCAAGAGGCTGGAGCTGTTTACAGGTTTTCAGCCATGCACACTTAATACTGTGGTACACATTGTCACTCAGAGCACCAGCCAAAAGAAACAAAGTAGTATACCCTATACTTCAGACCATATGGGAGTCGTTAGTCATTAATCTTCTTTCCACATCTTCTCCTACCAATTTGGAATACACACTCAAAAAAAATAACAACAAAAAAACCCCTGTATTAGCTCACTTAAAAATTCTGGGTTCTCTTAAATGCGTCAGTCTTTGTCAGATGTACTTTTAAAAAACAGCTTTCCATGAGACAGCCATCCAGCCTGCAGCTCGTTTTCGGAGCAGCGAAAGCTCAAACTGCTAACTTCACTGACACAAGAAATCAGTTTTCCTCTACACACTAAGTTTCAGTTCTAGAGATCTTTAGGACCAAAAATAATAAAATACTTTTACACACTGAACACTTTTCCAAGTTGTTCACTTTCTGGGATTTCAGGGCTTGGGGAGGAGCAGCGTGTTTGAATGAGGGAAGCAAGACATAAATTTGAGCCTTCTGCACTCAAACCCCTTTAACACTGCTGAGAAAAACAACACACAGCATTCACCTTATTTTACAGAAAGAATAAAATGAAACTCTGCTTACAGCTTCAGGGGAGGGGTAGGTGGCACAGTATTTTTAGCAGTTTGGCAAGGACAAAGACAGCCCCAGTACCAGACATTCTTGCAGTGCTAACAGGCTGCAAAACCCCTCATACGAAAGACGCTATTCAGACCGGTGGACACTGTATAAATATAGGCGTATGTGAGAACTATTTCTGTGCACGATAGCAAATTTTTCCTCCCCATGAAGTCCTCTATAGATGAAACCATTCTGCCTGCTGCTGTGTCCACAGTCCATTCTGCACACAAGGTCAGGCCCATCCAGTGGAGCTGCATCAGTCTCCTGGAATGCTGAAGTCCACATATTTGCCATTCAACATGAAAACTGCTTTTCAAGTTCAATCAGCTATAAATGTTGCTTTGTTTTAATTTTCCACTGAACTTCCTGGAACCTATTATCAGACTGTCAGGGATGTATATTTAGCAATGGCAACACGGCCTCTTTGCCGCTGCCCCACTGCTCATGTCACCTCCAATAAACAGAAAAACAATACCCCAGCAAATGACATTTTTTGCAGGCTATTTACTGCCAGTGCGAGGCAGTGGGTAAAACTGGAAGTGCATGATAAGCCTCCACCCATTTTAAAATAAATAAATAAATAAAAATCAAGTGATCCCTAAGGACAGGGACAAAAGGGAACATTAATTTACCAATTATTATATAAAGGGAACATTAATTTACCAATGTGGTACATTTGAAGTCACACGTACCTCCTCAAGCTGAAGTCCACGAGACTTTAAATGAAAAATGTTAGCAGAAAAATGATGACTCAGCGAAGCTACGTGCCTCTTATACCTGCAATTGTCTGAATTTCAGAGTTCTTCTAAATGGTCATGCATGAAACAACTGCATTTGCATAAACAATTATGCTTACACAGTATTGCTCAAGTGCTAGAGCTTAAGAACAATGAAGACATAAAATATTGAAGTCTGGTCCAGCTCTCTGTTGAAACACCACCTCATAGAGAAGGTTCTCACCCCCTATTTCTGTAAAACAGATTTAGCAATATAAAATTTTCTCTCAAAAAAAAAAAAAAAAACCAACAGAAGATATCACCAACTTTCAAGAGCCTGTGAAAGACACAGACAGAAAACTCAAACAGCTGCAATATATTGTTAGCATCCTCTATGATAGTTCCACATGTAACTTGACATCTAAGAAGAATAACAGTAGTTCAAAGCATTTCACATGGAAAAGTAAGTCCACTTCAAGAAATGGGAAAATCACCAAGTCACAGTACTGGAATCCCTTGACACAGCTAATGATTGCATACACCCAACTCTAGAGTGGGAGCCATTAGTTTCGCTTCCCATTCTTCTAGTTCATCTTCACCCAAGGCTTATAAGCAGACTGCTTGAAACCTGTGGAGATTAACAAAGCCAAGCTCTGGGATCTGGGATTTTCAGTCTCTGTAGATGGAATTACTAGGTCCTGCACAGGAAATATAAAGGAAATACACATGCAAGCCATTTCTAGCTTCAATCCTGTCTAAACAACTGAGAGTGGTTTAAGATACCAGTAACTGAAAAAGAACTGGATGAAAAATTGCAATCTTTCTCAGCAAGTTGGAACAGTTTGAATATTAGGCAGACAATATACCAAAATCTCTATAAAATTTGGTACATCAGCCTCAGAAAAACAACGTGCCAATTTTTAAATTAGTTCATTAACAGATTCTTTCTGAAATAAATTTCCCTTTGACACACTCTCATCAGCACTATTAATCCACATCCATTAAAAACCTTATGGCAAGGAAATGCCACCTGCAAGCACAAGCAGCCTCTTCTCCTTTCCCTGCCATTCAGCTGCTCTGCAAGGCCTCCTCAGGGATTCTCATTCAAACCAAGGGGCATCCTTCATGATGTGCACACACAAAATTAAACCTGTATGACAAATAGCAGGAAAAGTGAGATAAAGTTGCAACAAAAAAGAGAAAACTAGCCGTCCAGACCTCATCCACCTCAGAAACACCACATGTACAAAGCAGTTGGCAGCTGTAAGATGGTGGCCTGTGCAGGTTTTCCTTCTTCAAGGAAGTTGCAAAGATATCTTGTAGAGCAGTGCATTGAAGTCCTTCTCTTAAGGTTCACTTAGGAAATTCCCCTGCCTTCAACACAAGCACTCAGCCTAGTTTCAGGCAAATACCTGACTGCTTTCACATAACTTCGGTTCTTCAGGGCTTGAATTTGCAGCTTTGCTCAGTACCTAGAAAGACCAGGCCTCATTTCTACCTGGGTTTGTTGGATGGTGTAACAAATTAAGTACGAAGAACATCCATCAAAATATACACAACATGGTACAGGAATATCCTTGTAAACATTCAGATCCAGTGCAACCAGAATAGTAAATGGAAATTCTACATGAACTCTGAGTGGAATCTCTTTCCACCTTTCAGATAATTTATAGCTTAATGTCAGCTAAACATAGTAACTAATCCCATTTGTCCACTGAAAGTAAATTCTTGGCTGCTCTTCCAACGTCATTGCAGACATTACTGTCAATCCCCAAACTGTGGCCTGTCCAATCAAAGTGTCAGCACTTACCTGCTGCTCAGCGCCCCGGACACATGGACTGTCATATCAGTCAGTGACTGATCAGGCGCAGAAATCAGATAGAGCCTTCTCCTGACAACCAGACTTGATTAGAGTCCAAGCTATGCATCAGCCTCTGAAGTCTAACAAATGCATGACCACATTAGCAGAAGGCAGCTTTACTGTTTTTGACAAAGCTGCTATCATCTTGGCAAACGCTTGGTAAGAACAGGCCAGTAAGAACAGCAATAGCTCCAAGAAACACTCCCCTCCTCCTTTTCTGTGTGTGATTTAAGGTTGAAAATGTTTAACAACCAGCCCAAGGATCAGAAGTCCTCTATATATTACGGAGGAAGTAAAAACAAACAAAACAAAAACATAAGGAGACAGAATGAGCACCTTGAGCCAAAATTCCCACAACAAAGTCTAAAACCAGAGATAAAGAAAGGATTAATTTTAGGAGTAAAAATTGTCTCTCTCCAAACACACTTCAATTTCACAAAGTGCAATACATAAACTGAAAAATGTTACCAGAAACAAAATGGTATAATTCACTTTATAGAGGCTACTGAATAGCTGAGAAAGTCTTCATTTATTCCTGTATTTTTGGAGGTTCAGCAGCCAGTACCAAAACGTAAATATTCCACATGCAACATTTTTTTAAGCTACCTCTTCCCTGACCTGCATATGCATCAATCAATGAAAAGTCATTTAGAACTTATAGTTAGAATTCTAGATGCTGCCAGTCTTGTGTCCCTGTCAGATAGGGCTCCAGATAGGGCTCCATACAAGTCATCTAGCATGCTCATCTACCGGGAAGAGGACACTGACATCTTGTCAAGACACCGTTCCCTCAGCAAGTCCCAGGTCCCAAGGCAGCACTGAGCAAATGCAGACTAGGAAGTATGACACCATGCTATTTCTAGCTCACACCGATCACTTCAAAACAAGCAACACGGCCTCAATAAAACAGGTCCAGCCAGTACTACGTTTATCAGTAATAATGTCAAAGCTCCACAAAATTTTTCTTCCCACCACAAGTGCAAAAAGCCTATGCCAGGATGACCTTAGATTTTTTTAGCTCATGAGTCAAGTTTGCCCACTGCTGTCATCTTCTAATACAGAGCATGAGCCTGGCAGCAGGAAATGACTCCAGAAGCCACAGCTGTTGCAGAGCCCAGTCTGCATCTTCCAGCCATGACAACTACTTCATTTCCTTTTTGATCAACACGCACAAAACTAACCACGAAAAAAGGACGATGCCCCAAACTGCCTAATAACAAAGAAATTTCCACCATTCACATCTCCACTTCAAAGACAGAGGAAGTCTATGAAAAAGTGGTTACTCCTCTATCCATCTGCTTAGGAGCAATGCCTTTGACACTTGCTTCTCTAGCACTGTGCACTCACAGAGCTGTACCAACAAATCATGTTCAACAGTCCAAAAGGCCCACGAAAAAATAAAAATAAAAAATATAAAAATAAAAAAAAAATAAAAATAAAAATAAAAAATAATAATAATAATAAAAAAAAAAAACCAGTGCAGTCCACCACAGCATGACACTGAATAATAATTGATCTTTTTGGCAGAAATATTTTTAGATAAAAATGACTGTCTGCATAACCACACTGCCATAAAGCCCTGATGCCACTGGGAGTAAGAAAGTTATTAAAGTCTTTCTAGCCAACATGTACCCCGCCCCACCCCCAAAAAAAAAAAAAAAAAAAAAAAGAAGGGAGGTAACAAGCTAAGCAGTAGAANAGAGAGGAAAGATTACTAAAATCCACTGCCCACAACTGTCTGTCATGTTCTTTCTCAACAAGTAAAATCATAACTTCAGTGAAAAGATGAAGAGTGGAGAAGCACACATACTTGAATTTTGTTTCCATCTCCTATTAGCTCCCTTTGGCAAAGTGTAAAGCAAAAATTAGCAGTAAAGAAATCCCTTCTCATTTCCATTTACTTCAACATGCCACACACAGAAAGCTAGTGTTGCCGTTTGACATCAAATTAAACCCACAAGAAACCAGGACATCATTCCTGGGCAGTGTGTACAACAGAATTTGTGAGAAACAAATTTGTTTTGTAAGAAACACAATCTGTGTTCCTGCTCCCCATCTGTAAAGCAGCAGGAGTGGTTCCTTTCACTTTTGTTTTAACTGAAACATTTATGCATGCTCAAGACTTAAAAGCAGTTGGCCTATCTATAGTTGGAGTCTCTAAGAACTAACAAAGTACAATATTAAAATAAATACACAAGTAGATCACTTTAATTTAATCAATTAAGTTTAACTAGTCACCAGATTCCTGCAAATTCTTTTCATTGAAATCACTGTTGGACACAGCTCTGCAGACACAGCAAACCAGTAACTATGGCTCTGCAGACCCCCAGTGTTCTGTAAACATTTTGACAACAAATGGACTCAACTATCTTGCTCTCCAATTACTCTGCTCCCACAGGAAAACCTGCAGAGGAGCCACTGTACAAGCATCAAGTAGTCCTAAGTGTCTGAGCAATAGCAGGTACAGATTCCGAAGCAGAACTGCATGGATGCATGGTACAGATTATCTATTTCCCTACGCCAGCTGAATGCCTCTGCGCATGCAGGAAGGAGGCCATGAGCTCTTCACAAACAAATGGACTCCAGAAGCAAGCATCAGCGTACAGACCTGCTTACCCCCAATACCTACTCCATCATCTTTGATCTAAGGGAGAGGAAGGGACGCAGCCTAATGAATAAGAATGAGACATTCATTAGGGGTTTGTTTACACATTATTATTCAATACTAACTTTCAAAACAGACTATGATAAACAGGAGAAAAGTAATCTATACATGGCATTATGCAGAAAAGCTGCTGTGCTTTATCTCCTCCCTTAAAACAAATTAACATTTAAAGTATAGATAAATTTTTACCTGGGAGTAAAGCGATTGCTTACAGAAGGGGCTCGGAGTAGGGGGGTTACTTGCACACAATACAACAATAGTGCAAAGATAACAGAAAACTGGGTATTTTCATGCATAAATAAACACATTATTGTAGTACCCTCTGCATGACTTGCATTTGAACATCTAATTTACCAATAATCTTTAAAAACTCAAGGAAGAACAGAAAAAACAGCACCTGTAGAATTCTAATTTGGGGACGAAAGTACATACTCAACTCCACTTTTCCATATTGTCCTTCATCTCACACTTTACCCTTCAGTTACTTAGTCTGCCTACCAATACAAGTTCAGTGCTAGAAAACAACTCATTGACATTTCCAGGACTCGAATGAAAACTTAATACTAATGCCTGCAGGTTGCACATCGGCAAATCACCAAGCTCTGCCTAGCAAAAAATGAAATTAGGAAGGCACCCTTAATCAGGAACAGGGCTGCTGGCCTCAGCCTCTCCTCCCTCTCCTCCACTTCATAATGCCTATTATCTAACTGAAAAGGAAAACTTTGATCCTAACGGTTTCCGACACCTGATGAGAATAAAGAGACACAAAGGGACCTGGTGATGTGTTATTTAACGCATGACTGTTTTAATAGGGCTGTCTAATTTTTGGAGGCACAGGGCCCACATCCAATGCCCCTCACAGCGACCCATCAGCTATTTGCCACATTCCACTCACCACATCACATGACTGTGCTACTGGCAGTTCCCGAAGGTTAGTTTAATCTACTTTTGTATACTAATATAGTTTCCCGGGTTAGAAAAGGTTAATTAGAGGCAGAGCTAAGAGCAGAACAACTTGCTATATTGCAACGTTATGAAATTTCAACTGTTCACAGAAATTTCAGAAGCGAGATCCAATCAGTTACACAACTGGTATCTCAATGCATTACAAACGTCGGTGTCTTTCGCCTAATTTTTGCATATGTAAAATTTAAGATACACTACAAAAGAGCACTTACAGTTCATCTGTGTAAATGTTGAGTTTAAAAAAATGGGTACATCTTCAGTTAAAGCAGGGTTTGCTCCAGTATGAGCATTTATTTATTTTAATCTTGATTACCAAAAGCCTTAATAAAACCTTTCATTAAGTGAAACACTTCATCCACTTTCTCAAATATTAGTAATACACGGAGACGTGATAAGCCTAACTTGTATCCAACAGCAAGTATCATGAACAGAAGGACAAAAAGCGCATCTTAAAGACTTCTATAATCATAACTTTGTCCTCAGCACCACAGGAAAATGTTGCATGGTTGTTTTTTCTTTAAGAATCTTCTTTAAATGTGAATTGACAAGCACTAACAAAATAGTGATTAAGGTATGGAACTGCTGGATAGCACACAGAAGACCAAAGCCATCACTGCTTTCAGTGTTTTAAAAGCAAACAAACAAAATCTAGAAACATTAAGAAAACATGACTTAACTTTCCCTTTATCTAAAAGCTGAGGATGGGACGACATCACACCTAATCCAACACACCAGCAGGCTGCCACTGAAGGAGCAGTCCCGTTCTGCAATGCATATTTCTGCCACTTCTTTGCAACATGCAGAGTAATCACATAATAACAGCATAAAGTTGTGCACTGAGCTGATCTGCTGATGAATAAGGACAAGGGACCGAGCAGCTCCACTGCATTCTCTTCTAACAGGGACGTATGAAGAAGTATTCTGCAGGGGAAATACAAGCAAACAGGAACTAGTAAGGACAGCTGGGTCCATTCATCTAAATATCTTGGTGGTGGATACACCCAAGGTCCCCTAGAGCAAACTGAAATTCCACATAGACATTGGCTGCATAAGAAGAGTGATGGTTACCACCACTGTTGTAACAGTGCTCACCTCGGGCTCAAGAAGCTTCCGGTCACTTCTAAAGGACAACTTCTTTATTAACACCTACTTTTGCCATTTGTGCCTGGGCTGCCTAGATTTCCTGCTCCCAAGTTTCAAAATACTCATCTTCCATAAAACTCTCTCAGCTCAAGATAAAACCCCTGCATCTCCATTTTTACTTAATTTCAATGTAAATAAGCTTACCGTCAAATTCTCAGAAATCCATTCTATACTTGCTATCTTACACATTCACTTAGGACATACTGAATTTGTGACACAAGAAGCTAGTTAAATCCTAAAGTCCTGTTTAAAACCTGTTCTTAAAGTAGGGAACCAGAGCCAGTATTTGTCCAGATAAAGTTGAAATGCTGTAATTATTTGGGGTTGAAAGAGAAAACAGCACTGGTAGATAGGATGAATTTTTATTTTCAGTGGTAGGACTGTAAAGTAAGCACTTTTTTTTCTGACACAAACTGGTCTTGTGTTTCAAGCTTAAACTGGATTTTCATATAAGGAAAAGGATGATCCTGCCCTCGCTTGCCCCCATGGTGGCTGGCGTACAAGGGGACGCACTGCTCTGTTAACGCAACACAGCAGCCGCCTCCTTTCTAACACAGGGGAGTAACAAACAGTTCACATGTTGAATTTAACATGTGCTGCAGAAGAAAGACTCTGTCTCAATAGCCTATTTCAACAGCAATCAGGATTACTACCATTCTGATTTATCTGACCACCAAAAACCCACACAGCAGACCGATTGTCAAGCAACTGCTTGCAAACCCTAGCGGTGAAAGTTAATGCAGCAACACAGCGGCTGCAGCTCAAGAGCCGGTTTTGTATCCTACACAATGCCTCTGTCAACACTTCAGAGACCCCAACCTGATTAATAACATTTGTCTGGGACCCTCCGTGCACCCAGCATATTGTTGAAAGCTGCTGAAGCAGGACAACAGTTGCACCCTCCTTCACACCAGGCATAAGCCAAACCTGTCATTCCCTGTTTAAAGGGCCATTAACTGGCCAGATTTACAGCTCCTACTCAGCCACTCCAAGGCAGCTCATTGTAAAGACTTCTGTTAACCACTACAATTTGCTCCAAATCACATGGAAACTTGCAGACTCTTGCTCCTTCTAGCCTGGGTTACACAGATAACAACATCTCATCCCCAAAGACCACCTCTCTGCTCTCAGCCACAAGTCGCTTTGCAGCCCACACAGGCACCAGAACCATGCATTTGTCTCTGCTGCTGGTAACATGAGCAGCAGCAGGAATTATACTATCATTCTAGCCATCTGATTCATGCATAGCAATAAAATTTTCAGAAATTAGAAAGCCTAAACTGAAAAAAAGAAAAAAAAAATCAACAACAAAGAACTCCCACACCTCTAAAAACGTGACCTTCAGAGTTACACAGGTGGCTTTAAAGAAATTCACTACTATCCTTTCTCCACTCAGTCATTTACCAGTCTGTGAATCCTCAAACATCATCTTTTAAGTGGCAATTTACACAGTGACTGCACAATACATTCTTCTTTACAGACATGTATTATTAACAACAGAAGGGATGCATCAATTCAACTGAAATTTCAAAAAGGCAGAGAAAATGACAAGATGTCCTTCAAATGCCTTCCACAGATATGTCATCTCCAAACAGGTAAGAAAAGTGACTGGGATGAAGCTGGAGCTGAGTCAGGTCAGGCAGCTGTCATCAGCCTCCCCTCCCACTCAAATACCAAGGAAATGTTCCCCACACACGTCCAATGGGTGATGGGTGGGGGTGTCATTCCAAACCTTTTCCAAGAACGACAATGAACAAAAGTTACTCAAAAGAGATAAACGCATGCATCTCATCAAAATAAACTGCATCCCACTTTGTAACAAATTAACAAATTCATCCTTTATGCTCATTAACCATTTCTCTCACAGCTTATTTCAAGTCACATCTGGCCTTTACTATCAACGCAATCAAGACTCTGCAGGCCAGGTTATCTACACAAAAGGCAATTACTTCTCATTTTGTTTCAATTTTCTTCACGTTAGCTGTTACCTTAATTCTTGCTGAATGCCCTTCCTTCAACCGAGGCTCCAAAAGTTTGGGTGGAACACATTTAAATTGACCATTGGAAAGCAAAAAAGAAAAGCCTCTGAGATACCAAAGTCTCATAATGCAATCACCAAGACGGACCAGCTTTACGCATTTCACTTCCTTTCCCTCTCATTCTGACTGATTAACCGTGACCTTATGTTTAAATTTGCTTCTCGGGTCAAACCCTTCTGAAGGCCTGGCTCCTCTATAAAGCACCAAGGTTAATCTTCAACAGATTCCATTACAGTCCATTCAGCTATTCTAGCAATGCTGTTTGAACACGCTTCCTCCACAGCGCAGGTCTTTTTCCAAGGTGGTGTTAGCTATCTTGTTATTTTGAGAAAGCAGACTGTGTCCTTTTCTTCAGCCCCCATACCCACCCCTCCTCATCCTGGACAATATGGAGCCCAACGCAGGTTCTACCCACCCCAAGAATGAGGGCTATGAACACAGCAGGATGGTTACCAAGCACGACGACAAGCAAGCTGCCTTTTGCTGCTGTCAACCTTAATTCGCCCTCACCCACCGCATTTTTTCAACTTAATAGCAAAAAGCTGTTTGTGCAGGAGAGGTGACGAACAACACATGAACGTGTTTGCCACAATAGCTTTTCATTAGCTCTTAAGAGGACTTGGCTAGCAGACAGCATACTAAAACTAACTTCAACTTAGGACCATCACCTTTCTATTTCAGAACATTACATTCAAGAATTAAATTGTATTCTGGCTTTAAGGCCAGTGAGAACCAAGACCTTTTTCTAAACAGGAGCGAGCAGAGCCGCAGACGTCAGTCCCTAGGGCTCCAGACAACTGCTTGCCACTCTCAGGGTGAGGCCAGAAGCTCTGTGGGGAGCAAGCAGCCAAGCCTGTACCTACTCAGCTGATTTACACCTACACTGTACAGCCAGCTGTGACAGAAGGGAACGGTAAGATCCAGGTCCTGAACGCACTGCATATCTGCACTGCATATGTACATCGTAGTGGCAGAGCCTAGCATGGTGGAAGTTCATAAAACCGCTTGGTACATAAAACTCTACTCAAAATATGCTGCATATGGAGAATGATTTCTACACACCTAGCAATCTATATAATAAATTTATATAAACGCAGTGGCAATAGCTAGGGAACACAGTTCGTATTCATAACTAGCATGAGGGTGCTGACAGACATAACCAGTGTGGACAAGCTGGAGCAGCAAAAAGACTGCCTTCTGGAGAAAGCTGCTGAGATGAAATGAGCACTCGATTTCTGCCTGGCCCAGCCTTGCAGCTGTCTGCTCCACCTCTCTCTAAAATTACCAGCCCCTACAGCAGACTCAAACATAGGAAACATATGGCCACTCCATAAGCACCTCAGCATGAAGTCCAGCAGATTATAAAGAGGCACAACTTCTAACCATGACTCCTATGTAGACACACATTTTTGCTATGGATAGTAACAGAACAAAAACTTCACCCTCCCAGCACAGCGTTTTGCTCAACAGAATGGTTTACAATAGCATATAAAAGACCACAGCGTGACTTACCAGATCTCATCCCTGAACTGCCTCAGTCAACAGCAGGTATCCTGGGCAAGGAAAGAAACCTTCCCCTAAACATTTTCCCTCCACCCACACAGAAAGAAAGGCAAGGACGGGGACTTCGTAGCTAGCTCAATATTGAATAATGCCTGCGTCTAACTCTTAGTTGTCAGGGGAGCAAATCATTGCCAGCCATCCCCGAAGAAAGGGTTGCCCTATCTCAGGCAAGTCTCTATTCACATCCCAAAGATCAGCAGCGCATCACTACTTCTTCAAAGCTGAGCTGCATACAACTGTACAAAAACCAACTACAAGCAGCTTCACACGGATTTTAACCATAGGGATTCCATTGCTCCAATGGCTGGATCAGAGCTGGAGAAGCTCAAAATGAAGTATTTTGGTGTTTCACCACAAAGAACTAGTGCTACAAGGGTAACTACAGCATGCCCAGACAGGACAGCTCTTCAGCCTGAGCCCTGCACCCAGCAAGCAGCCAGGCCAAGACTCGGAAGGCAGCTCCGCAGCCGCCCTGTGCAGGCAGCCCCATCAGTGACATAAAAAGATGCAAGCGCAACACGCGTTCAGCATGCAGCGCTAGGAAGGGCTGTCCCCCACCAATATAGCCAAGGGTTAATATCCAGACGGCAGGTTTAGCCTTAAAGAGATGCCTCACTGAATTGAATGTAGGTTCAAAAGGTTTGTACTGAGCTTTATCTGCCTCTGAATCCTGGGGTGACTCTTGCTCACTAAACGCCGATATTTGTATGAATGAAAATGAAGGGATTTAACAAATCTTGTTCCTGCACACAGTTGTCAAAAAATCTGACCTTTAGAACAGGAAGAAGAGAGGGGATTAAAAGGTTTAAAGAAGGGGCAGTGGCTGCCTCATGTATAACAAACCTTTGAAAAATTATGAAGCAGTGAAAATCCCCTACAGGTCCCAACAAAACGTGTCCAATTTGCATTCCTACAAGCCTTCCATACACACCACTCTGCTCCTGTGTGTACACAGGCAAATAAATCCCTAGGAATAATACAACTGGGACCTGAATCTGATCTGTGATATATTATTGCTCCAGAGCTCCATTCCAACCTTCGTAAACAGCTTTTTTTTTGTTCCAGATAACTAAATCAAAAGCAGTCTTGATAAGCTTTCAAAGCAGGGAATGTGAGGAATGGTTTAATGAATGTTACAACTCAACCTATTATGGGCTACAGAGCATTACAGAAGAGGACAGAAGAGAAAAAAAGGAAAAAGCACATATGACACTCCATGTCTGGAAGTCTCATAAATTCAAATCCAGAAGCACCTGCCTTTCTAAGCCCCTTTATATTAAGCCCAACAAAAAAATAGCGCTGACTGTGCAAAGAGACATAAAGAATGGGAAGTGAGAAGAACTGTGTCAGACAAACACAGGGGTTTCCAATTCAAAAGTTACATTCGTTGTAAAATTTGACAAAGAAAGACTATGGTCTTAATGGGCTTACATGGGGACAGACAAAAAACGCATTACAGAAAGTAATGGCAAAAGAGAGAAAAGGAACATGAGTCATGGAAAACAAAGCTGAAAAAATTTAGAAAAGCATGTTCTTTTTGCAAAGCAGCTGCTGTGGCATTTAGCCCCAGGTAGTGTTTGTACACTACAAGAAATTCAGACAGCTTTTGCAGCATAGAACTTACGCTGCGCATGCACAGGCTGTCCTTCAGAAGTCCATGTCCTTGTGACAAGTTTAACCTTACTGTCCCTGCTTTTTCTATGGCTAAACAAATGTGATTCTTCTCTCAAAAGCAAGAAGGCTGTAGCATAAATATTTTACAACACTCTTACACAGCCAATAAAGTTATGTGTAATTTAAGTTTGTGGGCAAAAGATTAAGATAAGCTAGTGTCTCAGGTGATTTTCATAAAGCAGAATTCCAGCTCAGAAAATAGCAGACTCTAAGGTATGTCGCAAAGGCAATCATCATCCCTGTCCACATGCAGGCTACCATCTAAAAGGGGCTCCAGGGGAAGAAAAAGGTTAAGAAGAAATTAGTATTAAGAAGTATGCTCCCACTTAGATTTTATTTCCCTATACTATGTCTGTGAGTGCTCCATTCATCACCTTATACTCTCCATTCTTGTCCCAGAATTAGCAACTAAAACAGTAAAGCATTCTAAAGATTTAGAATGAAGCTGCTGTCCTTTTCATAAAATTAAATAGGTATTATCGGGTTAACAATTCAGCATTTATTGCCAATAAATAATGTTAAAATACCCTGTAAGCTTTCAGTATTACCTAGACAGTTGCAACTGACTGTTGTAGAATGCAAAATAGTTATACTTACAGAGATTAAATGCTTCCTATTTATGTGACAACACCCATCAACACAGCTAGATCAGAGTTACAAGTAATTCTACAGCCAGCCTGAATAAATCATCATGTGTGGACACATCCAGAGCACAGCAATTTTTATTGTGGAACAGTGGTCCTGGAAGAAATCCATGCAGGGAAAAAAGTTCCTCCAGAAGAGTTTTAACTATTCCAGTCACTTTCCTAACTGCAGCAGGTCCAAAGGCTCCTGTAATTGTTCCAGAATTGTAGACAGAGGATTTTTGTTTTTCACTTATTACTGAATACGCATCGCTCGTTTTCTTTCATTTTCATCTGCCACAAATTATCTCCTGTTGCTCTCCCAGCTTCCATTTCTAACTCACATTTGGTTCACTAAATATTGCAGAGTACTCCATGCAAGAGACACGTAATAATTAAAAATAAGCAGAAGGATACTAGTACATTTTCTGCTGCTTCAAAGACTTTCAGTTTGCTTGCTTATTAACAAGAAAAAAAATTGACTACTTTGCACAGCCTACCAATCCTTTGGCTCTCTTTCCACACCTCTTCATGTTCAGAAGCTCTGTCTGCATGAAGTTTAAAATATGATACCCCATTCCATATGCTTATTCAAACATCCTTCCTGTACACCTCCCAGTATTGCTCCACATTTCATTGTATACAATACTTTATAACTTCGAAGCTCACAACAATCTCCTTTTGCTCTGGTCCTTCTAGATTTCTTCCAAGTCTCAGCAGTTGCAATTCTTTTTAATACCACCATGTAATTTATTTAATATGCTGTGGACAATCTTAGCTCCTTGCCTTTAGTTCACAGCAGAACCCCGTCTTTTAAAACAAAACATAAATGTTAGGGGGAGGAACAACATCCTTTTATTAAATGCTAGTGGACACATGAGCAAAGAAAATCTTTTGAATATATGATATGCTTGATTTTATTTCAGCTGTGCTAAATACATGATTAAAAAGTAGTTAGTTGTAGTATGTACTACTGACAGTTGATGCACAGAAAAGCAAACAACTGTTTGCCAGCACCAGGTGAGCAGACGACACAGGTGTCCTTTGACATGAAACTTCACCTGCAACCACACAAAGTTCAGCCCTTCCAGCTCTATGCCAGGGTGAGCCAGGCGAGGAGAAGAAAAACAGAAAAAACACACAAACAAGCTTAGATGGCTTAGAAGAACAGCATCTGGGCAATCTGAAGAGGAACAGAGATTTCAAAGGGTAGACCAAATCTCAGATGTTCAACACTGGAACATGTGAGACAAGCAGCACACGTACAGGCCATCAGGGCAATAGTGAGGTGAGCAGACTTTTTTTTTTTT
>WBMW01001113.1:761729-781886 GCA_013396635.1 Penelope pileata
TTTTTTAAATGTACTGTTCAGATACTTCTGCTGAGCTTTACAGGAGAAATAATAAAATAATCCTGACGGCTTGCAAATATTTTTGAAGGACACTGTATGTGGGCAGAACAGTTTTTTGTTTAGCTGCACAGGTTTCATTCTGAAGCTTAAAGCATAGAATTCCATATTTTACCCTACTGCTTTGAACTGGAGACAGTTTTTGGACAGCCTCTAGACTAAATCAGTTGCATCCTCCAGCAAATCAATTATTTTTTCCTATACACCAAAGAAGATTCCAACATCAGTTTAGCTCTTCTGAGGATAAAAAAAAAAAAAAGCTTATTACTTGGAGTTTTGTGGGAAAGATTTTAGAACAGGCTCATCTGCACAGTGAAAATGCTGGCATTCACGTAACACTTTTTCTAAGTGCAGTTATTTACCCCCAGTGCCCTTGGACACGAATTCTCTGCCTCCACATTTGTGTGGTATGCCATGCACCTGTTGGCTGCTAACCCCACCCAGGCAGAGGCACACCATGGTGCGGGGACGAGCCGCACGCAGAGGAAGCGACCGCAGGCAGCTACCTGCCAGGGTCGGCCTTCAGAGGTTCTTGAGCAGGAAGGTGGGAAAAAGAAAAACAAAACACAAACCTACGGTATCAAAAATATGCTTCCAGTGGTATAGATGAAGTAGAATTTGTGTCTGTGTTTTTGTTTTTTAAACACTGTTGTTTCTCTTAAATTTCTTCCTAAACAATGCAATTTGCCCTGAGAGTTGAATCATCATCACAACGGTTCAAGAAGCTTCACCCCTTTGCCAGTCAGCTTTTGCTGGAGGAATACCTTGTAACTGGCATTTTCTACCTCTCCCTGTCTTCTAAATAGCAACTGCCAACAAAAAAAAAAAATTAAAATGCGTTTTCAGCCTTATTTTCCCCCTGCCCTGGAACCACATGGGCTAAAAACAATTGTGCTTTTAAGCAAAAGTCAGGATTCTTCTGTATCATCATGTCCTGAAATTTTTAGAATTTTTCTTCTGCATTTGATGTCCATGCGGTGAGTTCTCCCCTCCTTTCAGGGAGAGCTTACCCTAAAACAAAGTGTGAGCTGCCACTATTTAAACATCAGAGGATATACTGGCATCAATTCTCTATAAGTACCATCGATCACACAACTTCTGGAAATATTCCCACCATATGAACGCACAACAACAGAACACAACAAATATGTCAGATCCAATCCTGCTCATACCTTAGCTGTACTGTAAGATAAGGTCTCAGAAATATAGGAAATTGTTATTCAGACGAAAGACAGCCAACACTTCCTTTCCCAGAACAATCTGTCTCCTGCCCTGACAACCCGTTCCTGCTATATTTACCCGAGCAAATTTTGCCAGTGATATATTTCCAGATGCACTTGGGCCACATGTCGCTGTCAGTCAGCCCAAGCACAGAGGAATCTGAGCAGAGAACAGCTCCTAGAAATCACTACATGTTAATCCATGCTTCCTCTGTTGCTTGCCTTTTGAGCTGAAGGAGACAAAACGTGTAAAGCATTATTCTCAGTTTATTTGGAAGCAGTTGTGGGGACAAGAGGCTCTTCATTTGATACAGCTATTTACTTCAACTGCTTTCTTTCTGGCTGAGACACCTGAATAGTAAAAAAAAAACAAAAAAAAAACCTGAAGCATGCAGTTAAAAATAACTGGTTGTTTCAACCAATTAATACTGGTTGTCTAGAAAGCATTGTAAGGCTGTCTGAAAAAGGCTAGCTGCTGAACAAGGAGCTTACAGCTCCAATCTGCCATGGGAGAAACAGCTCCTCATCCAGGGAGAAAAAAAGCTGTGCTATCTTTGTTGAAGAAGAGGAGCTCAGATCAACAAGGAAGATCAGTTTTAGCTCAGGCAGCTCAATTTAAAAATGTTGACCAGCTAAAACAAGATGAGTTGTGAAGAAATAAAAACAGGCTCTAATTAAAAGCTAACTTTGTTTCTTCTGAGCTAAGCCCCTTCACTATTTTAACAGTTACATTCTTCCTATATTCTGCCATATACTTTTGATCTCTAACTGCACAGCAAGGTTCATATATTTTCACAGTTTCATAGAATACTTCTTACAGCAATTCAGTAAGAGCCAAGAAAATTAAGTTCCCTGAGATTCTTTTGAACAAAGGATCAAACAAACTTTTTTCCACCTCTGTGTTTTTAAAAGATGCTCTTCACAGCTCCGGCCTCCCTCAGCATGGCTTTAATTCCAAAGTGCATTTTTTTGATGTTATGGCAATGGAAAACGAGCAAACAAAAAAAACCCGCAAAGGCATCTCTAAGTATCTTACTAGCAGGAGAACTTTGTTATCACACTGGTGGTCGGTCAGTGGAGCCAAGGCATTTCTCAGATATAGGTACTGTAGGAAGCTGTAGTCTTCCAGAGAAGATGGAAGCTACATCAGTGATGCAAGAGGAAAAGTGAACAGAGGAGCTGAAAGGGTTTAAAACTGTAAATACCTTTCCTTTGGGTCCCTCCTCCCCTTTTCTGGAAAGCACAGACAGGCAGTTTCAACCTTTCCAGGGTTTATTTAACTGGCTTAACAGAGGGTGCTAACAGGTCACAAATAAGCTTTTTAAATAAAAAGCACAAGTTGAAATAAACTGTGGATATATCAAAACTCATGGCCAGGCCAATTTTATTACCCAAAGCGGAATTAAAAATCACTGCAGCCTTCTTTTAACAGCACATTCACATAAGATCTCTTCAGTTAGCCAAATACAAGTAGATGCTCCTCAGAAACAAAGCAGTCTTGACACATTCTTCTAAAATGAATGAGTGAAAAAACACCTAGGTTTGTATCCAACACTAGTATTGCTTAAAGACAAATACATCCTTTAGAACAGTCTAAAATTATTTTCACTAGAGCATTAAACCATGAAAATTTTAAAATGTTTTCTCTAAAGAGATCATTCCCACTTCCTTAAATTCTATATATTATCACATTTTGGTACCCTTTGCTTTTCAAATCTGTAACATTGAAGTACTTTTCAAACTTCTAAGTGGCACATTGTATAAGAAGAGTGGAGACCAGCATGACAAGAAAGAAAATGAGCATCTTAGGGATGGTATTGAAAGATGTTAGAAAATGCCGGCTGGTGCCGAGAAGGATCAAGTGAAATGTGGGCAAAATATGAACTGCATTACATTTTAGAGTTTGTTAGCAGCCTCATACAGCTGCTCAAATTCAGGCATCTAATACAGGGATGTGAACAGCTGGTACCATCACCTGCTGCTCCTGCAGAGTGAAAGCGAGTGTGACCTTCCGCTGCCACACACGGGTCTGGTGCATGTGAACGGGGACCAGCACGGGCTGCGAAACTCAATAGCATAACGAACTGCCATCCAAAACGAAACTGTACAATTTAAAGGTGGCTGAAGGAACACGAACTTCGCTTCGAAGATTTTTAATAGATTGTTAGTAAAAGTGAAAGGGAAAAAACAGCTTGCAAAATTTAGGTTGATGTTGCTGCTGAAACAAACAAAATTACCAAACAACCATTACAGCAGGCATTCCAGGAGGCCTACGATGGTCTCCCCGTTATTTCATTTTACATTTCTCAAGTAATTTCTTTTTCTTTAGAGAAAACAGCTGATTTTTCGAAATAAAACCATCATTTAACTAGTCTGTTAGAGCTGCTTTATCGCCTTCTAGAATGTCCAAATCTTTTCATTTCTTCCTCTCCTGTTTCCAACACTCTGAGAAAGTAAGATGCAAAACGCTTTCCCAAGAAAACATTACTTTATGTACCAAGCATTAATTAATGTACCAAGCATTTACGTTCTTACTGAAGCAGAAGCCTTCCTGATGCAAGTGTTCACACTCCTGCATCAAGCAAAGAAGTTGCACGCTGACTGTTCAGGACTTATTGCTAGCAGTGCCAACACAAATGTTGGCAGCCTAAGTTTCTCCCATTCATATTGATTAGGTCAACAGGAACATACCCAGCTCTGGAAAAATAGCCCACAAGTTGATGCTATTTCACCTTCATTGAAGCACTGCTGTATCTTTTCACTAAACCAAAAGCTGATCTTCCCACAATATGAGAGCACTCTTGTTTCAACTGAAGTCTCTTCTGTTGACCATAACAGACCAGGAAATATCTGGGCAAACATGCTTCCTAGACCTTTGTGTTCACCATGAAGGCCACCAAGGTAAATATTCCCAGGATGTGCTCCCCACTCTCCCTGTCAGTGCCTGACTGAGGCACAATGTATCTAAGAGAACAGAAGCACAGATGTAAAATTTATAGTGCTTGTTACATCTTAAAGCTGACTGAATATATTCACATTTCAGACTGTGAAAACCCAAATGTTCTAAGAGAGTCACACACACAAAGCAAAATAAAGTATTTCTAAGTGACAAATGGCAAAACCTTGGACTGAAGTGAACGCCAGCTGATGATGTCTCTTCCCGAGCTGCTGTGACAGCCATCTTAGTTATTACAGAACTATTACAGGCCACTATAAACTGTCTAATCCTGCTTTGAAGAACATCCAAGTTCCTAAGTGCAGTTACTAAAGATGCTTACATAAGCAACCATATTCTACCACTGCCACACTTTTTATTTCTAGAATAAAGCCTCTCCCCTTGGCTGCCCTCGGATCTCAGAGACTGTTCTCTTTCAGTGCACCATGGTCCTGATGACAACCACATCTTGATTTACATCACCAGCACCTCAGATATTTACAATTTGCCACCTAAATTATTTAAACCGTTAATCAAGAGGTAAATTGAAGCTAATTCAACAGCCACGTGGCAGATTTCTACTGTGTCACGATGACAATTTCTTGAAAAGCAACAGGGAGCACAGAGACACCTTTTAATAACAAACTTCCCCCAGAATTAAGTTAAACACAAGTAAACGTGAGCAGCATTGTTCTGAAGTCTCTCATTTCATTTAAGTAACAATACCACAAAAAGACATTAAGAACTACTGGCAGTCATGCAAGAATTCACACTCTTGCACAGAGGAAAGAAGGCATGCATGTTCAGAAAAGATGGCTTTGTTTATAATAACTTATTCCTTGCCATACTGAAACAGTTAAGTTGGTAGGTCAAGGAGAGGACTGGAAAATTAGAACTTCTGCAGCGCTTACAATAACGTACTGATAGATGATCTGACCAACACCTAATCATATTCAGCTAATTGGCGTTCACCCAGTGCACCTCTTGAGCACTACAACTGTGTAACTGTAATTATGGTGCAAAATACATTAGCATAAGTTATCACGGAAGCAGTTTACCTAAATTAAACTTGTACCTTAAATTAAAACATGGATTTTAACAGGACAGTGAAAGCCAACATCACTACGAACTTCAGTACCATTGCACGTATGTGCAGGCTCTCATCTGACATGTTTTACTTTCGCATTTCTGACCATCTCCAATTGTTTTTTTTTTTATTTTTGTTTTTATTTTTGTCACAACGTTGTGCCCTGCTCATCAACTTCCAAGGAACGACATACCTCTTCCTTTTCACAACATGCCTGCATATAAAAGTAGTTTGAACCAAAGAATTTTACCTTCATGACTGCACCATGCAAAGAGCTCAGGCATGTTCTTTTCAAGAAGTTCAGCTGATGAAGAGTGCCTATCCATGACTTCATATTAACCAAAAAACGTGCAAATGTCATGAGGAGTTTAAAGCAAGAGCAGGTTGCCTTCATACTTACAATGGCATCTCCAAGTCACATGGACACAGTACAGCATACAATACTGAAGTTGATCTGTCAACTTTCTACAATAACCACAAGTAGTTGATAAAATATATCTTGAAAAGGAACATTTATTTTCTATAATTTTGTGATTATATGTCCCTAGAAGATTTACTTATATATAATAAACCAGTCATGGTGTATCCCTCCTCGCTGTACTAACAAATTCACAGATTTCAGTTCACTCCCAAGCTCTTTCCCCACAAAATATCTGTTGGCAACACCAACGCTACAATGAATGCGTTTCAAACTCATCCACAACATGACATCCCTTCACCTCAGAATCCATAGCATCACAAAATCTAAGACCTCAGCTTTAAGCCACTATTTTATAGACAACATATGACAAAACTTCCTGCTCTTCATAACATTTAGAGATGCTGTAAGGCAAGTCAGTTGTGTTATCTAGAAGATGATAGGAGTAATCAAAGGACTGGATGCAGGTGGAAGTGTTAATGGCTGCTTCCAGGACAAATAGGTTTCATGTGTCATTTTCTAAAGATGCATTTCAAAAGCAGTACCTTGACTATCTGATTATTTTTTTAAATTATTTTAAGAACTTACAGTGAGGAGGTCTAAAACATGAAGGAAGAAAATATTTTTTTCCTGACTGGGGGGGAAAAAACCACCCTTCAGCAAGAACCTACTGCACAACATTCAGACAGCAGACAAGCTAGGTGTGCTTACCTTAGAAAGAAAACTCATGCAAGTTTACCAACAAACAGGCAAGCCGCCAACTGCACACACTTTACTATTAACATCCCCTAAACCATCAATTTGCTATTTTAATATTTAATCAATTACTCTGCTTTTATACTTACCTTTGAATCCCTCCAATTCCACTTGTCTTTTCACTGGCTTTTGTCTTCCACAACAATTACTGAGAAAAGCAGCACAGTACCACACATCCCTGCACTGTCCCTGAGAACAGGACACTTTGCCTGATACCTTATTCTTTCAAACCACTCTCAAATCTCAAACCTCTCCTTCAAACTCACATCTTGCTATAAAGCTTATCAGGGATACCCCAACGATGGGTTGTTTGAAGGACAAATGGAGGTAGTCACTAAGAAAAACCCCTGGGTGTTTAAAAACTTTGTATACTTAACAACTTCTCTCTGCATTCACCCTTTAAAGCTCCAAAACTTTGGAGTAAGGAATGTTTCAGCATGCATGCTGTGTATGTATGACCGAGACTTGGCAGCCTATCACACATTATATAACTACAGAAAAATGCACCTGCACTTTTTGAAACAGGTATTGCTTCCTTGAAGCTAATAACCTTTGAGCCACTGTTTTTAACAGGTCAGATGGTAGCAGTTTAGCAAAGAAAGGGGACAGTAAAGAGAAGGAAAGCTTCCAGAACAGAAGAGCTATATATTGAATAAAGTCCTACTAGAATTCAAAAATTGCACATCTACTTCTACTTCCAGAGGGCTTTTACTACCACACAAATAGCCTTGCTGTCTCTTAATTGGCCACAACCACTTTTAACTGGTCTCAAATGACCACAAAGACAGCACAATCCACAAAGACAGCACCTCAAAAACACCCGGAACAAAACCTACATAGATGACTTAAGAGGAACCTTAACTTCAACCGAGCATTTGGCATTGCCTTTCTACCAAATGAAACTGCAATTTATTGCCCTCTAATGTATGTACATTAGGCCATTTCCTTTATGGCTCCACTTCACACAGAAGCAGTAACTGAAGGAAATAATGGAGTGCCCAACAAGTGGGAAAGTAATTGCTCAACAAGCGTGGAACAAGAGAGAGTCAGTTGCGCACCGTGCACATGTGGCAGCTCTTCAGAGGTAACAGAAGGCTGGTGTTACAGAACAAGCACACTGCGGGAACTCTGCCAGGCAACAGCCAGGAGCGCTTGTCCATCTAAATCCTGGGGTCCTTAAGGATTAGGGGTCAGGAAACAATTCCTTCCAACAGCACCACCTCCTGCCTGTACCTGCCATTCATTAGCCACATGCAGACAGGAGACAAGCTCCAACCTCTCGTCTTAAACTACACGCAGCAAACTGTACTTAAAGGATGCCAAACTGGTATTGCAAGGATGGTGGTGCTGGGCAGCAGGAGGGACAGCCTGGATGTCTGGCTTGAAGCAAAATGCAGGAATACCTTCTGTGAAGACCATCTTACTGTTTTTGGTTGTGGGTTTAGCTTTTTTCCCTCTATATATTCTCAGAGTCACTCCATTTCTTTTGAATTAGCAAGTTTCTTATGACTCAGAAAGTTCATTTTGAACTCAGCAAGTTTCTTATGACTCAGAAACACAAAATAGAAGATGCTAAGAATTTCTCAAACTAAGGTTACTACACAAACTGTCCAGCCTTAAAGTATCCACTCTGTTAAAAGCTTTCCCTTCCCAGGAGTCCTGCCTCACTCAGCGCCCGGTGTGGAAGGCCTCAGTGAACAACTCACTGGTCAGAGTGACCCTACACCTCCAAACACATTCTGCACAAGTGCTGCCCTGTGAACAACAACAGAAAAGCCTTGGAAAAGGTTACAATGTTTGCCTCAGTGCATGTATAAGCTTCAAAAATACTAACAGTTGATATTCATCAAGCACCTCTTGATCTTGCTCCTCTTTCTTCCTTTATATCAAAAATAAACTAAATGTTAAGTGAAATGACAATGTTGGTGTTGACTCTGGGCTTGAGAAGTTTACACCTCAGAGGTCTCCCAGTGCAGCCATCATTCTTAGGGCACATGAGCATCACTCCAGGAAACTCATTTAGAAAGTAAAGAACAAAACTAGCAATCACCTGGAAAGACACTGGTTTATGACTTCTCTAGTAACATCAAGAAAATATATGCCAAAAATATCAATAGAAATATCTGTGGGAAACTGAAAGACCTTAGCCATAAGACAGTCCTTTGATGCATTTGATGCTACAGTGAGATTAGGAGGAAGATGCACCTCTCTCACAGAAAGTATCTGGAACTACCTGCACCTTCAAAGCAAAAATATTGCATTGGTTTACATTCTCTCTGTGCTTGGAAGGAAGCCTGCCCTCATGAAGACTAGGAACTTGCTTTTAAAATGACAATTTTTACTGCAAAATCTATATACAATACACAAGAATCAAGTAGTTCAGATTCAGCCTGCAAGCAAAGCATCAGATTAAGATTGTCACTATAATCTTAGTACTTTTTAAAGAAAGATGAGAGAAAATATTCAAAGAAGTGAATTACCACTTCTGTACATTGTGTCAGATCACGTGATGTGGATTAAAATTGCACTGCCACCCATTAACTACTAAAGCTGAATTTAAGTTATGCAAAAAACCTTAGTTTATCAGTTTCCTGACCATTCTTACACCCTTTCCATTGGACTTGATGATCCTTGGAGGTCCCTTCCAACTCAGCATACTCTATGATTCTTAAAAAATTTGTAGACAATGTAACAAAAGCAAAATGTTAGCCAGAGTTGCTTGGTCTTTCAAAACAGAAAGTTAACATGTAGAAAAGAAGTGAAAATAATGTTTCTTTTTTAAAAGTTATCACAGGAACAGAAATAATCTAGGAGACTAGTCTTCTAGATCTTTTATATGAAGCTGACAATGATTTTTTTTAAATGTCTGCTCTAGATAACATTGCAATCCTTCAATGCAAATAAATGGAGAAGTGTCCCAGCTTCAGCCAACGTGTATTTGCTATTTGCTAGCAAGTCTAGTCACTTTTTGCAAAAATATGGCACTGCTCTTACCTGCAAAGTGCAATCAAAGTTATAAGCATTACAGCACTATGATTATGGTATCGTATAACCATATAATCTAATTCCTGCACTTCTTTAAAACACATTATTTTTTCCTATTTAAATTTTAACACTTTATTTAAATAGATTGCAATACATTTCTCAGAGTCTATTTAATTGTACTGCAACAACACTGAAAACACCCTATATTTTTATTTCTACTACTTACTTATCACTTCTTAAAAGAAGATCTTACAAGAAGAGTCCAGGCATTAATCCCAAATCAGGACGAAGTTTCTGTATTGTTTCTTCTGAATGTCATATTTTCCCTAAAAATTGTTTCCAGAGATCAGACATGAGAAAGCGAGTGTGCAATCAAATCTACGTTCCGGAAAACTGATGGCTACAGTAACAAGTATATTAAATCAGTACACTGGGCAAAGGTTCTCCTATGGTTACAGTCATTTGACCTTTAGCCAGCTCTTAATGCCCCAGCCAGCCCTCTAAAGATGGAGATTTGCAGCAGCTTCTTGTCTGAAATAAGCCATGAAAAGATTCTTCTGAACCCACTGTACAAGCATTCATTTAAAATGTCATGAATGTGCATGAAATCAGAGAGCTTCTAACAGCTTACTTTGCAGCTTCTGTTTAAATGCACTAACTCTGAACCACCAGAGGATAAAAGGACTCAAACCTTCCAGTCTGGCACTCATGGCCCTAAAATATACACAAAAGTACCTCTTCACAGGTGTGTTTACCTAGTTTAAACCTTATTTAAATAGACTCTTGATGCACACACTTTCCACAAACACCTGCTTCTCCCACTGCAGTGCTGACTTGTACAAGGCAGTTGCATTCAGTCATTTTCTGTCCTAAAGCCATCCTACACACCAGTAAGCAGTAATTCAGTCATGAAAATCCTGGTTACTGACTCATCCTCCAATCAGGGAGAACGACAACCCAAGTACCTGCTTTCACCTACACATCACACTGGAATGGTCTGAACACTTCCACTGCCACAGCAGATTTAAGGAAATCCAACCCTTATCAGATCACGGAAGGAGAGGCTTATAATGAATTTGTACTTGCAGGCATTTTGGGTTACAAAACCTCTCCCTACTGAGGTCAGCAGTATCCTAACTTAGAAACAGGAAAGAGAGGATGCTCCGTTATCACTGGATATCAAAAAGAAGCTTCCTTTTGTTGACCTAAATCTGTAACAAAACTGATGGAATGAAAAGACTTCAACATCAAGACCTATCTCCTGGATATTCAATTTAGTTTAAAAGGCAGTCAAATGAAAGTTGCGGTGGCAACAACACTAGATCCAAATTTGTATCAATACTAAGGCCTCCATCAGTTTTAAAATAATCTTTGAAGACCTAGTTTTATTCCAAATTTGCAAGAATGGAGAAAGCTTGATAGTCATTGTTTGTGTGTGGTTGTAACTCAAGACACTAATTTGTGGCTTTACTAAGCGCTGGAAATACAAGACATGCTAACAGACATGCTTATAGTGCTCATCTTAGTATAAGCGTTCAACTATTAAATTTATTTTGGAGTCATATATGCACCACTCAAGATGAGAGAACATCTGTTTTTTCACGCAATCACTATCAATAATAATTAAAATATATGCAGAACATAATTTTTAAAATGCCATAAAATAAAACCAATGAGAGAGGATCAGAGCAGACTTGTTCATTTTCTTTTGCAAACCTACACAAAATTGTGACAAGATTAAACTTCACTGTAAGAATTTTAAAGATCAGCATTCACTTCCCATAATTCGGGTCCAAGGCCTTTTGCTAAGAACACCGAATCGCAGAAGTTATTCTTACCATAACCATGGGGTTGCTTGTGCTGAGCAACAGCATCTTCTCTAGATGCTTCTCTCAAGTGCCCACTTAGACACTACAATGGGATGCGATACCACTAGGTAGTTGCAGGCAAGGAGGTACTGGTTTTGGTAATCAAATAAAACATATGCAATTTACTTACTTTTGTGGAACAACACTTTGCTGCTGGAGGTATACAGTGCATCTTTATACCCTTGACCAGGGTATTTCAGCATCACAGTCATGACAGAGTTAATACCCACTAGCTCAGAGGAGAACAAAAGGTACTCCACTGCAACATGCCTAACATTTACATTGCCTCTCTTTGCTCATTAAACAGGTTTTGGTTAAATAATGAACAAACTGTATTACAGACTCCGATGAGAATTCCAAAATTATAAATCAACTGGTAAAGCCCAGAGGAGAATGAAGGGAGTGGGAGGGAAGGAAGGATAATATTGACTAATATAAAGGGCGCAGCTTGACAGTGGATATTCCTGCCACACCTGATCAAACATGCTCCATGGGGGAGGGGAAGGGGGGGCGAGAGCAAGAGGGGAGATGGGACAAGGCAGCCTGAAATTTGCATCCGGAACAGATTAAAATGGGTTCTTGGGGGATTGAGAAAATACATAATATATATTACTATAAATGCAAAATTGTACTAAAAGCTAACTCAAATGTCAAAGATTACAGCTTGAATAAATTTAAATATAAAAAGCAATGCGTTTCCATGAGCTAATGAAAGAGACATGAAAGGAAGGTCTAGGAAAAAAAAACAACTAAGCTTGGACTTTTCATTGCCTGGAAAATGAGGCAGGAGATTCTATATAAAAGTATTGCTTGGAAACCAGTTCATATCTGAAACTGAAAAAAATGGAGCATAGCAATGATGTCCTATCTTGAGACACTAGTCTGAAAATAGCTGTCACTGAAGCTGAAATCACCTGTTTAAAAGAACCCCACGTAATCAAACAAACATGCTACTATAGAAAAGCATAGATAGAAGCAATTACTACCTCAGTATTACCCTAATTTAAGTGATGAATGACTCACAGTTTCCAAGTCTCTCAGTACATGAAACTTGGCTTTCTCCAACAAGAGCAGATACTTGGCTTGCATCTTCTCCCAGCAAGTCAACAACATACTGCATCCAGGTTCTACAGATGAATGGCCAACCCCTGATATTTATTCATATTGCATTTAATCAAGCAACCTGATATACTCCCCTCTTGTTGATACGAAGTGGTATTTGCAGTAATGGCAAAGAATTTCAGGAGTCTCATCTTCAAGAAAACTTTATCTCATAGAAGGGAGAGATTAGTGCCAGGAAAGCATCCTCCCAAAACAGTTTTGGAGATTGTACGCGTATCCTGCAGAAGATGAGTGAGCTTACAAAAACATATAAATCCAGTCTGTCATTTAGTCTGGGGAACAACTAACACCCAGAGCAACAAAGATGATATCCAGAAGTACAGACTGTGCAGGAGTTGCCCATGATGCCATGACCTGACAGATGAGTCCTGCTCAAAGCCAAGGCAAGTACACTAGGCAAAGAAAAACAAAACACTACACTTGCATGCAGCCACAACAGAGGAAGGAATGAGGGCTTAGAGCTGGCATGGGTCCTCACCATCTCTGGTCAGCACCTGGAAGAGGCACACCTGTAGTTCTAGTAAACATACTTCTTAAAGCACTGACAGAAGAACAGGCACACAACACAATCAGGAATGCAAAAAGTCTATCTAAGGTTGAGTGTAGCTCTGAGCACCCACGACCAGAAATAAAGCTTACTTTCAAATATTACAAACAATAAAATTCTGGGAAGAACCAGCAGAATGCCACATGCTCTGTATTAGCCTCACCTCCAGACTCTCAATATATATTGAGGTTAAACAACTGCTCCTGAAACTGGTAACAGAGAAAATCTGTGTGGAAATGGGAAAAATGGGTTGGGAGTACAAACCTGGTCAGAATCAACCTCACAGCCACGTGCTCTACTATTGTAGCCAATAGTCCCAGGTCCTTTTGGTGCAACTGGTCATAAAGAAAGCTATTCACTTCAAGATTCAAGAGATCCAAATAGAGAGTGAACTCTAGTCTTCGTTTGTTACTGTTAACAAACAGTGAAACCCAACAAACCAAAGAACGTAAGGAGAAACTAGATAATGGGAGGCACCTTTCCAAGCAGATTTTTCTTGTCACTCACAGATCAGAAAGCATTAACAACAAAGCACAGGGTTACATATAACAATACACCAGATTGCCTATATTACTACAAGCTTCAGTATAATGAAAAAACTACACAGATAGACCCACACAAACACATACAATACACACAAGCACGTATGTAATCATATGTCCAGATAGTGGTAACCGTGGTATTTGTACACTACTTCAGCAGTGGTATTATTTGTGTAGAAAAGCATATACATATCTCCTCATTTCTTATTTCAATATAGGGATAGCAAATAGGGCAAAACAGTACACCTGCACACAGACTGAAAGACACAATTTATTTGCATGTACCCCAGCAAACATGCATATCTGCTGATTTCTGTATAAGCTTACCTGTTATATTGTTCAGCACTTCTTTTAAGACACTAAAGCTATGCAGCAGGGGATCCCTTTCTTCATCCTATAGGTTATACACAGGAAGGAAGCCATTAATGAAGCAAACATTCCTGAAGACAAATCTTAATAGTGGATGCATGAAGACTCACCTTCATATTGAGGGGAGTACTGTGGGTTGAGCTTATCGTTATCAGCCTGTTTACTCCTTCAAAATCAAGATAAGTGTTTTTGTTTTCTTTCTAGTGCTATCCAATGTTATGCAGCTCAAACATCAGAGAATAGGTTCAAGACAGAGCATTCCACTTTGGGTTTATTGTTCTTTGAAGTATCTCTGATTAGCCTTCCACTGTTCAATAAATTTCAGATCAGATCTACCTCATATCATATTGAAATGGCTCATCTGGATTTGCTATAATGTTAATCTATGCAGATTGTAATGGGAACAGAAATACAATGACATTTGGTACCATTAAAATAACTTGAACGAATCACAGTATGAATAGCTGCATCCGTTAGCCTCAGTTTATCTTTATGATATTAAAGTAAGGAGGAGCAGTAGTTTCTCCAAGCTGTGTACACCTGCTGCCACACCTCCTACTGGGTGGCAGCAAGCACTGATCAAGAAATGCCTGTTAGAAGGAAGAAGGGACCTGCCCTCTGACACAATCACTTGTGCTGGATGACAGCCATCTGCCATTCAGGTGGCAGTCTGAAGTGCACCACAGATACAGTACACACCATCTTCACTGTGGAAACCAGAAACCGACCAAGGCATCATCAGACTTAGAGGCTTGTAGCAAAACAGGCTTGAAACTATTAACAGGTTTCATTTGAGAGTACAAATAGCAGCACAAAACAGGCCTAAAAAACACACTAAGTCATTCAACAGTTAAGAAATACCCCATATGACTTGCTCAGTTTTTATTTCATGGCTTCTGTGACCAAGACCATCAACTGTAATGGGGCACAAAATATATATACGAACATTCTGCTAAATAACAATAATAAAGAAACCCATATCTTCAAAATCCCTGACGTACCAGAAAACAAGTGTATAAATGAGATGATTCTTATGTAGAATGATACAGCGTGGGGTTTTTGTTCACAGGTAGGAGATTTCCAGTTTTGTAACGCTGACAGTCACTGACATGCAAGAAGCCAAGACTGCTCAATGTGAAACAGTGTAGAAAGTTATTCCAACTTTACCTACAAAAGTACTACTGGGAGTGCTAAAAAAAATAAATAAAATAAAAGAATAAAAAAAATACCAACCCAAGGTAACTTACCAGGTGCGTATGAGTGCTCCATCGGGCGTTTCGCTTTATGGCTCCCACCACCGCGTTGATTTCACCTTGTACAATGTAAATGTTTTTATCCACCATCCTGGCAGCTCTGAAAATAAAAATAATTCAAATCAATCTTCAGCCCCTCAGAATCATTCTCTTCTTCAGACAAAATGTCAAGTTGGTCATAGGCAAGCAGGAGGCCTACAGAGATGCTAAAGAACACTTCTAGAACTTTGTTTCGTGCATGTAGACAAATAAGAGTTTTTTATCAAAAAAAAAAAAAAAGGAAAGTACTTTTCCACAGAGCACATTTTCAAGAACATGAAAGTATATTGTTAGTTACAATGGGATATAAGCAAGACAACTTCATGAAGGCACAGTCCCCTTTTTTCCATTATATTTAAGTTCAGAGAAAGACAGCGTTAGGGTACCAGGACACAGAGCCGTGACAGTGCAACAACCCACTCATCTCCTGCACTACTGCAAAGGCCTGCAGCTCTACACAGAACACAAAGCCAATATATACTCCATTAAATAAGCACCCGTAGCTTGAATAAGCTGGCCAGAGAGAAACTCTTAGGGATTTTAAACTTTGACAAAATAACATCACGTATAAAATGTGCTGATTGCACACCTGCTTCATGAAAAAGGCTTTGCAAGAGAGAGAACAGACAAAAATCAAGGGTAAATCCCCACAAAACAATGAGCAAAAACTGGATGGAACGTGGGGCGAAAAGGTGAGAAAGCAAAATGCAGGCATTACACTCATACAGACTGAGGTCTTACAGAGAAAAATTTAAATCTAATGTATGCAAAGAAAAAAACAGAAGAGCAAAGTTACACAAGCAAAAGAGAAATATTTTTAAGGACCTGAGAAAGAGCAAGCAGTTTACAACAGGATTGCTCTCTCTGTTCTAGCTATAGCCCAGATATAGAGAAGCATAAACGTTTGTTTCATTCCCCTCCATTCTTACCACTGTTTATAAAGAATAAACAGAACTTAAAATGAGGCAGAGTCAGATGATACCATGTCTGCAAACAAGAAGTATTTAGTGGAACTGCAGCTAACAGTGAGAGTTTTTCAGAAGATAGAAAAGGAAAATTAGGTGCCCAGTTTGACATCCCAACAGGACATCCATAGGAAAGCAGAAGACTGGAAACAGCTGAAACATTAATCACAGTGCTTCAGATGGGACAGGCACGTTTAGGGACTCCATTGGGATGGGGGGAAGAAGAGAGAATAAGGATTTTCACCCATGTAGAAAAGGTAAAGCTGGGAAGGATGCAATTTTGGTAATTACCCCAAGCTTCAGCACCACCACAAAAATTTCAGAACATCCATCCTGCATCTGTCAGGCTTCACATTAATTAACGTGTTTGAATTATCAACAACACTTCAAATATACAAATTTCCTCTGAGTTAAATAGATTAATTTGCTACAGGACTCTGTAAACAAGAAAGAATAATATGACCAAAAGACGCCTCATCAAAGGAGAGCATCAGCTTTGTTGTTTCCATTTTTTACATTTTTATGTCGAGGATGAATAATTCTACAGCAACACTGTTTCTTACTCCACTTGATTACTTAAAATAATGGTACTCCTAAGTGCCACACAATAAATTAGGGGCAAAGACTTCGGAATATAGGAGCTGTCCTAACAGACCAGATCAACTGTTTATTTTTTATTTGGAATAACAAACAAATATTTGTGCCAAGCGGTTTGCTTGTGCCTTGAAGAACAAGAGTTTATAGCCTCCCTCCACAGCTGCATGCAGCAGAACCACAAATATTTTCGTACTCATTTGACCAAGGCTTGAGAGATGTTCCCATCCCCAACAGTTAACTTACTTCATGTATTTAGTTGTAACAACTGCTTTAAAAATATCAAGGGCGTTTTTTATGCAATGTTTGTCTCTACTTCAGCATGTCATCTTTGCTTTAGTATAAAATTGGAGATTTTACCTCCCTTGTAAAATTCCTCATTTACTCATCTCTTATTTCAGTAATTCCACGGTTTCCTGCACAGGAAATTTCAGGGATCAATACTCTGGTCCACGGAAGTGCTTTTGAGGAAATTCAAATTTGCCAAAAGCCAGGTCGCTCTGTCTCTACTGTTACAAGAGCATACTGAGCACACAAATCCTGCAGTGCCGTCTCAGGCATCTAGCAGAGGGACTTCTGGAAACAAAGGCTCCCCCAGCCTGATTTGGAAAAGCATGTAAAGAAATACCAAACATGTACTGCATGCCTTGCACGCACACAGATACTCACCAGGTCTGTCCATTTAAAATGATGCCAAACCTTAAATGCTATTCTGCATACTATGGAAGTCGCCTGTAGTACTCCTATTTCTTCTATCTTTAACCTAAAAAGATCAGGAATGACAAGCTGCTTAAACTCAGTGCTTCCTGAGAGGCTTACAATGCTCAGCTTGCCCCAAACCTGGCGCTACTTCCAATCAGCAAAACGTGAAGAGGACAGACAAGTCTCCAACACACCCCTTCTCCTTTACAGCGACTGTGAAATTGAGCATGCCGATCCTTTCAAACAAGGGCATAAAAAATCCACATTGCTTGATAGCACCTTCCTGGCACACTAGAATCCTGCAGGTTTTTTTTTTCCCTCCAATGTTATCTTACCTATTTGAGAAGACTTGGTAAGAACGTACTTTTTTTTTTCCCCCCCTTCTCACCATGGATTCCATTAAATGTAACTTTATTCAAAAGTATACAAATTCACTTTACATGCACAAAAACAGCTTTCTGGTCCAATGCAACTGAAACAATCTATCGTGCTGAAAGACCCAAATTCACACCCAAACCTACAAACATCACACACACAGCCCACTTCACCGCTGGGTAAAGATGGGGAAAGTCCTGCTTCACGTTTAAGCTTGCAGTCAAGCAAGCAATACACAAACACACTCCAAAGACAACCACAGACAACTGTCCTCATTTGTGGCAGGAACCTTTGAAGCTGTGTGCTAGAGAAGGAAACAGAAAATAGCTGCAGAAGAAAAAAAGCCAGAGAATTATTTTCAGAGAGATGCACCTTGTCAGCTAAATCTACTGAAAGCACCATCCACCCAACAAAACAGTTTAAAAGTTTGATTCAAGGGATGGAAATTACTTCAGTAAACTCTGTACTTCCTGAAGCATCTCCTTTTTAAACTGTCAGACAACTTCAATATTCAAGCAACAACTGCCCACACGTTAAAGTTTAGTATAGATGCTCTGCATTGAAATAAGTTTTAAATTAACGCTCTGAAGCCATAGAGAGAGTTAAAAGATTTACCAGACCAGCACCAAACAATGAACTGGGTTTAGGAGACCACGGCGGTAGTCAAACAAAACCACTAAGTCTTGGTTCAGCCTACAAAAAACACTGCTAACAGAAAATCAGGCCTGATGTTATAAGGGTACAGTTCAAAGAGTGGGACATCCTGTAACTGCTGGACAGGTTGTCAGAACTGACACTGAAGTTCAATAAACGTTAAACAAACTCCTTAGCAAAGTTCCTACACCTCCTGATGTCTTCAGATCAGAACAGAATGCCTTTCTCAAAATCTTTAATGAAACACAAGACAGTAGACTCAGAATAGGAACACACAGATGAACTTCTAGTGTCTTGAGTTACACAGGAAAATCAGGAAAAGTATTTACCAAATTTCAAACGCATTTTAACTCCTTAGTTACTCAGTTAACCCCTCCCACGCACACACAAAAACCCCTTACTTCTCTCTCACAATAGATTCACACATCTGCTGAAATCTAGAGACCAGTCCTCAGATTTCGCTCCCGCTCAGATTTGGTTTGGCAGCTCCCAATCAACGCAGCAGCTCAGTCACCCCTGAGAGGCAGGGAAGCTGTCATCATTCACAGCCCCACTGCTAACAGGGTTAGGAACTCAAACAGTGGGAAAGAGGGGGACACACCTGAGCACTGCATAGAACAAAGTCTAATGCTGACATGCTTGTCAAAGCCTCCAGCAATCTTCGACAGACAGTACAATTCTGCGACTCTTGAAATAGTACCAGATGTTAAACTTTCACATAAAAACAATGACAAGATTTACATCTGCAAATGCTATCTCACAGCTGCACTGAACACTCCACTGCTCAACCCTGAAATGTACTGTCCCAGTGCACAGGAACCCAAATTTTTCCTATCAGTACAAGAAGTCACAGGTACACCTTCAGGAAGGACTCCTTCCCCTGCAGGGAAATGTCTGCAACTCATCAGAAGTGACAAAGTCTGGCAGATATCCACCAAGTCACTGCTTCCTATCACTAACTTTGGCCTTCAGCTATGCTGACTGACTCAAATCCAGCAAAACTACTGCAGTAAACAGCAGCAATGAGAAGTGACACCATCACTTGTACACAGGAAAGGCAGTGCTTAAAAGTAAGTTGCTGCTGAGCGAAAGCTGCACTGTTTATGACAACGCACGAATACACAGCCTCTGACCCAGACCTGGCCACTGGAGCCCCGATACGACTGCCAGAGCAGAACACGCAGCACTCGTCAGTCCACAAACGACTCTGGCCCAGCTCCAAGCTGGCCTGGTTACCAGGAGCCAGGTGACAACACCACAGCCTGCTCCTCCCCACGGTGCACCTGCAGGCTGCGTGTTCCTCCAGCAGGAAGTTAAGCCGGCCGTTTGTTTCCCAGCCCCAGCAGGAGCAGGGCAGAGGACGGGAGGTGTTCCCCGCAGGGCTGCGGCTCCGGGCACAGCTGTGCGTGCCGGCCCAGCCAGCCGCAGGCCGTGCAGCCAGAGACGGACAGGCACCAGCACAGGGGGTGTCTGCAGCCGCCCCGTGCCACCCAAGCGCCCACGAGCGGTGCCGGGCCCGGGACGCGCCCCGCGCGCTGGCTCTGCCCTCCCTCCCGCAGCAGCCGCCGCGGGGAAGCGGCCTCAGCTCCGCTGTAGGACCGGGCCGACCCCGGCCGCGGGGCCTGACACGGGGCAGCGCGCCGGGCCCGCACCCCGGGCCGCTCCCCCG
>WBMW01001115.1:0-319865 GCA_013396635.1 Penelope pileata
GAACTCCACTAGCTCATGATCGGAATAGGGAATTACTGGAGAGAGCCCAGCAGAGGGCTGGGATTGAGGGTCTGGAGCATCTCCCTCATGAGGAAAAGCTGAGACACTTGAGATTGTTCAGCCTGGAGAAAAGAAGACTGAGAACGGATCTTATCAATGCTTATAAACATCTAAGGGCAGGTTTCAAGAGGATGAGGCCACATTCTTTTCAGTGGTGTCCAGTGACAGCAGAAGGGGCAATAGGCACAAACTTCTTTACTTTGATGGTGACAGAGCACTAGAACAAGCTGTTCAGAGAGGCTGTGGAGTCTCCTTCTCTGGAGATATTCAAAACCTGCTTGGACACTTTCCTATGTAATCTACTGTAGGGAACCTGCTTTAGCAGGGGGGTTGAACTAGATGATCTCCAGAGGTTGCTTCCAGCCCCTGTGATTCTGTGACTGTGTATGTCTGCATTAGTATTTCAGTGTTGCTCAGGACTGTGATTATTATTTTTTTTAAAACGAATCTCCTGCTTGTCCCCAGCTATCAAGTATTGGTTCATATAGGTCACAGCATACACTGAATTACTTCAGAATGTCATCAAGCCATGAGATGCAAACCTAATACACTCCAAATCACCCGCTAGCAAATCAATTCACACTTGAATATTCCTTTCAATGTGTAAACAGATTCATGTTGAGCATGTACAAGTCCTTGCTATGTTTATTTTCACAAATATTTGAACAACGGAGCCTCATTAACTAGAACAGTACCAAAGCCTCGATCACAAAGTCCCTTGAATGAATATGCATGAAATCACCATTAGTTTTGCATTTAGAGTAATTATTCTTCATGCATACTTAACCAGGAAATGGACAGCAAAGAAATGACTACTCATTTGCTTGATCTTGAGAGAAAAGTATTTCAGGCCTGCTTCTCTACTGCTTTGCATTTTGTATACTGTTGCAAAGTAAGTGTGAAATGTTACCCATTCTGTTTTGAAAACATTTCACAACAATGAATAATGCTGTTTCAATTAGCAGTTATGTTACTCATTTGTCTGTATCTAATTCTTTCTTATGCCCAGAAGGTAAACTTTAGAGGACAGGGACGTACCCTATTGATACTATGTTGAGCAGAGTAAGATCTTGTTCAATATCTGGATATCCTGTGCACTGTCACCTTATTGCAGGGTGGTTATGAAATGTTCAAGATGCTGGAGATTCAGACGTCTCATATTTAGAATAATGTAAAATGTAAAGGCTATATGTCATCAAGCTATATGTTAGTATAAGAACTGACAGAATACTGTTCACTAATTTGTACAATGGCAATCAGAGATATTCTTCCTATTAGCAGAAAGAAAGGCAAAATTTACTGCCTAAAACAATGGTTAGGAATTATTACCTCTGCTCTGGTAAATACATATAAGGGACGACATTATGATCTTGTCATACCATGACCAAAAATGGAGATTCTAGTATGGGAAACATTATTTTCTGCTCCCTCCCTTCCTTCTCTCCTCCTCCACCCCCACTCTTTTGTTCTTTGCCATTCAATGTTTTGGTTCAAGTTAATTAAAGATTCCTGTTGCAGCCTCCTGGAGTGAAATTCTGGCAGTATGCCCAGTGCAGCCATAGTCATCTGTAAGCAGCCTCTCCAGTGAGCTCCATAATGTCTCTAAGAAACTATACAAAGAGGAAGAAAGAAACTGAATCCAGATGGAATGGGAAATCAGATATTTCTTCCATTTGTGCTGAAATCTGATGGCTGCCCATAGGTTGAAAGAGAAGGCAATTCACATGCTTTGTAGTCCTAGGGAAAAGCATGTTTTCTCCCCCACCCCTCTGCCTTTCACTGAAGATGAATCTGTGAGAAAGCTTACAGTGCGACTGCGGACTCAGTAATGCAAAACAGGTTTTCCCAACTTTGCTTTACTCTGTTAGCTATAGAAAGGTGTAGGATAGACCTGTCAGGGGAACAAAAAACAAAACAAAGGAACCAAAAGAGCAACCCAGGCAGACAAAGACTCTTCCTAATGACAGGGTTACAAGAGCTAGAATTTGATATCCAAACCAACATTTTGACACACAATTCATAATGAAAAGAGGACTTAAGGCATTTTAGACGCCCAAAGGGAGAGTAAACATGTCTAACACACTAAGCAATAACCACATCCTGAACTGCTTGTTGTTAAAAGGCACATAAAAAAGATTACAAAAATGTACACTACACTGTCATTTCTTAGATCTCACATGCATAAAAATATCGAGGAATATCCCCAGAGAGGCACAGATGTGCTGTATTTTCTGCTTGTTAGTCTGTCAGCTTCAGCGTTTGGTTCTTAAAACATAGTACTACACTTGGTTGGTAGTTACTGAAGAATTCTCCTGTGGGTTAATGACAGTATCATTAGAAATCAGAACTGTGCTTACTTGCAGGTATATTTTATGTAAAAATTTTTGTTTACTTCATGGCAGATTCTGTCCTCACTAGGGATGCTCTGGAATTTGGTGGAGGAAAGAAAAAAATCATGAAACTATCTGCAATATAGTTTGGTTTCCGTATGCATTTCATCTGACTGTCAGTACCATGTAAATTGTTGCTCTCTGATGGCTTGTTCAGTCTTCCATGGGTTTGGTTGTTTGGGGTGGGAGGTGTTACAATGAAGATTAAGCTTTGGCCAGGGCAATTACGGAAGGGAAGTCTTAAACTAAATGGCTGATTGCATTGGCAAAGGACTAACATTTAATTTTAAAATAGGAGGGCAGTGATTTCTTGGCAGAGAGTAACATGTCATGCAGGATGTGCCCATCTGAGGTACAAACTTTGGGCAGAGGTTAGGGTTCAAGGTGGCAGTGCTAACTGATGGGTTGGAGCAATCCTTCAGGTGAAAAGGAACTCCATAATTGCAGTGGGGATTTCCCCAAATAACAGCTTGTCTGGAATTGCTGTATTTTCCCTGAGACTAATTGGATGTTTTGTTTCCACTTCTTTTAAAGCAACAAAAATGGTCCAAAAAGCTGTCCAGGTGAAAGGGATAATAGATGTATGATGATGTAGGTTATGTATGTTTCTTGCCCTTTCAAACCTTTGAAGCGAGGCTGGTGTCAAATTACTCAAACTCTGTTGACAAACGTGGTCTTCAAAAAACAATCCCAGTATGAGCAGTGCTGCTAATTTAAAATAACAGAGAGGGAGGGAAAAAAAAAAAAAGAAAGAGAGGGAAAACCAGCACCAGACTACATGAAACCCAACCCAACTGCCACCTTCCCTGCTAGCCTTCTTTTGTGAGCCTGCCTTCCCTGCAGCGTGAATCAGCCATGGTTGGGGTTAAATGGGTAGCTTTTGTCTCTTCACAATAGCTGGGAGTGACAGGTTGAGCTAAATGATTTACTGGTGGAGATGATTTGAAGGACAGAGCAGTGCAGCCTTGGGAACACCCGCACAAGAAAAGGACAGTAGTGCAGCAGCCTCTCCTCCCCCTCCCTTTTTCACGGTTTTGACTGAAAGATCAGAGTGAGACTCTGACAGACACAAGGACTATTGAGAAGCTATTTTTATTATTTATCCATGGCAGCCTTGCCTTGCTGAGAACAGACCTGAGGTTAATTAATCTTTACTTTTTTTGTTTTTAAACGTTGTTGTTTTTCTTCCTGGGGATGCAAGCCTGTAAGTTGGCAGGGTCACATGCCATGGGCAAAGGGAAAGTCTCTGTGTGAGATTTCAGTGCAAGGAAGCTCAACAAACCTATCCCCAGCCAAAACAAAGCGTTCCATGGAGAAATGCGGTGCATCCAGGGCTGTGGCAGAGGCAGCTGCTCAGAATGGAGCTGTCCCAGCTGTTGTCAATTGGAATGTGCTAGAAACAGCACTGCCCCCCACCCTGTTACACTGCCCTGGCGGCAGTACTGAGCAGGAATATGGGTCCCAGATTGTTTCCTGACAGTTGTTTGATCTGGCTGTGTGGGCGGGAAGGAACCAGCTTGTCAGGATGCAGGGTGCTGGAGTGCTGGCATGCTGCGCATCGCCCCTCTCCTCATGAGCGGGCCAGGCACAAGGGGACAAAATGGCGGGTAGGCTGCAGGCCCTTGGACTTGGGGAAAGGCAGCTCTTTTTGCCTGGAAGGTGGGGAGCTGGGAGGTTGGAAAAACTAGCCCCAAAGCCCCTAAAATAGATGAGGCTGGTAGGGAAGGGGCATGGCAGAGAGCTGCTGGGAAGAACCCGTGAACCTTCCTGCCTGCCTGCAGCTTGCTGGGGCACCCACTGGACGCTGTGTGCCACCGGCTGACTTAGCGGCCTTGAGTGCTGTCCTCAGTGAGCTCATCCTCCTCCATGCATCTGTGTTCCTGCTGGCTTGGCAGAACGCGCTGTGGGGCAAGCACTACTGGTCTACAGGCAGAGTATGGCCTGGCATATAAAGGGGAGGGGGCAGCCCTGAGGCCTCTCCGCAAAATGAATCATGATGCTTTCTTCAGAAGGTGCATCTCCACACATTGTTGAGGAAAAGCGATAGGCCTCCTTCGGCAGTTGCTGTGAATGAGGCTGGTGGGGGGAAAAGAGAAGGCCATCAAAGTCATGAAAGTTGGGTTTATGAATAAATCAGAACTCTTAAAATCTGTACTGCTCAGAAGAGGCAAGGCTGTCTTTTTAACCCATGTTTTACTTGGTCTATGATTTGCAAGCTGTTGCTCAAGCATAGTGAAATAATATGTCCTGTCATAGGTTTTAATTTGCCATTGTCACTATTTGGTTCTGAGAAACAGATTGCACTCCTATTGTAAAAACTGCAATTTTCCTAGTGCCTAATGATATCCAAAACATTGTGAATCACATTGCAAAATGTGCAGAAAGCTTTCTTCCAATACAGTCAGCTAACTTCAAAAATGTCATTCAATGAATATCTCAGGCATCTTAACTCATTGGGGGAAGAAGCCTGAACAGTAAAACTACTGTGTGGAACAATACATAGCTTCTTGTTGGCTAGATTTCAATCACAATCTCATTTTTATGGTAGTTTTAATGAGAACTTGTAGTTATTCAAAAGAAACAATATGAACATGTGAATATGATGGCAAAGTAACATTTCATAGTAGCATATTTGAAAGGCATGACTCAATTCAATGGAAATAAAGGTTCTATAAAATAGCAATTTTAGTTGGAAAACAGAAGTGTTTGCTGTTAATTAATCTGTAATACTGTAGAGTTGCATGCAGAATGGTGTCACATGATATGTTTCTAATGGTCTCTTGAATGTTCAGTCACAAATAAACACTTCTGTTTTCAAATACAAAGAACAAAACAAACTGCATCTAAAAATACAAGAAAGAATTATGGTATTTTTTCCGTGAAAGACGACAGTGTTTGTAAAAGATGAAGCAACTCTTAAAAAACTTTATCCAACATGGCTCCAAATACAGATTTGCCTCTGTAAGGTTTATAGCAGGTGAAAACAGAAAAAGAAACATTTATCTTGCATATTCTTCTCATTGTAATCACTGTCACTGTCGCAGTGTTCATGGGAAGTATTGAGATCGCTTCCCTCTTGAACTCCTAGAGGAATAACTGGACTTTAGTACATGCTAAGCAGTACAAAGAATGGGTTTCACAAATTTGATTCTTGACTAGCTCAGATTTAAAAAGCTTAGTTGGAGGGATCCTGCCATTACACTTTGCATCTTTCTGTGTCCAGGCTGGCTTTCTGATCTCTCTAGGCACTTCTCTCTCTGAACCACTGACTCCAAACTTCAAGTCTGACTAGTGCTGCTATGGACACCATTATTCCTGGAGTAAACCTCAAGTCCTACTAATACTGCTATGGACATCATTGTTCCTGGAGTTTGTGTTGCTAGTTCTACCTATTTGACCTTATGTGCAATTCTATGGGATTGGGTTACAATTCTTTACCCTGCTTTAAAAAGTGTCTCCTGTAAGTGGTGAAATTTATAGACTGATTTCAAAAATAAAAAAGAATATCTTCTATTTTGCACAGGATGAAAGATTTGATGCTTAAGAGTGGCCTTTCTATATCCAGGACTGCACAACAACAGTTATTCTTGCTCCAAGTTATCAGTGTTGTTTACATGTGTTTGAGCAGTCCCTCTAGTTTGCATGAAGTTAGTGTAAAATTCCTACAACTTTTTATACATCTACTATGGATATGTCCTGTCCCTTCTTCTTTTTCTCTGTTCTTTTTCCTAACCTTAACTCTATTCTTCTGCTTTTCATCTATCCCTAGTTATGTTTCCCTCTTAGCTTTCAGCTGCCTTTTCTCTGACTACTTCACACATTTCCTTGCCTAGTAACCCTCCTTAGACGGTGCAGCTGTAATAATGTTCTCAGTGGAGTGGGTCTGAGGCAGCTGGATTAGAGGGTAAAGATGAGAAAACTAAGTAAGAGTAGGAAAGGAACACCTGTAGGATGCAGGGTCCCCATTGCATTCCTTATTTTTCATGCTATGCCAGTAGCATCACAACTTTGTTGCCTTTCTCCTGTTTGTCTGTGCCTGATGGGTGTCTGGGCTGACCTCAGCAGAGTGGCTGGATGTAATCTGTTGGGAAACAAAAAAAATGGAATAGGGTTGTGCTGAGTCACACAAAAGAGGAGCAGGATTGAGTTCCCACAATCAGAGGAACAGGAGACAGTATGGTCTCCATGGGCTCTGTACTGAGGGTTCCCACACACAGCTGGGACACAGGGTCCCCTCCTGCCAGCGAGCTCCCATCAGTGATATTGGGTGGCCTCTGGTGATATGGGACATGTGGGTTGGTCTTCGGCAGAACATCAAAGCACTGCTTGGAGCCAGTACTGAACACTTGGGTAACACCAGCCACTTAATTTCTTCCCATGCTCAACAATTATTTCCTTCTAGCAGATCTTTCAAAACTCTTTCTTTATATTACAATTCTTTCATTGCTTTGCAAGAGGTTATGTCACATCGCAAGACCAAAATGCACAGTGCAGCTTAGTGTAACTCGACCCTGATCTGACATTCCTTTGTGATGTGTCATGTCAGAAATGTAAAGCAAACATTGTCCTTTTCCTGTTAGTTTGGGCAGCAGTGGCCACTATGCGTTGTCATACCTTCTGCTTGGAAGAGGTGTAGTTTGAGACTACTGAGGATTCTGTACAGGACATAGGAGAAAACATAGCTATGAAGCTGTTCATGCTTTCTGGAGAGCTGCATAACAAAGAGTGGCTCTGAGTGCTGCTGGGGTGGTTGCAGAGAAGCTGGCAAGAAAAGCAATAGCATTTACAGTTGCTGCTACTTGAGAATGAAAAGCGTTGAGGGAAAATGTGTTAATGCACTGCTTCATAATTTCTGTAGATTTTCTTTCATGGCCTACTGAATTTCAACTCCTTTCTAATATGCATCTACCTAAAGGGAATGACCAGAGAATGCTGAAATTTCCCTTGGAAAAAAATTGAAGATTAAGAAACTCTGGAGCATCCCACACCCAGTGAAAAAGTACCTCCTTGTATTTAACCTAAACATAATCTGCCATATCCTACATCATGTTTAAAAGAATCACATCTGTGTTAGTTTTTATGTGTGTATACAGGAAATGATAACCCCAACTCCCATTGCACAGCGTGCTGACCTATTGTTGCTTACTGTGAGGAGTCTGACTTCCACATCCTCGTAACTACAGGCTATCACACTCCCGAGTGCCTTGATGTTCCTCATGCAGGGGTTAAGCTTTTCATGTTTTTAAAAGAAGACTTACCACTTTTTCACCTTGGGGATGATGAGCATGAAGACCTGATTTGAAAAGCTTGTGATAGTATGTCGGAAGGATAGTTTGTAGGGTAAAACATACTCGGTGGGTCCCAAGTGCTCAGTTTAGAGTCCTGCTGCTGACCTGTTGAATGACCTTAAGCAGCTCATTTCACATTGCTGCACCTCTGTTTTCCATTGATTTTTTTTTGTTTGTTTATACCTTGCAATATGCTGGAAGCTTCTGTATAGTGCCCTGTGAAATGGGTCCTAGATCTCGTTTTGGCTGTTTGGTGTTGAGATGTTCAACAGAGTAAAAATACTGTTAAGCAGATTGTTAACTCTTTCTCAGACCTGTCTATTTTAATAGACCTCAGTGCTTTCCTGAAACACATGGCTATTTTTCCTGAAATATTCTATTAGCACATTGGTTATTTTGGGTTTCTGCTGACAGGAAAAGACTCAGGGTAGTAATATCCATCACAAACCTATCATATAGTTATACACACATTTTACAGCTTGACTATGCAGGTAGTTGCATTAGCACAACCCAGATACTAGTAAAGCAGAGGCAGAAAGAAGTAGCTGGCACAAGGGAACAAAGAATTTCTTAAGCTAGCAGTACTGCTGGAGATACATAAAATACCTTTGGCAATTTTATGGCTTCACATCTAGCATTAACAAGTCCATTCCTATATTATCAATAGCACAGTAACTTTTGTAACCTAAGCGGGGCAAGGTGAGGAGCTGAGCTGAAGCAGAACAGACCTTGGTGCTCTGCAGAGACTTGTGAGCAGAAGTCCTGCTCTCTGGCAGCCCTCTGTGCAGAAACACATGGGGAAAATACCCAAGAACAGATGTTGCACAGATATTCAGTGTGTGTCTTTAGAGGCAAGGAGGACTGGAACAGGATGAGTTAGGGGAAATGGAGACACAGTCCATTAAAAGAATATTTTGAAAAAGGTGTGCTAAAGTGAAAATTGTATTGAGTTTCCGTACCTACTTTCTTTGCAGAGAGGAAATATTCCCATATTATGGGGTTAGCAGTTCTTCAGCTATTGAACCTCATGCTTTTGAAGAAGATTATACTTTGTATCATAGTCTTATTATCTCTGCTTGCTCAGGTGAATAAGGGCACCTGAGTCTCATCCTATCTTACAATGATATTATTAATTGAAGCGTCTTGCTTCTACTTATGTTTTGCCTTTCTCTGTGGAAATCAGGTGGGACCTTTGTGATTACCACACATTACAAAGAACATTTGAATGTATTTTGAACACTGTCACTTTGAACCCAAAGTCTAACTAACAGTGGGTTCTTTTTCAGTGGTTCTAATTTGACAGAAGAAACACTAAAAACAAAACAAAACTTATATAATAGTAACAATTAAAAAAAAAATCACAAAATCAGCTATAAGATTGCTTTTAAACTGACGTAAAAAAAATGCTTTTAATTGTTGTATTCATTTCAAGTTTATTTCATTTAAGAATCTTTTACTCAAAAATTTGATAAATTAATGTCATGAAGTGTGAGAGCTTTCTCCTATATTTTAAAATATTTCCTGTGTAGCTTCTGAGGTCTAACTTTTGCCCCTAAAGAGAATAGGCAACTTGAGGATTTGACTGGATGCTCACTGGCCTTATTAGAGATTCTTCAACAGGAGATGAACAATGTTTAAGTGCTATTTCTTTCAATTCACTGCAAAGGCAGGATAGACAGTCTGGTTGTGAACGGTGACATTGCAGATGGTAGTGTTTGATCAGACAAACTGACCAAAGAGCTGTACAGGAGCTGCAGACAACAAATGCCCAAGAAATGTGTGATAAGTTAAGTGGAGACTTAATTCAAAAGTCTGTTATATTCACCAGTCATCTTTTGTAATCTCTGAAAATGCCTATTCTCAAGTCAGACAAAGTGGAAACAGATATATTTGTCAGTGTTTGTACACGTGTGCAGGCAATACGAAGACCGTGGGCAGAATTGATTTTCATTTTTTTTTTTTTTTTGTATGTGGATGTGCAACGAGGCTTTAGACGTCAGGCCAGAAGAGAAGGGGAGTTGGGGACAAGTAGCAGGGGAAAGGGGCTCCCTCTCCTTTCCCTTTCTCAAGTGTAATGGAAGTTGCTCCTTCACGCCTTTCTCAGTGGCAGCAGTAGCCTGATGCCACTGATGTAAGAGTAGCACTCCAATAAGGACTGGTGCCAGCCTGATGAGTGTGCACGTCCATGTGGCTCTGTGAATACGGCCATGCAGACATTTCCAAGAGTCTTTCACCCTTCAGATAGTGAAGGATTATTTTACCTGTATTTATCGTTCAATGTTTTTAATGTTCATTTTTTTCTACATCGGAAAATTTAACATTAAAAATCAAACAGTCTACCCAGGTGCCTGTGATGACCATAGATCACTATGCCTGAATTCTGTCAAGGAGAGAGACACTGACTGTATATTGCACTGGGTGACCTGCTCTTAGAAACTCCTAAGCTGTTGTTTTAGATGAGAGAGTTCCCAGGATGCCTAAATATAGGCTGGCTCTTGTGTCCAGTGATGTCCTCCTCTGAGCTGGCTGTCACACAGCCACCCCTCGCCGCTCCTGTGGAGCTGCCCGGCTGCAGGGAATGGAGCAGCTGGGACAGGCAGTGCCCAAGGATGAGCCAGCGCCGTGGCATTTGGCGTGCATCTCCAGACCGCCTCATGGAGCTTACTGAAAAGTAGCAAACACGGCCATGATTCTGGCTTTCAGTTTTCAAGATGTAATGAAATCTTTTTCTGGAGGATGTGCTATAAAGGCCTATGATCTATTTTAGTTGGATTACCAGAAGCAATTTTTTAAATGCTGCACTGCCAAATGTGCTAATCCATCTCAAATTTCGTTGAGGTCATTCACAGCATATGAATATGCAAGTTAACATCAATAGAATTTATAAATAAATAAACAGTAAGCCTTATTATTGTTACTGGGCTTAGAATACCTTCCACTTAGTAAATATATGCCTATGATTTCTACACAAATTTTCAGCAGTGATTTTCAGGAAACCTGCCCTGCAGTTAGAAGTGAAATGCTTTTTCCCTATTTTAAAATGTAAAAAAATAAAGACAAGAGAAAACCAGCTGAAGAACTCCAGGCAGTGCCCTCTCAGCACAGCTTGAACTCTCCCTATATTTATCCAAAGCAGATGTTCCAGGCAGGATGCACACTGCAGCCAGAGGTGAGGACGGAGGTGTACAGGACTTGAATACATTTCAGTACATCCTGTTTACACATAGCTGCTGGCCTGAGAACAACACGGGCAAAAAAAGGAAGGGGTGGAGGGCGTGATAGGAAGGAACAGTTGATTGGAGTCATGATACTAAAACCACTGCTAGGCACGTGTATTGAGAGTGCTGCAGATCTGTGGTTCTCTCCACATCCCCCATCATTAGCAACGTTTTCTCTGCTACTTTGGCAGGTGCTGATAGGCATGCTGTCGCTTGTCTTAGGGGAGGGGAAAGGAAGAGAGAGGGAGCACTTCATTGAAAAAGATAGGACAGCTCACCTATAGAGGCACTATACTGTCTCTATTATTCAGCAATGCTCTGCAAGTCAAAGAAAAAACACAGCTGGAATTTACTGAGCTAACTTTTCCATCTCATTAAAATCATGGGTGGATTTTTAATAGTAGAAGAGCTCTTGCTGAGTCACCGATGGGCAATGAGAAATATTCACAATGCTAAGCTCCATTTAAAGAGTCATTCTGCTGGAGGATGGATTTTGCAGGCTAGATACTTGCTGGCAATTTGATTTCTACATACACGCAGCAGTGAAAGGCCTGTTTCCTCTGTGCACTGGACATGCACTTCCATTTTAAGTCTCATTGCCAATGTACTACAGCAAATCAATATCATCCACACATATGCCCAATTAATGCTATGGAGATAGGAAGAGGAGTATACGTACTTTCTACCTCCTTTATTTTTTTGACATTTAAACAAGATCACCAAGGGTCCAGCTTTTTCTTGTCAAACATTCATAAAGCTGCTAATGGCAAATTTCCCAGGAGGCAGAAATGGAAGAAGCAGTTCTTCAAGGTTGTTTTTCACAAAGTTTACAGGCTGGGAACACTGTGTATCTGTTAGGTGTCCCTGTAATATTATATTCTGCAGAGACTGGCTACTGGCTTCGCATCTACATGGTCACGCACAGATACAACATGGGGTAGTTTGAAGGACGTGCTTTCCTCTGTTTGGATAGTATGAACTTATCAACATAAGAGGTGTCTCATCGGCTCATATGCTGAAGTAGTCGAGAAGCAGAATGTACGTGAAACACATTCAATGCCAGAAATAATTAACTAATTTATTTTGCTAGGGCAATATAAAAGAAGATCAAAACTTATTAAAAAGTTTAGAAATCTGTATTACTGTGGGGATTTATAATTTATTTTATCTCCTACTAATGAGAATATAAAATTAATAAAATTGCAACATAAAAAGTTCCTACTTTCATCTTTGAGCAAATTACCTTCTTTACTACTGCCATTTATTTATTTCTTTATTTTCAGAAGGGCAAAAAGAAAAACACAACCATTTTGTGCTTTTTTTTTTTGACTATCAAGTTTCAGTAGGAGACAGCAACTTCTAAACAATTTGCTGAGATAGGCTGCATTTCCCTGGATGCCTTGCGTTCCTTTACCCTATTATACTTGCATCATTTTGTTGTCCAAGCATCTTCCATGGCACTAGGTTTTGATTTTATTTTTTCAAATTCTCTTAAAGATCAGAAATTTGGCATCAAATTGGAAGATAGATGAAAAATTTAAATTATATTTTATGCATAAGCCTTTCTTTTAAGCTTCAGTCAATGTAGTGCTTGAAATTCAATCTTCAGATAAGGAACAGCAGTCAATCTCTTTGTTGCTTCCACTTTGTTTTTGTATAAAACTGCCTATCGAGTTCCTTTTTCTCTGAAAAGACTATAAAAAAGACAAATTAAGACCATACTATATTATTTCCAGTAATCTCATCTCACATTTACATAGCTTTGAATTTACAATGTTTGTTAAAAGCTTTTCAAACTGCATATGGAAAAGGCACCACATCCGTACTAAAAAGCATCTGTCTCGGGGTCAGGTCGAGGCTGTCTGAAAAGAGTTTAATTTTGTGTTACAGAAAAGTTTAGAACAGGGTGAAGCACTCTAATTGGAGATGCAGACACTATTTGGAGAAGGAAGCTATTTTATCTTCCCTAAAACTTTCTATTTCCATATCCTTTACAGTATTTCATTGAAGAATCTGGTGGTGTTTTCAAAATTCTGGCATAAAATTCAGTGTTAAAGTTCATGAATACTAAAAAGTATTAGAGAAAAACAGTTACTGGTAGACAAAATAGTAATATACCATTTTCTGACTTAAGCCTTTGGCCTTCAGGTGGAGGGTATGCTTTGCAGTTTCATAGATTGCTACTGCCACTCGGAAATACCCCCAAGATGATCCCTAAGACAAAGACTTTATGAATAACAACATAATATCAAAGATGTGTAGGAATTGGAGAATGACAATCAAATTAGTGGTATAATACTAATATCTCTTTCTAATCAAAAAGACACTAGGAGCTGAAAAGAGCCAGGGAGTCTGCACGGATATCAGCTCAGTGTTACACAGTATGTTTTAAGCCAGCCGCCGCTTCTATTCTCCTTTTACTGCAATCTCCGAAAAGGGGGTAAGATCATTAGATTTGAGATCCTTAAAGATGTAAAAGATAACATTCTAAATATAAAAATACATAGTGTAATAGAAGAGACTCAGCTAGGCAGCACGAGTATCATATATGGGCTCTTTATAATGGTTTCCAACAACTGAACATCCAAAGTGATCCTCCTTATTTGGAGTAAAAAAATGAGTCATAGCAAGATCAGAATACAACACATGTGGTCCGCAATCAGGGAAGATTTCTATATATGTCTCATATGATAAATGTAGAAGATAATGATGGCAAAACACCAATATTTCTCTGCTGTTCCCCACTTCTACATTGCACATCCAGGAGTCCTAGTTTACAAAACAGAACCGGAAAGAATTTCAGAATTGGCTTCTAATGATGACTGTTACCAATTTTATCCTTATTTATTTATACTGTAATCATGCACAATGGTCAGGATTGGTACCTCACTCTGCTGACAGTTATATGACATATGAGATGGCAGCTTTTGCTCCAAGAATTCTGTTGCCCTCTAATGGGAATAGGCTTTAAAATGTTTCAGTAATCCCTCCCCCTTGAGAATTTTTAGAAAGCTTTCTAATTCTAATATTCCCTTCACCTTTTGAATTATAGGAAATAAAAAAACATTATTCATATATACCTGAGAGTATATTTTTTTTCTATTTTTTTCTTTGCATTTGAGCTTTCTCTAAACAATTTCCTGTCCAAGCTGATGCTTGACCTGTCACAATTGCTGTGTTCTCTCAACATTTTCTTGTATCTTTTATTACTGATGAATGTTGTCAGCAACAGTTTCTTCCTCTTTTAAACTCCTCTCTCATTTTCGTATAAAAAACAGTTTCGGCCCCTTGACTGTGACAGTTTTTTCCTTTGTCACTGAAGAGATTTCCAGGGCTTCATGTCTGAAGTCTTTCATTTCTCATACAAAGTAAAAAATATGGAAGGGATGTGGGAAAGATACCACTAGCTTATACAAAAGAAGGATGAAGTCTTGAATGAGCCATGCTACAAGGTGAAGACAGTTTTTTCTGCAGGGTCAAACTGGATTGTGGTTACAGACAGCAGAAAATGTATGATGTCCACAAGGAGAATGCATCTAGGCAATTTTCTCTGACATAGCAAAGAAGAAGTCTGAATGTCTATGATAATTGATCTGTCTGAATCACCTTGATCAGTAGCCTCACTTGAACACAGAGTAAATTATGTGAAACAGGCTAAATTTATATTTAAGGTGTGTAATAACTAATAATTCAGATTCTAGAATATTTGAATACTCCATTCGTAAAAACAAAAGACATTGATTTACAATTAGAGAAAAGGATATTTCTATCAAACTGAAACATATCTATGAATGTTTCATGGATAAATGCTAGCTAATTATTAACTCTAGCATGTCAATATAAACATGCTCGGAGTGACATTCCTGTGTGTCTGATAACACCACTGAGGTGGAATATAAACATTTCAGCAGTCCAAGTGCCCATAAAAGCAATAGAAAATTGTAAGCAGCTGACCCTTTGCCATTTGCACCCATTTCTTGGGTAGGCTGAGGAATTCCTTTGGCTTTTTCTTCAGTCCTGATATGAAGAGCCTGGAATGGGATAGGTATCACTTTTGTGGCAGATTAATAAGAAATTAATTATGTAGAAAACATTAAAAGCATTTGGCATTTATACCAACCTGCAATAATACTGAATAATGTTCATTCTGTTGAAGGGGATAAATGCTTCAATAATGCTTAATGCTCAATTTGCAGTCATTTTTCTGTAATGGCAGAAACTCAGAAATTGCAATTATGAATCTAGCATATATGATGAAAGTTTTAATTCCATTAATAGTGAACATGGCTTCTGTGAGAATTTCTTATTCTTACTGCATTTTCTCTGCAGTGACAAATTTAGGAAGACTGAGTTAAAGTTATGAGCAATATATGTAAAGTTATAAGCACTATAAGCATATTGCTGACACTCTCTGTTGGGAACTTCACTTGTAGAGTTAATTTCATGGTTAGTGAATTCATTGTGAGAACAGTAAGAGAGACGAAAGATAGAATAATTTTGATTTGTTTAGCATCAAAGAGCACTATAAAAGTTAGTGAATCCAGTGCTGCAGATAGAAGATTACAAGCCATAGCACTGCCTGCAAAGTTTTTATATTTGATCTTTTTATGATTTTAGTGCGGAAAAGACAGGTTTTACTCTCAAGGTACAAAGAGCTGCTACTAGATTTTAATTCTGTTGAGTGCCTAGTATTTACATTCCATGAAACCAGAAGAATATGACTTCAAAAGATCATCTGTTAGTACTCCATTTTCTGTCACTTCTTCCAATCCTCTGTCCCAAGTGCAGAATTACTAAATTTAACTGATCACTAACTTCTGTTAATGACACTTTTCAGTTAAGTGTCAGGAGCTGGCCTCCATTCTTATCTGATAAGATAAACCCATCCTCTAAAATATTTTAAGGTTTAACTATTAATCGAGCAAATTACACTTACAATGCCTGTCAAGCCTTGTGCTCAAATCTACCCTGAAACCAACTATAGCTGCCTGTGAAAAAAATAAATGCATAAAGATTAATTACATCATTAAATACAAATCTGAGGATATTGGTCAATGTGGTACATTCATACATACTCTAACAACATTTTAGATGTTTATTTTAGTAGATATTTTTTAGAAAACTGCAATATTTACACTGCATCAACGATTATGCACTTTTGACAATACTGTTAGTACTATTTTAAAACATGGAGAAAACTGTCACAGCTAATGGCATTGAATTCCTTAGCCTTTTAGGAAAGAAAAATCTATCAGTTGTCATTGTGGAATTTGCACAGTAGAAAAGAGGAAAGCAACAAAAAAAATCTGCAGTGGAAAAGTGAGCTATCATGAGTAGGTCTGCTTTATATTTATGATTTAAAAGAAATTACTCCATCATGTCAACCAAACTGTCTAACAACTGATCTTTTTTAGGGAGGATAGAAATTAGTATTATTCAAAAAATATCTGCTAATTGTGGAACCATTAATGAACGTATCGGCATCATTTTATGTGTTTTGCTGTGCAGCTTTCCCTTGTCTGTCCTGAGCCTGTTCCACAGTACCTGCACATTCAGAGGGGACTCAGCCATGCTAGCCTTTGATGTACAGCTGAATTGGCCTTCAGGTGCATTCAGGTTCATTTGCATTACACATACGTACCTATCTATGTGTACGTATTATATCTATCTCTACATCTCTATGTCTATATTTACATGATCTTTCCTTTATCTACCTTACTTCAGTTTTACTGATGAGTTTGCTCACATCAGGGTGATGTGTACTAGACAAACTGCAATCTGGTCAGACTTCACAACTAAGCCTACTTTGAGTACTTTGAGCTGGAGGTTGGACTAGAGACATTCTGAGGCCCCTTGCAACCTGAATTATCCAGTAGTCCTATGATTCGGAGGAACAGAAAGACAATGCATGGAAAGGGAAGGGGTAGAGCCTATTCAGATCCAGAAGAGTGTTTCATGATGCTGCCTTATAATCTCTGCACTCTAAACCAAAAAGTGCAGAAGTGCTAGGTTAGCGTGCAAGACAATCTCCTTGCAAAACAACAGACTACCGCAAACATCTCAGTACTGAGGAGGTCCCTGAAGCACGGGGAAATCCAGCAACAATCCCCACACTAGAAAAGAGGAAAAGGATAAAAATAAAATCCAGCTATGGCTTTGCGCTCCTGGAAGGTGCAAATGATCATTAGGAAAGTATTTCTTCCTCATCGTTTTACATATTAGCACCTTGGTGATGCCAAGTCTATCTTTTCCATACAAGAAATTTTAAAGCTTTCAAAATGTAATTTATTTTTAAAATACTGCTTTATCTTGATTATAGGATCTTCCTGGAACTATTCTGTCTAACAATTTTCCTTTAATTTGTCTCTTTGTCAGATTTGTAGAATGACTAATATGAATACAGAGGCATAATTCTACCAAATACAGCTTATTGATGGGCTTGAGGGGAGAGATGTAGGTTATTACTGTATCTCTGACTTTCTGGAGACAGTTTCACATTTATTTAGCCTTTTAAAGTAAACAATGAGAGGAATGAATAAGTAGAATATCAGTTTTTACAGAGGTAAATGTTCCCTAATATTAGCAGCTATGCTGTCACCTCAGTCATATATCAGAGAACACAGTGCCCATATAAGACATCCTGCAGGGTGACTTCATTTAGCTCCAGTCATTGCTACGATATGACATCTTACTAAGCCTCCTAATGTTTGTATTGGATTAGATTATTTTATATTAAGATCTCCACGTAAGTAACCACACTCCATTGTGCTAGATGCTGTATAAAGATTTATCAGGAAAGTCAGTCCACAGTCCAAACCATCTATAGTCTAGGTCAGGGAGATCAATGAAAAATTTAGCTAGACATTTGATCCAATGAGGTTCACAAATACAGAAATAGACTTTGAACAACTTACCAAGTTCATACAGGAAGTCTGTGGAAGAATAAGGAACAAATAATCTCTGGGCTCAGTTCTGCTTTCACACAGGATAAATTTGGAAAAGTTCAGTTCTGTGCTTGGGTCATGAACCACCAGAAAGCAAGGTACTGGGTTACAATCCCTGAATGTCAGGCTCATCTAAGGTTTATAAATGGTTAACTTTAGACCAGGATGTTCTAGACTGTAACAAATTGATTACTGAAATAATTTGAGGAATTAAAAATTTTTTTCTTCAGTTGAATCTTCCTTTAGATAGTAGTTTCCTTTCAGACTGAGGTCTATCTAGTAAATATAGTATTTTTATGAGAATAGACCATCAAATTAAGCATTATTCTTTATCTGTTTGTTTGATTTTTGTTTTTCTGTTTGTTTAGATCGTTTGGCAAGATTTTAGACAAGCATGAGTAAGGAGTAAAAGAAAAGAGAGGAACCAAAGCAAAATTATAGCATCATCTAGACCTTGTTGCTCTGCAGTCTTTACTGCAGCCCTCACAGAGAAAAGGAGCTCCCTTGCACGTCTCAGCTTCGCCTGCTGTAGTGCCAGGAAGGTGTGGTAGGTCACAGAGGGAATGCAACAGTGATGCTCCTTAAGACTTTGGTGCGCTCTTTGTCCAGTAGTAGTGCTGATTGAGTTTGGGGTTTGATTCCTTGGTTTCAGCATCCTGAAACATTCAAACATTATTGTCCACTTCTGCTTGCAAGGAGATTGCAGTGGCTGATTCTCTTGCTTAAGCCTTTTGGGGTCCATGAGGGCCCGGGGATTTCTTGCCTTTGAGTGATAAGTCAGTAGGGTTAAGCTGGTCAGTTGCTGTGGTCCATGCAGGTTTTTAGATTGACCAGAAATTAATGGAGCAGATGCCACACCAAAAAGACACACTTGTCTGAACCAGAACACTACTGCTACTGAAGGGCACTGTACTGAGTCAACTCCACTACGTTTGAACTAGACTTGGCAAGGGGTCCAAAGAGGAATAAGAAAGGCTTCTACAGACACTGTAATGACCTTTTTTTTAGATGGGGCTTAATACTTGCTATATCCAAATTAAAACAATCTTCAGTCTTAAGAAGCTTTTGAATTCTTTGAAAGTTGAGGGAGTTGTAAATCCAGAGCTGGAATAAAATGAATTGCAAACCTTGAAAGACAGATTATGTCTCCAAAACATGAGGACAAGTATGACCTTACTGTAAAACTGTGTTTTAGCTTATGGGTAAAAGTGGTGCATGAGGAGTTTATTTATGTTTAGGTGTGTAAATAAACAGTAATCCTTTGGACACCCTTCTCATATTTCCAGTGGAGTCTGCCAGCAGTTTTTTATTTCTGTTATGGCTTCAGGACATTAAGATCACCAGAACATAGTTAAATTAGATGCTGCAAATGCAAAAGTATCTGTGGCACCTCTTGCTTTCACATCTGAGGGCCTCAATTCAGTTGAATACGTGCTTTATGTAAAGATAGGAATAGTAGCACTCTGGTATGCTGCTCCCAGACTAAACTGTTGCTCTGTGTAAAGGTAGCAGAACTGAGTCCTTGGTTTTTGTATCAATCTTATGATTAGAGAAAGATAATCCAATACTGGTCACAACTCTCGCTTGGAAATAATTCTAGGAAAATATTGAAGGCATTTATACAAGTACAATGCTTTTATTTGTCTATTTATTTTTAGCTGTAGGAGGAGTAAAATCATACTGGTCAAAGAGTGTTATACAGTAGATTTTGTAAAGGCAAACTATGTCTTAAATAACTGAAGGTGAGCGAAAAAGACAATTATTGGAAAGTCATATCCTTTTAATATTTAACTTTTCCAAATCTCATCTCTTTCTGAAGTGTTGTTCCATTACTTAGAAAATGTGAAACAACAACAAAAAATCCCAGACTATTATAACTCCTGAAATGACCATAGGCAAGAACTGGACATTATTGCTTTTGTTTCTTCTGTGATTGACTGTTTTTTATACACAGGGACAAAATTAACACAATCTGATGTAGATATCATCTCTGCACTTAGCCTGGAAACTCCTTGAATGATGGAAAGAGCCTGTTCTGGAGTGGTAGACACTGTACTATATCCTGCATAGCATTCTGCTGTAGTCCAGGTTTGGGCAGAGAGCCATGTACATTCCATATTAATCTCCTCCAAAGTTAGATGTGATAACATACAAGCACTTGGGTGCTTCAGTAACCATCCTTTTGCATAATACTGCACTAACTCCTACAGGAATTAGGATTTTTGTGCTTTCTTCAAGCTGAGAATGCTTGAACCCGTGTCTTTCACATGTTAGTGAAGTGCTCAGGCCATGAGGTATTCTGGTTAACTTGTTCTCCACCCTTTCTCTTGAAGTGCAGCCAGAAATGTTAGCATTGTGGGCCAAGAGGAGTACAGCCAAGAAGAAACCTGACTCTAGTTTAAGGTTCAGGCATTTCATTATAAAGGGAAGGAAAAAAACAGGGATGCCAGCACTCCCATCTAATATGCATGCACATTATATAACTCTTAAAAAAGTCCTGACAGCAGAGTTTAGAGCCATAAAGTCCATTATTATAAGGACTCACCTGAAAAGATAACTATCTATTATGTTTTTCTGCTTGTAGCAGCCTTGAGAAGCATGGTTTCAATGAATCTTTATCTGTCCTTTCTCAAGTCTATGGGTAATGTTGGTGCAGCATTCATTTTTTTCATCTTTTAATTAGCACTTGTTTCCTGTTTAGGGCTTTTGAACATGTTCTCAAATGCCTGATTGCCCAGCAAATCATCACCTTGTAGCTATTGCACATTTGGAAGACAGTTTACTTGGGCTATTTATTAAGGAAATAGAAGAACGCTAGTTTTAATTATCTGCCAACACCAAATGTGATGTAACACCAAAGGTTAAAATGAGAAGCAGAGGAAAAATGTGTGTAAGATTTTTAGAGTATAGTTATCATAGTGCTCACAGATATTCACTGGGATACAATTGCTGTATACTGTTCAAACAGCTAAATATAATCCTTACACTCAAAAAAAAAGATATGCTAAGTAAACAGGGAACATTAAAAATTGAATAGGAAATCAAAGTAAAAAAGAGCAAGGTGACCGACCTAAAATCAACCACAACAGAGACAGCAAGACACCCCATTTCTGGCACCCTGCTCAGTGCCCAATATGCTATACATATTGTGTTTCCATACGCAGACATGTGTTGTTGCTTGACATGCATGAACTCCATGAAACCTCTGTTTAAATAAAGTCTACCTTTCGTGCAATTAGGCAAGCTATTAATGTTGTACCTTGAGAATAACACTTCATAGTGTTCCTGGCCCCATTGACTTGCCTTTCCAATGAGAAACATAAGCATTATTTGACCTAAAAAATGGACTTTTACATAGACTTCTAGAATATAGACAATGTACATATACATCCACACATGCACAAGAATATATGAGAAATTCTGCTGTTCGTAACTGAATAGTATTCCTACTTAATTGTATAGAATTAGACTCTGGGAATACTGTTCTGTATGGAAGAAGTTAAATCCTGTCAGAAGTACAGAATATCTTCTTGGACCTCCTTCAGCATTGCTGCATATGTAATTATTAATTCAAGATTCAGAAAACAGAAACAACGAAGAGGAAGCTCACCAAACATTTTTTTGCTTGAGAAGCAGAGAAAAAAAAATCTCCCTAAGGTATTACTAACACCGAAAGATGATGGAAAATCTTGACCTTTCAGTGGTCAGGATTATGTTTAGAGTATACTGTATATGATATGATCTCTTAGTGGGACATCTTTTTAAGGGTCAGCTGCTCATAAAGAAGGTTAATGTTTACTGGCATGCACAAAATGGGCCCTGCAAAACCTCAGTCAACTGGAAACCCTTGTCAGTTAGAAGCGTAATTAGATTAATTCAGCTTAATTATGTATTGTATTTAATAACAGTTTAACAGAGGCTAACTAATACACTTCATATGTCTTAGTCTTAAAATGATGTTTAGCCTAAAATAGTCTATACATCTTATATATGAGTTTGAATATTGCTCAGTTTCCATAAAATATATTACTATCACTATAATTATATATATTATTAACTATGCCCAGAAAAGCGTGCCTAATATACAAAATATGATGACAACTCTTTATTTCAATGTTTGAACAAAAAGTGAATAGTTGCTGCAGCAACTGTTAGATCATAGAATATTTAGCACAGCATACTACACCATAACAATTCAGAACAACGATGGCTGATGTTTCAAGCATTTTTGTCATGTGTGTAGTAAAAGCAGCGGAAGACATGCTCAAGAAAACTTGAAAACTCAGTCTTTCTCTTGACTCAGGGTTTGAAATAGAATTCAGGAGCAACGGGGAAGATTTTCTGGACTATTTTCAAATTGATCTGAGAAAAAAATCATTCAGAAAGAAAGAATCAAATGCATTTGAGACTTAGAATTAAGTTTTCTAATCTGTACGTTACAGCTCTGTGAAAACAGAGTTCTTCTCAGTTCAACGACTGATGCATGAGCTCTTTCCAGAACATTGCTAAATTATGAATGCATGACTCTGAAGTGGCCTGATGGAAACAATATGTTTACCAGCCTTTTGATTTGCTCTGTGTTTTGTCACACACCTATATGCATGCAATTATTCACAAAAGAAGCAATGTTACCTGTGTTAGGTAGAACAACAGTTGACAGAGATCTCTGCCAAGCATTTCCAAGGATTTTGGCACAAGTGGGGGCAAATGAGACAGATGGGGTTCTAAGCTGTTCTTCTGAGATGTGTTTCAGACCCCAGGGGAACAGTCGCAGACTGTACGAAAGAACGAGTTTGCAGTCATCACACAAGATAGTTGAGGGGTGTCTAATTTAAGTGGGCTGTTGAAACTATGCGTAGGACTATTTTTCTTTCTATATTATATGTAATTGACTAAATTGTATATTTCATGTTATGCACGTGTGGAGAAAGATTTTTCATTTTCCATTATTTCCATTTAAAATTAAATTAAAATTTACTTACTCTGTGGAAACATGCATGATAATATAAATTAAATGCAGCAGATTGCAAGAAATGAAAGCATCAACTTCTCATAAGTAGATGGAGCTCTTGGTTTCTCTCCTTTCCAGTTCTTGCTTGCAAAATTCCTTAAAACTTGGCCATGAATCTGATCAATGTATTCAGGTAACAGGGAATAACCCAGAGAAAAATGTTGAAAGTGATTTCTTGACTAAAAGCTATTTCTTTACTATCCTTGCCCAGGTATCTTGCCTTCAGCCCATCCTAATTCAATTAAGAGTAATAGTAGGAATGTCTCAAATGACTGCAATTGCTTCAGCAGAAGGGGAGGAAGATAACAGAACTGAACTATGTGGGACTTATCCAAAGTAACTCAGTTACATGTTATAAAAATAGCTCTGTTACCTATACCACTATGTAGTGGTGATAGCTATGTGGGAAATGGCATTTATAAAGCACCTTTGACCACTTTACCTGAACCTCGGTCATTAATCCATCTGGCCCAGGATAATTTCCAACACTCCCAATCTGTCAACAGTTCTAAGCAGCTGCCATTTCAGAAATAAAGCCAAACGTTCAGACAAATGTCTTCTTCTTTCCCTCAAGATGCAGAATTATTTTCTTTGCTCCTCCTCCCATAAATTCCACTGTTGTGATGTGGGATTAGTAACTGGTCTTTGACAAGGTGACTGAAGAATTGGCAGATCCAGTAGCTGATAAACCATTTTAAACTGAGATAAAAGATTAGTCACACTCAAGATCTGGGACTTCTGACTCTAAAGAAATATGGGACCAATGTCTGTCCAAAATAAGCAGTGGAACATTAAACTCAAAACTGCAAAAAGGATACATAAATTCTACTTTTGACATTTTTCAGAGATTTTAAGATATTTTTGCTTACGTCCTTATGAAAACTCCTATGGGAGGACATTCTATCTTTATTGTAATACTATAGTCACTGAAATTTAAATTAATATTTATATGTGAGAGGAAGAGATGACAGGTCAGTCTGAGTGAGAAAAGGCCAAGAAACTCCACTGGTTCCATTTACTCCGAATTTCCATCCACAAAATTTCATCATTTTTAACAGAGCCAGAATTATATATCTGGGTGAAAAGCAAGAGCATTCATAGGTACAGACTAAAGGGAGGTTGTGTGAACATGCACCTCCTATTGAATGCAGAAGAATTTCTTCATGTTGAAGGCCTCTTTCCTCTAGGTGAGTTCCTTCAACTCCTGTCTCTTGAATGCGGGGAAAGCTGTTGCAGCTTTTAAAAAGGTACAAAATCCTTCCTCAGCATGTCCCATTAGTTCCACCATGTTTGATCATTTTGTCTCCTTACTCTTTAGAAAGAAACTTTTATGATAAAGACATCTTTTGAGGGACCCTTCCTTTCCCTTCTGCTACTCCAATTGTCTCTTCCAGATTGTGAGGGGCAGCACTAAGCTCAAATTCCGAAAGGGCTGTGGCTATATCAGCAGATCCCAACAGTGCTAATTGGCTTTACTACAGCTCCCTTTTGATGCTTTCAAATCATTTCTAGGCGTAGAACTAGCTAGTTCAAACATTTCTGAATCAATGTCCATTATACACCACAGAGATGTACTCGTAACATGATGTCCAGAACAAGGGCTGCCTTGTGTTTCTACATCTGCCCACTGCATGCTGTTACAGAGGATAAATTATCTACATTCAGTAGAAGAAGTTAAATTTCTGTGGGGCTCAACAGCAAAATTTTAAGATTTTTTTCATTAAGCAGATATTTATTTTCTTCCAGTTGGCTGACATTTTCAACTTGAGGCAAACTGATTTTCCAGTTGCAGAGAGGCAAAACAGCAATACCAGGAAAACTGTTTAAAATATGCTTAAAAAAAAATTAAAATCCTTTCCCCTATATTCCTGAGAAACATTACAATAGCAACTAAGTGACTGTTGGAAACATGGTTTTATTTGTATAGATTTTTCTCTTGGATCTTTGAGACACAAGTAATAGGATCAATCTCAATGAATGTCAGCAGCATTTACAAGTAACACCAGAAATACAAACAATTATAAAAGTAAGTGCAGCTATACCATATAAAAAACCATGAACTTAATCATACCAGATATATCTAAATGGTGGATTTTGCGTCTGGGCATCACATGGTATGTGGAGCTGTTGTTTGAGCCAGTCCTACCTACTTCTCCAGCTAATTCAGACGGAGTTGCAAGCACTCAGTACTAATGAGGCCATCTAAAAATGGCCTAAGCACATAGCCTTTGGAGTTAGGGAAAATCCCTTTAAAAAAGGAAATAAATAGAACCAGACATTTATTGCATAAATCAATAACATTTTAGGCAAACATCCTATAAGAAAACATGGAGTTTTGAACCATCCTACAGGCTCTAGTTGCTTGTGTAAGATGCAGGAACTTTTAAAAAAAAAAATCTATGCAAAACATATTTTATATCAAGTCACCAAATGTTTTACATTAGTTTGTATGAGGCCTTGTTAAATGTTAATATAAATATGACGGTTTCATTAATTCTGTGTTTTTATCAGGTTTTTTTCATCCCTAAAAGCGACTCTATTTACTAAGATCAATTTTTTTCACGAAATTTCCACTAAAGCAAACAGAAAGGCTTCAAACCTTTCCTGGAAACAGTCATTGCTGTTAACGAGGAATAGGTGGTATCAATTATTCCACACCAAGTCCTTTTCTTACTTCTAATATTTTAAAATACAGTTGTTTAGTAAACCTACTTCATACAATCTGAATATTGTGAAATTATGCAATTTATCTCAGTGTATTTATCTAACTAGCTGTGGATAAGAAACCGTGTTTTTACTTTTATCTGAGCACTAGTGAATGATAGTTTTCCTTTAATAAATCCCATTTCACTGTATTATAAAGACAAATTCACTATCAGTCAGTTAAGTGAAATTACTTTAGTCTGGTGATGTATCAGTGGTAGATAGTTTTGGCTTCTGCTTAAAGCTGCTGCATAGTCTGTGTCAAGGAGTGGGAAGTACATTAATCTGCATGGGAGAATGAATCCAGAAGTGGTGTGAAATTTGTCGCTGCTTCTTTATGTAACTGCTATGACAAAATAACAACTTCTTAAAAGAAAAAGATTTCAGTGTTAAATTTGGTGTTGTATCAGCTGCAACAGAAATAATAGCCCAAATTCGACTTGCTGAAGTATCCCAAGAATTCATTTTCACAGTAGTATTTCAGGACTTCAAAAATACAGAAACTAACATTGTTATTTATATAGTGCAGCAAAAGTGGCAGGAGTNCAGAGCAAAGCTGGTTGTTCAGAATTTGGAAGGAGCAGTGTTTGGTGAAACAACCTAATACGTGATCGGTTTTGGAGAATTCAGCAGCATTCAGAAATGCTCCTGTGAAGTTGTCCCACTTTTAATTACAAACCTGTGACTAGAGGGTTTCCTGAGGAACTGCCCACCGCAACACCTTATGTGTGGTTACCCTACCTTCCCCAAAAAAGGGAGTGATGTGGAAAGACGTGAGATGAAGATAGGCCAAATGGTCTGAGAGAAGGATTAGAATCAAAATAGCTTTAGCTTAGAAACTTCCTAGGTTATGGGAATAAAGAATGCAGAAAACAGTACTCTGTCACAATTTGTACAGCTCACTAAAAATATAAGCCTAGTCACTGTGGATTCATGATGAAAACTTAATAATGCCACAAAACCAAACAAGGTAAGACCGCCTACCCGGCCACTGTTTTTAACCTCTGGATAGAGCTAATGTATTGATAGGCACTAACTATGGAAATATTTCACGGGGAGCAGAAAAGTAAAGTTTTCCATGGGGCTTATTGTTTTCAGAAACTCAGTTATGTAAATAGCTCTGGTCAAAGTGAAGGCAGAGGATGCTTTGCAGCTATTTATCCCTGTTCTGTGGCTTGGGGAGGCTGCTGACTGGGCTGATAGTACTCCCACGTATGCCACACATGAAAAAAGTTGCCAAGCAGCCCACAGGAGTCCTCATGTAAGAAAAGTCTTCCAAGGGCAAAGGAGTCTCTGTGAGTTCTCTCATTCACTCCTTAACTTCTGGAGATGAGATTGTACCTTGGGACAGTAAAGACAGATTGTGGTTCTGTTCTTGCTGCATGATGAGCAAATTAAGATGATGCAAGCAGCCCAGGAGCAAACAAACCCATATCTGCAGGGTTGGCAGAGGCATTATATGGAAGATTTTTGACATGGGGCCCTTTTTACTTTAGGCACAGATGGAATTATGATGAGGACATGCTAATGTTTGCTAACCACAACAGAGCTGCCGTTTGACACCACACATACTGAAGAGACAGTAAAAATTCCATGGGGGCTTTATGAAAAATAGGTCCCTGTTTTAATTCTGCTCTGTGATTAGTTATTGTATCCTATTTATTTATTTATTTATTACACCCTCAGTGGGCATCCTCTGATTTATCTCTGATTTATTCTGTGCAGTTTGTAAACCGGAGGTTACTTTCTGTTAGCACAGTAATACCTCAATGTCGTGTGACAACACAAGGCTTTATGTATTAATGGTGCCTACAGAAAGCCTACTGAGAATTAACCATGGCTCACATCATCAGATCCTTTCTCCCTAGCATTAGATCCAGCAAAACATCTGTAAGTCTGCCCCACTAAATAAAAGTGCCTGACTTTTAGAAAAGAATGAAAGCAGCTTTTGTAGAGTCTGTGTTTATAGCATGTCATAGGGTAGAGCTTGGTCAGAATATTTTTGAAGTTAACTAGTATTTAGAGAAGTTCCAAAACAAAAATCAATCCAAGAAAAAATTCCAAATAAAAGATTTCTGGGTTGTAAAATGTTGTCTGTCAGCCCTGCTTCCTTTGAGCAAGGATGGTCTACTAAAAATGGCTTTGTCTGAGCAGCTTTAAATTAGGGGATTGATTTAATTTTCTTTTTCAGCTAAAATAATAACATTCACATAGTCATGCGAGTATTGTGCTGCCTTATTTCTGTACAACCAGTCCCACTTGGGAAGGATGTCTGTTTGCCTTGCAACTTGTGGATACACAAGGACATATGCCTCAGTCTCCCGTCCATGGCGGAAAATTCCTGTACTGAAACACATCTCCATCCAAGGAGACCATGTGAGTATGAAAGACCTTGTTCTCAGTGTGCTACACGTCAGCAAAGGCTGTGGAAGGGCAAATGTCTTCAGAGAGGCTACTTTGATCATTCTGCTCCTCAAGCCCACCCCTAAGCTGAACTACAAGTGAACATCCTAGTTTAGCAAGTTTTAGTAATCTGTCTGGGAATGGGAGGCTCTCCGAGAGAGCAGATGTATAGCTCTCTTTCTATCCCTGTCCCATAAATTCATTCCCTTTTTGTTAGGCTGCACATTATATTAAGCAGTTCTTTAAGCTACAAACTCCCAAGCAGGCTTCTGACTAACCACTAAGTACAGGAGGCAGCAGCTGTGTCCTAGTTCCCCAGCCAGACCACAGCTCACACTGACTCTTCTGCCTCTCCTCTAAGAAGAGCTCTCGAAAGTTTTCATTTGTCTGAAGAAGGGTTACTTGTCACGCATGTGACTCCGGTTCTACTTCATCTTAGTCTCATGACAGCATTTTTAATGGTCAACATCTCCATTTTACTTAAAATACTAAAGCAAATTTCTAGCTTCTGTGATTGCAGGGGAAAAAAAATTGAAGATGTGAAGCTCTTCTAAACTGTAGAATCCAGAAGTCAGAGAAAATACTTTCCACTTCCTTATTTTTAAGGTCCTTATGGTTTATAGCAAACCCCTCCTTTTTAGTATCTTTTTTTTTTTCCTCCTGTAGAGAACACAGAGGTAGAGGAATCAATGCACACTTTCACTTACCTTTTATTCTTTGAGACTGACAATAGACATTTGCCCATTGTTGGGAGTTATGCTGATTTTATTATAAGAGAAATGAAGGGCAACGTGTCTCAAAACAGCAGTAGTGACCAACACCTTCTGAAAAGAAAGTCAGGCCAGTGTGCCACAATATAACTGAGCCAAAGAAAGAGCCAAGGTGACTCTTTCATCGTCGTGCTCATGACAGTGCTAAGGGAAGGGCTGGGGTGGGACCCTCAGAGAAGGCACAGCCGGCCTGACACTGTGGGTAGTGTTTGGTGGATCCAAGGAATTTGCAGTGTGTGTCATACCAACTATTTTCCTCTAAGTATTTTGAGAGGTGTGCAAGAAGCTTTGCTTTTTGCTCTTATAAGCCCTCTGGTCTGAAGGTAATTGTCAGATGCTGGACAACCCAAGCACTGCATTTCTTGTTTAATAATTGTTAGCTCCTTGCCTGTGTAATTTTAGATGTAATTGGTTTTTTCTTCATTTTCTTTTTTTTTTCTTTCTTTCTTGCATCAGTGGAAACAAAATATCAGAAGTAGAGGAATATTGGAGCAAGTGGAAGGAGTGAAAACAGCTGTTTTTCCTGGAATACAATTTTATGCCATTGGGTGTCAGAAGCAAATGACACTAAACAATGACAAAAGAGAATGTCTTTATACATACATTTCTTCTTATTCCTTTCTTAGCTACAAAATATTTGAAGATATAATTATACTGCAAAAACAATTATTTTTCCAGTCTCTGGGTGGATGGATGAAGAGTTAAGGTTCTGTTGCAGGACTGTTTTCTTTCTATTACTATATTTTTTAGTTTTAGTGCTGTCAGTATATTTTGTGTCTGTTTAAGTTTGGCTCCTGTGCTCAAGAAGGACTGCAACAGACTTCATTTGTGTTTTGTACATGCACGGAACTACTGCTTGTTACTAGCAGGAGAAGATGTGAAAGGCAGAGAAAAGAACTTACTGGTCTGTATTTAACCCTCCTATTTTGAAAAACACATTTCAATAAGGAGTCATTCACATAGTTTACTAAGGGAAAAAAATCTCAAAAAAAGCTTCAAATAAAACAAGACGTCCTCTGAGATGTCACTGGGAATTGCATACTTGAGCTAACCCAAGAAAAATTACTTTCAAGTTATTTAAAATGCCATATTGTTGGATTGCAAGTTTCAGATACTCCTTTAGCAAAAACTTTTTTCTTCTTCTTTCTTTTCTTCCATTTTCTTTTATTTTGAAAAAAGGTTCCAATTAAATTACATGCTTATTTTCTAACTAAAAGAATGTCTTACAAGTTTAGCAAAGAAATTAGATTTATCTATGTAGGAAAATGGGATTAATTAATTTTAAACACATATTCACTAGACAAGATTTTTTTTATGAAGTACTAGCTTTAAGAATTATTCCTGATTAATTGTAAATCTTAATGAAATCAATAGGCCTTCACACATGTTTCAATCAGATATATGATCAAGCACTCTGCTGATCTAACAGGCTGTACTCTGAAGTAGATTCAGACAAATATTTTTAGATGATTTTATTTTTTTTCAAACAATAAATGTAAAGCCTGCTGAACTGAAACATTTCATGATATCATTTCTGTTTTATCTTAATGTAAATATATATATGTATTTTATATATATATACATAAGGCTGCTCTGAAAGCAATGCCTCCTATTCTGTTACATGTTGGCCCAGGATGTCGGTGGTATGACAGTAGAGGTTGAGCCTTCCCACCAAGATTCCGTTCCATTTTGTTGCCATGTGACAGATGGCAGCAAGGGGGCACTCTGACAAACTGGCGTCTGACCTGGAAGGGCAGATGAGGCAAAGGGGTGGAACCGAATTCCTTCATGCAGAAGGAATGGCATCCACGGTCATTCATTGATGCTTGCTGAACATTGATGGAGACCAAACAGTGGATGTGAGCACAGTGAGGAGGTGGTGGTGCATTCCAGCAGTGGTGCCAGTGGTCACCTCCGCTGGTGCAAATTTTTATGAGCATGGCATGCAGGCTCTCGTTCATTGCTAGTGAAAATGGGTAGCTAGTGGTGGTGATTGTGTAGAAAAACAGTGTTTTGTAGCTGAGAATTTTCTCTTCAAATAGTGTTATTGTGCTTTTGTATCTGTTGTAGTTTCCATGGAAATAAATAGGTGGCATTACTTTCAGAGTGACGTGTATACATTCACCGGATATGGTTTTTTCTTTTCTTTTCTCCTTTCTTTCTTTCTTTCTTTTTTTTTTTTTTAAACAATTTTTCATGTAGAAATCGTCTTTCTCTGCATTTTTGTCAGTTTAAGCAATACTTGAGGATTTAACCTTTTTGGATCACAGGAACATTTTGCCTAACTTTTTTAGACATGAAAGGAAATTTTCCAGACTATTTTGTTCCTACAATTGTTAAGGCAACCCAAAATGGCTTTTCTGCTTCAACTTTTTTACAGAGTAGTCGGGAAATCTGTTGTTTTCCTTTCTCCAACATTCCTTTTTATCTGGAAAGTCTGTTTTTGAATATTAGGAACTTGATATTTAAGAGTGTTAATAATTTAAGCTTCTTGGAACTCTTTCAGCTACTTCAGATTTTGGGAAAACAAACATTTACACTATTAGAAATAAACTCCGGTTGACTCATCTCCTCCAACTTTAGTATCTGCATTGAAATAAATGTTACACAAAAACATTACATTTTATTTGCCCTATCTTCTAATACCATGAAAGAAGAAGAAGGCTCTAAACAGCATAGTAGAAACCAAGTTCAGTGATAGCAACTTTTTCCTTTTGAAAAATAAAGCCATAAGCAACAGTAAAGAATTTACATTGTACTTCCCACAGATAATGGTCTTATTTCACAAGCTGTTCGCGCCTGGCAAGATGCCCCAGTCACCAGCCCATGAAATTCACAGACACTCATTCCTACTACCACTGAGTAACTTAACTGTTCTATTTTGGCTGAGCAGAGTGACTTTCCAGCTGGACAACAGTCTATAGCACTTCACGTTTACAGGAAGATGCCACATAACAATGTTAAAAAAAAAAAAAAAAGCTACTGAAACTTTGGTTCAGTACTCACAATATACAGTAGCTTGCTGCTTGCTTCATTGGCCATAACACTTCTTGGAGAAAAACAAGTATACATGAGGTAACTTGCCTGATATTTCAGAGATCTGAGTAGGAAACCACCCAGGATGAAAGTGGCTAATACGTAACTACTACATCCTTGTGTTTTCACAGAGCAGTGGGTTTGCTGATCATCCTGCGTATAACAGGCATCACCTGGCCTCCTAAATTGATACCCAGCGATCTTCACTTCATTCATTACTTGAATCTTTCTGAGCTTTTTTAGAAACATCTTTGCAGTTGTCTTTTCAACTTCGGCATTAGATGCAGATCTTTTATTTGATGTAAGCCTCGGTACAGCTCACTGTAGCCTGCAGTTCTGCTTACACTCTCCACTGTCCTGCAATTTGTGACACATTTTGGTCACTTTCCAGTTGTAACACAGGCTTACTTTTGTCCAAGTTGTATATTTTGTATAAATAAGTTACTGATTTTGCACTCTTTACATTTGCAAAGCAGGCATTTCTCAGCATTTTTCTCTATTTTCTATGATCCTGAAGCTGTTGCTGCTTTCCAGTTACAGGGCAACATCTAGATCCCAGAAATTCTTTTCACCAAAAACCAGTGGGGCACTGATTCTTGCTGCAGTCCCTATCCTCTGTGGCCAGGGCATGCCTCCACCATACTGGAGGGAACTCTACATACATCTCTTTCTAGTCTTCCCCTGCCCTGGTGTGCTGGGACCTGCTCTGCTGTCAGAGAATAGCTGGTGGTAAGATTGAACAATGGTGACACAATTACCATGACGTTAGAGGCCATATGAAAATTACTGATCCATTGTTTTCATTATGCTGCTTCTGTGTCCAGTGAAGAAAGTGCCCTATGTCCTACTTCTACTCAGGTCTCAATATTTTAATTCATTCTCATTTTTCTGAGAATTTTATTTCGAGCGTGAGGCCAAAGAAGACTTGTGACACTCCCTTCAAACCACAAAAGAACAGTCGAGAAGGGACAGAGAGGAGTAACTTGCATTCTCTCTGCATTCAGCCCCAGCAACACTCAGAGAAATCAGGGTGATGAATGAACAGATTGCTTTCATCAAACCCTCAGTCCAACTGCTTGTGCCTTTTTGCTTGAGTACTTTTTTCACCTGTAGCATATTGAATCTAACTCAACAGCAAGTTATTTGGAGATGAGATTTTATATGATTCTGTAAAGACACTGGCCAGCTGAGAGGGGCCTACAAAGAAGTCCCTGATTTTTTATGGACGCTTGAGCATGCATCTTCTGGAAATCAGATTCCTCTGAGAATTCATATTTTCCAGTCTCTTTGTCACACTGGCTAGCTCCTGGGCAGGTTGTGGAGAGTTTTTAAAATGCAGTTAAGATAAATAACTTCTGGGATTGTCCTGGATATAAACAATTCCACAGGCAGTTTCCAAAGCAAGGCCTCTGTCTTTTTCTGTAAGATCGTTGTGCAAACTCCCTCAGAAATCTCATCCTCAATTTCTTTACTACTTTTTTTTCAAATACTGCAGAATCTCTGCAAAATAGGAGAGTTTTGTGAACAAGAAGTCAAAAACTAGATAAGAGAATTACAGGAGATGAAAAGAAGTTCTAGAAATGACCCTACTGACCACTCTGATACTGATCATCCATAATAATACAGAAGTTTGGAGAAGAAAACCAAGTGCTGGCTGAATGCTTAACAACAAATAGCAACAAACAAATTAGTTTGAAAACGGTAAAAAACCAAGCAGAGAAAAAAAAAAAAAAAAAAAGGAAGTAGAGCTAAAACAATCTCTATTCAAAATTTTATTCCATAACAAGTCTCAAAGGAGCCTTTGGGACTGTGGTCCCTGCATTTCAGTCTGCCATGTGCGCCACGTAAAATTTAGATCTGAATTTAGATCATGGAGCTCCTGACTGTTCTTTGCACACTGGCTTTTGTTCTTGCTTTCATGCTTTACCCAGCGCGTCAGCAATCAGATCATTCCCTTGGGACTTGAAAAACCCGTTTCCCCCCTCCCCACTTTGTCCAACAGAATTCTGTCTTAAAAAACTCCCTCCAAAAATTTCTGGAGGGTGTCTTGGGAAATTTTGAGATTATAGGAGCTTCCAAATACTTTGGTGGAAACTATTTCATTTTGAGTAGAATAATTAAATACTTGTTAAGCCATTGGCCTTGAGGTTAGGGAACTTGCCTGGAAGGGAAGAGATGAATATTTCAGACTGCTCTCATTAACAGTTTACTATTTTATGCTAAGCCAAGTAATAAACCCCTAGTGTTCTCCTTCCAAGTAAATCTTACCTTAAAGTCTCATTCACATACTTCTTTGCTTGGTCTTCCTCTTTTACATGCTATTCCTAGCTAGGTAAGGGGTATGAATACAAAATAATTCTAGGGAAAGCTGGAATTTCGTGGTCAACATTTCCTTTTGCCCGGCTTTGGTGGCTCTCCAGGCACTATGCCAGCCTTTGCAAAGCCTATTCTTATGTGCCCTGCTCTCCACACAGATTTTAGTACAGAACTGGAGTCTGGTGAATCTGTAAGTCTCTTCTGTAGATATCACCTCTAACTGATTAAATTTTCTTTATCAAATTCCTGTTCAAGTAAAAATGAGAAATCCGTCTGCCAATTTTAAAAGGCTATGGCAAACCTCTAGCAATGTACATACATGGATTAGAGGTTGTGAGATGCATTCTGCAGGACCTCCTCTGGTCTAAAGTTAGGCACAAAAGTTGAAGTTAAGCTTTTCCCCCTTCCAAGGCATGTCAGACACATTGAGGCAATTCAAATTCTGTATGTAGAAAATCCATTACCATTCTTTGTACATTCTTTCCTTGAGCTTCCCAATTGCTGAAGAAGTGTCAAAACTGGATTTTTTCTAGCAATACTACAAATACACTTTTCTCTTTCTACCTCCCTTTCCCCCCCCAAAGGCAGGGAACAAATTGTTTCCTCAGGGACAATAAAAAGCAGTAAAAGATGATTGTTTTCAGACTTTTTTTTTTTTTTTTATTTAATCCCCACAGGTCTGTAGGTTTGTAAGATGTTGGATCCATCCTCCATCCTTCCTTTTTACTATATTAGATTGCATTGCAGTGGCTGCCACTGCTAATATTAACACTGTTGTTTTAGCGGTAGATGTCATAATACATAAAATCATTCAATGCTACATATCCTAACTATATTCCAAAAGATATGTCGGCTTCAAGAAATCTAAACTCTCTTCCTTTAGAAATTGTCATTATGGATAAGGCAAAGGGACCGCTGTGTTTGCAAACTATTAAAGTTGTGCCCATCTGGCTCTGAAATGTCCCCACAGAGCTATTTTGAACTTCCTGGAAAAACAGAAAGGATATGAGAATGAATTACGTTTCGGATGCCATAAAGCTGTGAAATAGAGAACTTCTGATTGAGAGTGAAAGTGATGACTCATAGCAGATTCTGCCTTGTTGTCTGTTACCTTTTGAAAAAAAAAACACATTTTGATTTGCTAAGAAAGCAAACTAAATAATCTCTAATTGGTACTCATACTGTGAAAACCAAGGAGCCCAATTACTTTTTATGAATCAAATAAGAAAATCAAATATTCAAATTAGAGAAACAAATACAATTCCAAAAAAGCAGGTCTGAGGCCTCTACTAATAGCCAAACCCCTCATTTTCTTTACCACTTCTTCAGCGATTCTCTCAGCTCCCACTGTCTAGTAATGGGTAATCAGTACTTTGCAGAAATGAGGCCCACAAATTGCCAGTAGCTAAAGGCTGATTTCCAGAAAAGGGGATGATCTTCATTTCACCTGGGAAAGCAGGCAATAACTCTTAGCTAGAGTAACAGGTAGAATTTCAAAACCTTGTCTGGTTTATTAATAACAGTGTGACTGATATGAGCCACAAATGCAGTGGAAGATTCACAACAAAAGGACATTTATCCTTTCTAAATGAGAAAATGTCACTACAGACACAAAACAAGAAAAACACAGTAAAAGAAATAGTCTTTGTTTGCAAGGCTGTAACAACTCCCCCTTTGCTCTTATCAGGTGAAAGTGTCTTTAGATCCTGACTGCTGCAGCAGAAATGGTACAGCAAGTTTGGAAGTGAATTTTGAATGCACTGAGTTTGAGAGCAAGACACTACGAAGAAAACATTGCTGAAGTACGTGACATGAATATTTGGCCACCTCACTTCTTTTCATGCAGTGTTAAAGTGAACACTGAATCCTGGAACAAACCCAGTCAGCTGAGGGCAAAGGATTTCATGGCAATATTCTAGTAACTAATCTGTTCTTTTTTTTTTTCTTTAAACATTGGTATATTTCTGTCTGCAAGTTGACCTATTCCTTAAGCATATAGACATGTCACTTAAGGATTTAATAGTCAGAGACACTGAGAGACTGTCCAGATCTCTCTTTGACAGTTCAAGAGACAACTCCAAGAGGCTGAAATACTACTGGGATTTGAAATAGCATGTGCAAAGAGTCTCAATTTCTTCAGCTAGTTAGAGTGATTTGTTTCTGCAGTTTCACATGCATTAAAAATAAATGTATAGCAAGTAATATTTTAAAGTAACTTTCTGTTATACTGCTGGCATCATCTCCAAAACAGTCATATGTCTTAATGACATTCCATTTACTTAACTGCTATTCTCATTAAAAACACAGCCCTGGTGGTACTGATTGCTCAATGTTTAACTAGATTATACAGAGCTGCCTGGTCTGAAGAGTCCAAAAACCCAGGGCAGATCAGCAACCATAGGGAAGGGAAGCTCCCCCACTAAAAGTTTATCAGGTTGAGGAACAACGTGCATTGCCTGTTAATAGCCAGGAAGTTACTCATCACTGTTAGTGATTCTTACTGAAAATACTAAAATAATTTCCAGTACCTCATCCAAGTGTCCTTCAGCCGACAGTGGATCCAGCATTATAAAAATGGCTATGCATGGTTCTGCACATAGAGTTTCTGCAAATGAAATTAAACACAGAAGTTTATGAGGTATCTTTAATTTCATCTTATTTTATTTAGCTAGAGAGCAGACCAGTGCCCTGAGCAGGTTTGTTACAACACAGTCCAGAGTTGGACTATGTGCTTTGAGACTTAAAGTCCTTGTTTTTTCCTCTCTTTGTAAATCTGATATAACTAAGGCTTTATACTCTGAGGAGAGGTCCCTCAGTAGGAAAAAATATCGTAAAGTTTTCTTACACCCACAATATGAAAAAGTTGTTTTCAAGATCTCCCATGGCATCATCTTGGAGCTAAAAAGTGTTTTTTGCCCTTGCAATGAAAATCAGTACTCCTAGAGGGTGAAAGGGTGCCCTTTCTCACCTGCACCAAAGGATGGTGAGAATGCGATAGCCTCAAAGTCTTCAGGAGCTCTCTAAAGGCCTTCAGTGAGGGCACTGCAGAAGAGATTCCCATCTGCACCACCCTGTGGAAGAGGGTACTTAAGGAACACAAGGTAGACCCAGCCCAAACCCTTCAAGAATGTCTGTCAGGTTTAAATGTTCCTCCAGGACATGCATGCAAAGCTTTATTTGTGAAAGGTCCCAGGCGCTCTTAATTTTTCAATGACTATGTGGTTGCTCCAAGGCCTGGGGTGGAGAAGAGATGCTGTTAGCACCCAAGAGCCCTCTGAGCATGTCAAAATGGCACCCTGACTCTCCATGTCTGTACTGCATTTTGCGAGACCACTGCTTAATGTTTCATTTTTGAACTTTATTTTCTTCATGGATCACTCTTTGTGCAAAGATCAGAACTAAAATATGTCTCAGTAGGTTGTTATTTGGTCTCAGTGATCTGCAGACCAGGAAGACGTGAATAACATGCTGAGACTGGAGCAGTATAATGGAAATATTTTAGTGATGTACCAGGTGTTGCCTGAGAGCACCAGCGTTCAGATGAGTCCTCCAACACTGTCTGAGCTCTAGTGTTTTGTAGATAAATGATCACATTGCACTTTTGAAAAGAGCACAGGGACAACCCAAAGTTTGTAACTAACATTCACTTTCTTAACACATAATATAACATGCAGGGCTGTTACTGACTGAAGCTTGGCTGTTAATGTTTGCCTACATAGTCACTATACTTACCAGCACCTAATTCATCTGAAAGCAGTCTTTAGGATTCTAAGAGAGATGTTAAATAAAACTAAATTACATTTTTCCGTTCTGTCTCACATATAAATCTCTATAAACAAACCAATCCTATGTGCAGTTTGAAAACAAGCGTTGCTACTGAGTAGTTTTAAATGAGAGTTTTTCACATCCTTCTTTAAAGACAGTATCATTTCTCCCCTCAATGTTAATAACGTACTAAAAGGGACTGAAAGATCTGCAAAAATTGCAGCTGTATCTGAATAGGTAATGCAACTCACAGGTGCACTTCTCTTATAGCACTTTCCTGAATGCTTACACCTGTGTGTAGAGCAAAAGTCATTCTGGCAGCAGAAGTTTCCACGCTAGCACATCCCCGTTTGTTATCAACAGACCCAAATGTTACTTCTTAAAACAGTAGTTAACGAGCAGGGTTTTAATTACTCTAGAGCCTCTTGGCTGTTCTCTGCAAAATGGAATCTCATGTTAGGAATTAATTATTTTAAGAGTTTGGAGAATAAAAAAAGATCCTGATGGGAAGATAAGTTTGAGTTCAGGGAACCAGAAGTCCTTGTCCAAGTCACTCCACTGATTATGGATTTGGTAAAAATCAGATTTAATTTTGGTGTACTAGAATTTCTGACAGAGACAGATTCTTAGAATGCCCAATCAAATAAAGAGGTTCATGTGCCAAGTCAATAATTTCCTGGAAAAATTAATATACATTAATGAGGCCACCAAATGCCTGTGCAAACCTGCACTAATATACAGAAAGGGATATGAGATCGTGTTTGGAGAACAAGATGTATTTTCCATCTACCCACCACTTCACTTTGTTATGTAGTCTTCCTTAATCAGATTGTTCATTCTTGTGAACAAAAATCTAAGTCATGTAAATCACACGTATCTGTGTAATGTTCAGAATGGTCATTAACTACACAGCTAACTGGTGCAAAATTTTGTGGGTCAGTTGACTAATTTTTTTTTTTTTTTTTTAAGTTGTGCACAATATTTTCTAGAAGTAAAAAAAATGAACAACAACCATGAAGATAAACATTCAGTAGTGATATATAAGTAGTAATATATTAGGCTTAAGAGTTTCACTGCTCAATAAATATTTGTTTCAAAAAATTGTAAGAGAGAGAGTTGGGCAGAAGATAATGCCAAGTGCACCCACAGTCTGTCTCGGATTATTTTTTTGGTAGCCACATAAAGTTTGGGATTTTTTTTAAAAAAGCGAAAATCACAGTATGTTTATTGATTTTTCTGAGAAAATGGGATATATGTGTAGATTATTTAAAAAAACCAGCAACATATTATTGGATATAATCACTTATCTCAGTGTACAAATGTGTAAAAACACCAGAGAAATTACTTCTTATAAATGTTGTAAACTTTTTAATATGTGATGACTTGCTATGCAAGAAATTTTCGAAGTAACAAAATTCTTAAAGAGCTCAAAAAAGAACAAAGAGATTCTGTAGAAACAATGGACCAAATATATCTCAAGGATAACCCCATTGAGATCAGTGGAATTGCACTAGGGATATACTTGGCCCAGTGACTCCAGAAATGATGTTAATAAGGAGTCTTAACACTACTGCTAGAGAAATCTCTATTTAAACCATGCTGTGGCAGTTCATGTGAAAAAGTAAATGGGGCCTTCACACGAACTGCACAGCATGTGAGTGTGAATCAACAAGCTATAGTAAATTGGTTCGGTTTCCTTCTCCCAGACTTAAGCAAATGTATTATATTGTTACATTTGCAACGTTATAATGAAGGTTATTTCATTATTCCATTATGTTCAAAAAAGCCTGATTGTGTCCAAAAAAGTGCCTGATATTGAAAAACAGTTCTTAAAAAAAAGAGAATCTCTAAATCAAAATTAATGAGTGATAAATCCCTGTTAAAAAAAAGTCTTCTGTTTGTCTAAGACTTGATCTGATAGGTGTCTATAAGCTCTGGATGAGGAAATGTTTTGTTAAATAAAGGCACTGGTTTTTTTTTTCAAAGGAAAGAAAACCCGAATGGATTTCTAACAAAATTTTGCTTTCTTATAGAAAGAAACAATGATTCAAACAGCGTGAAGGAATGCAGTATCTGGCATTCTATGACATGATATATCCTCAAACTATTTAAAAAAAAAAAAAAAACCAAACTAGTGCTTGAACTACTAGAGAAGTGAGTGACCTTTTCAGCTTAAATTGCTGATCATAAAAAAGTAAGAAAGGATCAAGATTATTTTAAAGTTAAGGCAAATTAATCACAAATAACAGGACTGCTCTGACCTGCCTCATACAGAGTGCAACTCATATAAAGCTGTTCATCAGCAGATTTGAAGGCACTTTGCAGTTTCTGTTCCCTAGGTACTGATGGGAAAACCTGTATGCAGAAAGTTAAGGGGGGCAGCATCACTGGGCAGGTCAATGTGGTGGCCTCGGGACTGCATTGCACCTCCTGAGGTGCCAGGCATAAGCCAGTAACGACATCCCCATGCTGTGTCACCCCCCTGAAATATGACTGATCCTGCAAGCTCTTTTTTGCTTCTGGGCTCTTGGGCTTCAGTCTCCATCAAAGAGCAAAATTTTATTTCCTAATCTAGTGTCTGTATGCCAAAAAAAGCCAAAAAAAGAAATAAACCCAGTAACCCACACCACAAAACAAGTCTCTGAACATGTGAAAGAGATTATAAGACATAGTGCCTGTGCACTGGCCTGAACTCACTGCACTGGCTGCTGTGACCCTGAAGGTCACATCCAGTCCTTAGCCCTACAAACAAGGAGTGGTTTGGCTTCCTTACAGAAATCACTGAAAAAGAAACGCAGCATTTCACAGATTTCATCTTGCACATTCAAAATGATAACATCCTGACATCTGAACTGTTAAAAAGAGACAGTATTTACTACCTAGCATGAAAAAGACCAGAAGGCTAAAATGCATAACAAAGTAAAACCATGATACGAGACAGATGAATTCATTTAGATAAAATAAGACAAGACACAACCTCCATCTGAACTTCAAATTGAAACCGAGTAAAATGTTTCATTGAAACTATAAACCATTAACCATTTTATTTATCTTCCAATTCTCTTTCAAGAGAAAGCTATTGAAGTGCTGGCTGAGATTCCAGCCAGCAGTTTCAGCCTCTGATACAGCTTCCTCAGTAATACTGGACCAGGCACTTAGCCTCTCTTGCCTGATTTTCCCCTCACATTCGGGTATTCCTTCTCCATCTCCTGTCTGTCTGATCGAAAACTGCATTTTATTATGCAATTACACAGTGCATGAGGTTCTGGTTTCAGCTGCTGTGTTCAATGTGTTCGTAGTAGGAATGATGTTGATGAAAATATTTTTCTCTGCAAGTCCCATAGTGTCACCTAGATGGATATTTTTGGTAGAGATATGCTCTTCTTGTACTTTCTCTTTGATTTAACATTCTGAGTATAAATCTCTTCAATTTGAAAAGCGCTAGGAGAAGAGAGAGAAATGTTGCATGCAATTTTGCCTTCACTGTATTAACTCTATGGTGTTACTATGCTTTCAATCCAAAGTTAGAAGCAAGCAAAGACATTGACCACATTTAATCCATACTTCATGGTAAACAATTATCATTCTACTGTGTTATTTCTCTCTATATTGTCACAATAATACTTAGGGGTTTTGCATTAATCCTTTAGGTTATAAATGTCCTACAAAATATAATAGAAAATATTTTTATGGAAGATAATGTTGTACAACTCTGTGATTCCCTATCATTTGTTCTAGGACTATTCATAAATGTTAATTTCTTTATCTGGATTTCATAAATAGCTCAAACACCCACAACAGAGCAAAAAACTACTTTATATTTGATGGGGACTGTATTTTAGATCTTTTAACTGTTGTTTCTAAATTAGTTATTTTAGTCTTGTTTCCACTTGCATGGCACAGAACAGAGTTGGAGAAACATCTCCACTATTCCTACAAGTGATTGTTTGTGACACAGTCATTGACTGTAACCAACAATCTTTATTCAGGATATCAGGAAACGATCTTGAGGAATAGATTTCTTTAAAGGAAGAAAATAATTTTCTCTCTTCCTGAACAAAAAATATCTAAACACAGAAGTAGAAAAAAAGCCAAGTACAGATATTGAGCCTAGAGTTCAGAAGAAATTAAGTAATGCTTGTCCCCCACTCAGTAACTTTACAGGTAAAATAAAATGTGCAAGAAAATGAGACTGAAAATCAGCCTGAATATCACTATAAAGTAAAAGTGCTTGTGGCCTTGCTGAAACTGGGCAGATAAAGTTTAGAAGATCTATTCTACTTATACTTTTGAATGATCTAAAAGCTCTCATTACATAGTCACATGATATAAATACACTAGTGAGTCCTGTTTTACACAATACTAGACAAAAGTGAAAAAACATCACTGAAGGCCAAATGGAACAACTAGTTAAAAATGACTGTTAGAGGGAAAAAAGCAGATAGTTCTAAATAAAAAAATATATCTGATTTGGGGATCTCCCATAATTAGCACACCTTCTTTAACAGAGTGTTGAGTGCAGCTTGCCTGTGGAATATTACAGATTTTGATATGTCTTCTGCATTTGTGCTGAACAATTTTTGAACGTTAATACAATCCAACTAAAAGTAGCTGCTATAAAAGTATTTTGAATCATCCTCTAACTCTCTTCTAGTCTACTAGTCATCAAAGTTTTAATCACCTAAATGGCTTGCTCTATTTCCATGCTTTATGAATCAGAATTTAAAAATGTTTGCATTACTCCAGCAAGGTACACTGCTGAGTTTATGTCATGTCAGTCACGATGTGGTTAAACACTTATTTGAAAAACCTATCCAAAGAAGACAGAAGTGAGTAGGCCAGTCACAGCCATTCATTGAAAGGCAGGAAATGCATTAAAGCAATAGAATATAGTTTTTCCCTAACATTTAGGTTGAGAAGCATATAAATCAATATGTCACAGCATCTCAGACATTACAAAATGGTCTCAGCTGTAACAGCATGCTTTAGGGCAGCATTTACTGCTAATTCTAATTATCATTATTATAGGTATTCAACTTTGATATTTTTATTTCCTCAGCATCATTCCTCCAGATGATTTAAATTACAAATTTTTGTTCTTATATAATAAGTTCACCTTACCACTATTATTAGGATGTCAGCTCTCATTCATGGTCACTTCTTCAGTTTATATATAGTTATGAGCAAATTAGTTCTTGCCTTTTACAAGTCTTCACCCTATTCAGTTTAAACAGTACATTGAAATAAATTTGGTTTTTACTGTAGAGAGATTAGGAAGAATACTTCAGTGTAAGTTTCTGTGACGTTCCACGCTATATTTAATATATATAATATTCGTTTAATTTTAATTTTTATCCTTTTCATGGAGGGACAGTCAGTGATGCTACTCGAGTTTCACTCTCAGAAGAAGCCGGTTTTGACTTTAGAAGACACACCAGAACAATAAAATAAGGTATAAAATCAGAGAGCAGCATTCATAAGAGGAAAGATGGACTTAATAAAGGAGAAAAATATCAGAAAACCCAAACCAGAACAGGCTAGAAAGTAATCTGTTCTGCAAATACTCCAACGGAAGTGAATATAATAGAAATTTGAAAAAATATTGCCTAGCTCATCAGAGAATGGCTGAGCATGGAATACCCTTCTGAAAATCATCTAGTTCAACTTTTTGCCAAAAGCAGTCAAGGTGAGCTTGTTTCTCAGGACTATCTCCAGTTGGGTTTTGAGTATTTCCAGGGACAGAGATTCCACAATTTGTTCCAGCATTTGACCACCCTCACAGTAAAAATGTTTTTTTCTTTTTCAGTTGAACTTCCTGTGTTTGTATTTGTGCCCATTGCCTCCTGTCTTTCACTGGATACCACTGAGAAGAGCCTGGCTCTGTCTTCTCTACACCCTGCCTTAGAGTACTTCCACACATCGATGAGATCTTTCCTGTGTCTTCTCTTCTTCAGGCTCAACAGCCTCAGCTCTCAGCCTCTCCTCACGACAGACGCTCCAGACCCTTAAACAACTTCATAGCCCTTGGCTGAACTCAATCCAATATGTCCATGTCTTTGCTGTCCTGGGAAGCACAGAATTAAACTCAGCACTCCAGATGTGTCCCACCAATGTTGAGTAGGCAGGAAGGACTTTTTGGCATTGTTCTTCCTAATGCAGCCCAAGATGCTGCTGCCATTCTTTGTTGCATGGGTACCTTGGTGACTTTTGATCAAGCTGCTGCCCACCAGGACACCCAGAGCCTTTTTTGCCATGCTGCTTTCTAGCCACCTACCCTACAGTATGTGGTGGTACCTGCAGCTACACCTCTCAGTGTACAGGATTTGGCACTTTTCTTTGTTGAACGTCATGAACTTCATATCAGCCCATTTCTCCAGCCTCCTGAGGGGCCTCTGAATGGCACCATAGCCATGGTTTATCAACAACTCCTCCCAGAGAACTTGCTGCAGCTGCAGTCTGTCCCATCATCCAGGTCATTAATAAAGATATTAAACAATACTGTCCCTAGTATCGACTCCTTGGGTATATCAGCGGAGTGGCCTCTAGCTAGGCTTTTTGCCACTAGTAGAGACCGCTTAAGCCAAGCAATTCAGCCTGCTTTCAGCCCACTCCCTGTGCCCAGTTATCTAGCCTGTACTCCATCAGTCTGTCTATGATTAAGTTATAGGAGACAGTGCCGAAAACCTTGCTAAAGTCAAGATAAATATTCAGTGCTCTCCCCTCATCCATTATTAAGACATTTGTTCCAAGGTTCACTTGCTGGTGATGGTTTTCTTCAGCTTTTAAATAAAACCTTGTGTGATCTGGGAAACTTAGCAGATGATAAACCCAAACCAAGGTGTTTGGGTAGTGTTTTTCTGCTTTAGGCATTCCAAAACAAATATTCAGGATGTCAACGACTGCAGTTTCTAAGTAGGTTCTAGACATTCTGGACTGTCTTATACTTAAAGTATAAGGTCTTATTTAATTAATTTTATCAGACTTAAACAGTGCAATAGAATTCCAAAATATGACTGATATGACAAGATAAAATGTATGAAATTTGTAAATGAAACAGCAGTTATCTTTAACTCACAGAAACCCAGGTTTGTAATACTGTCATTTTAGAGCCCAACTTTATTTGTAACATGTATATATACTTTTTTGTAACTTATTTGTATTTGTATTATTTGTAACATGTATATACTAGGACTAAAACCAACTTTTCTTGTTTTTCTATACCTATATTTTTACATTTAGATATATCCTTAGTACAAGCTTAGCTAAATACCCAAATACAAAGATACCTACCCTCAAAATGCCAGGTCTTTCTCAAAGTCAAGTAATGGAAACAGTTCCCTCAAAGCATAATGAACATTACCTTGGTTTTCACGACCTAACTGGACAAAGCCCTGAAAAATCTTGGTCTGACTGTAGCACTGACCCTGCTTTGAGCAGGAGCTTGACTGTATGACTTAACAATACTTCTTTGAGCCTGAACTATTCTATGATTCTATATAGATTTCTTACTTCAATACATATTATTTATGCATATTACATATATTAAAAAATAAGAGTCAGGGAATGCTAGAGTTAGATATCCTTGCACAACATTAATTTAGTCCGTGTACTGTAAGTCTTAGGTGTATATATATATATACATACTGGGGTGGAAGGGTGAGGGGGAACATGATCCTTCATCCATTCAATCCACAAATGGACAAAAGGTTTGTTTCCTTTTTACTTTTCAGTCTGTGGCTCAAGGCCCTATTTTTATGTTTATATCAAACTCTGCTGTGAAGAAAGACTTCATAGAGTCATTTCAGTGTAACTTCTCAGCCTGCCACAAATGTTCACAGCACTCCTGTGAGGCAACGTAGCATCTCTTCTCCAAGCTTACAGCCAGCCTCTGGCCTCAATTTTTAGAGGACTTCACATTTCATTGCACTTTAAATGTCCCCACTGTCTTTAGTTGCAGCTGCCTGTGCTCAGCACATTTGAAAATCCAGGCTTCTAGGCCTGCAGACTGGCTTGTCCAACACAATTAGCCTAATCATAAAGCACAATGTTTTTATCTAGTGACCTAACAGTTCAGAACAAGGGAAAATCCCATTCAGTAGAATCTTTATGGTTACAGCTCCCCCAGATTACAGCCCTTTCCACACTCCTTCAATTCTTAACCACTGTATGAGATATATAGCATTTGGTAATGAAATACAGAATGCACATATTTTACTGAGAAAATATCTCACTTGAAATGTGAGGTCTTCTATTTGAAAATAAACATGATTCAGTGCTCAGCTTTGGAAGTATATTTGCAGCTCCAGCAGCCAGGTCCCTCTGTCCTTGCTCCGTCAGCTTTTGCACGATGTTAGCTTGATCTTATGCTTTCCCTGTGACAAGCCTCCAAAAGTAAGTGTGAAAAGGTAGATCACTTTCCACTACCCACAGGAAACAGAATAACCCATCTGTTGTCTGTTGATACATAAGCTGTATCCCATGCAGAAGCCAAAGCCAGTATGAACTTGTTCTCATTAAACAAAGATAAATATTGGAAGCACATTTAAACTACAGTGTAGGACCTGCACAGCCATCAGCTGAGCTTCCACAATTAATTCTATTGACTTTAAGCTATTCAGCCACAAGGCTGAGATGCTGGATGATGTGACCACAGGCTTTACCTCTCAGTCATAAAGCAGGAAAGCGGGGTGGGACCACAGTAACCATAAACTATACTTCTTCCTAATCTTGAGTCATCTCAAGGTTTTAATGGCCTAATGTAACAGCTCTAGAGTAGTCTATGTTATGATAACCTTATCCCAACTGTCTGCTATTTAGAAAGTCCCCAGTCCATAGCACTGCCACTTGCTCTGCACCCCATATCTCTGCTGTGCTGGCTGAACTGCAGCTCTCTGGCCACATCCCGTTCATTCAGGCCCTGAGAAGCATCTCAGGTGTCAGATCCACCTCAAAAAGCTCAAAAGCCATTGCTTGAGAGGCTGCTTCTTTTCTGGCAATAATCTATTGCAGCTAAAATCCACACCAATGTAACACTTCCAACAAACTTCTTTTTCTGGAGATGGGACAAGAGAGTGGTTTCCACATTGCTCCATGGATGGATCCTGCCTCAAACAGAACTTCTCTGACTTGCCAGGCATGTGACAAAGTGTTCATTATGCTTTGAGGGAACTGTTTCCATTACTTGACTTTGAGAAAGACCTGGCATTTTGAGGATAGGTATCTGTATTTGTGTATTTAGCTAAGTCCTTCCTCCTTTTGCTCAAGTTTTGCCTATAAATGCTATATTAAAGGTAGTCCTTCTGTGTTTAATTTCCAAGGCTGATGACCTGAATATGATAAGAGCATTAACAGACATTGTAATTGTATAAACTTGGGGGGAAAAGTTAAATAATCACAACAAAGCCAACTGTCAAGAATAATAAGACTTACTTTTTAGTGTAATAATAGCATTGTTAATTATTAAAGAAGAAAAAATAACAGTGAATCATTGGGACTAAAAGTAAACGAGCCTGGAGACTGTAATTCCTTCTAATATAGGAGTGCCCTCTGCAGTCTAGTGAATTGGGAGTGATGTTGTGCTAGCTCACACAGTATTTGTACCAGGGGAAATCAGGAATAACTTGGTCAAAGCCAGTGCAGTAAGTTGGGATGTGGAGCCATTATGAACACCTGTAGTATGGGATTCACAATATTAATACACAATCCCTAGGGTAAGTGCTAACCTCTCTCCTCTTACAGACCAGCTGAAAGACCTGTGCACACTTTAGAAGTTGTTTTTCAGATGTAAATGTTGCAGTTGAGAAATAACAACTTTCATCTTCACTGCTTGGACATGGGGTATTTTACTCTGTCTTTGAAAGCTTAGCAAAAATTGTAAAGTGATCTTCAGGAATTTTCTTCAAAGGGGACATTGTCTGTGTCCTTTCAAGATTTTAAGCTCTAAAGCTGGTCACATGCTGCCATAATATTTTAATGTCATTCCTAGCTGGCAGGTAGCAACTTGCTTTTCATCACTGCATTATGTAAGTAACTCAAGCGTTAAGATGTGACCTCATTTTAAAACACATATTTCTTCTTCAACTGCAAATGTTACAGGAGCATCACTTCTGCTTCTATAATGCTTCACAAAAATGGTTACTTAAGTATAAAAAAATGTGTATGCAAAAGAATATATAATTGGGGAGAGGGGGAACCCTAAGCCTCTAAAGTTTACACCGCCTCCAATTACTTTTCATGCTTGACTATGTAGCAGGGAATACTTCATTATACCAGGTCACCAACTTTGACATCTCTAACCCCACAATAATAGCCCTTTTTGTAATGTACCAAAATTGAAAATCAGTTTAGTTTGTGTTCTCACTAGGTTCATGGCTCCAGTGCCTAATATATTGCTGACTTGTATGCCAGCATTACTCCCTAGTGAGGAATATTAAATAGCCACAGAATATATTAGATGGGGTGAAAAGGTCCAGCTCAAGTCTGCTGTGTAGTTCACATTCGTTAGTGTTTTTAAAACTCAATAAGTTGCATAATGTTTCCACTTATCCGTGAAATTGTGGAATGATTCATATCATAGGCATCTTTAAATGATTTGTAGTCCACTATTTAAGTAGGTATACCACATAAATAAATACTTCCTAGGTTTGTACACATCTTGTGCTAGTCTGTATCATAAAGAGCCACAATAGTGCCTGACCTTTATTACCATGGCAAGAAGTTCATACATCTAATGAAAACCCCCAAACAGCCAACAGGAATGGCGTAATACAAAACACCTCTGTTCGGAAAAGGCATTTTTGTAGCTTATCAAAATGGGAAAGCTATTTCCCTTCATCCCTTCATAAAGTTTCTATGCTTTCCACTTCCAATATTCTCTGTGCCTTCTAAAAGGTTTGTAGGCTGTGTCATTAAAATTAATGTTGGTACATGGGATTCAGTGTTTGACTGCTGCTAGCTGGTTTGTTCCTTGATGCTACTAGCTCCTTAGCTCTCATCTGTGCCACAAATTGGACTAGATCCCTGTTTCTCTAGGGGCCTTACTTTATGAGCAAGAATATCTGCCTTCAGTAGTATATTGTTTTTTCCATGTATGGGGTAATTTTGCAAAAGAGAAAATACAGAAGCTGAAGGATGATAGCTGTCCAGAGAAATCTGTTTTTTCCCCACTGTGATATGGCTCCAACTTCTGGTCCACTGTTTGCAAGAAAGCAGAGGTTGGTAAATTGAAGAGAACAAAAGAAGAACTTCATTGGACTCAACAATAGGAGGGCTCAGTCATCAGTCCTCTAACACAAATAAGTTGGCCTGAAACTTTGGACTGCTCCTGAAGGATCCTTTGGGAATCATTTATTCCTCCTGTCAAATTTTTAGGAGTGCCAAATGAAATTTCAGGAAAGTACCATCATTCATGGAATTCAGTAGCTACCGTGAGCTCCTGTCAGGATTTTAACTGACTTTCTGGAGAGTCCTTAACACTCTTTGTTGCATGTTTGTGCAATCAGAGCCACTAGTGGCAAATCTGTGCATGTACCTAACCAGCAACCATACATTGTGAAATGTAATATGAGGCACAACAAAACATGAAAATGATCTCTTCTATAAAGAACTACAACACAGAGAATTGTTCAACAGTGAGTTCTTGAAAACAAGACTCAGATTCTGTCTCAGTGTATGTGCTTTTGTGACGGATGTTACAGTTATACCATGAAGTTCTGGGAATTCCCCATGCAGTTCCAAGCAATAAAGTATCACTGATGTGTTGGCAGCTGTGGCCAAGCAACATGCCCCACTGTGCTGTGCAAGACCCAGTGCTGGTGTCCATAGGCAGCCTGAAGGACTGACACCTGGCATTTTCACCTTCTCCAGAGCAGGTGGGGCAGCTCAAGGCAGAGCTTCTGGCTGGTGGTTCTCCTGCTCCTACCAGCCAAGCTCCAGGTGAGGTTCTCACCGCAAGGGAAATCTAGCCTTCAGCAGGCTGGGAAGACAGCTGCTGCAAAGGGGATGGAATAAAGGATCCTGCCCTCACCCCCAAGACCACTCCTCTCCAGCTCCAAATCCTTACTGACTCCTTATCTAGAACTTGTGACAGCAGTGGTTTCAACATGCTTTTGTTATCAATTCACATGGTATTTTTTGTCCCTAATGTGGGTGTGATTAGTTCTTTTAAAATCTTTGGAACAATCAGAATAAGTGAAAATGCTACCTATCAGATCACAATCTTTAATTAGCAGTATGTTGTTATAAGTTTGGTGAAAGAATTACCAAGTGAAATTGTACAAACTGATTTACATGAGCCATATGAAAAAGTGATCATAACACACTGTTGGCCTCAATATCTATGAATCTGTAGTAGTCCCAACTGAATAAGATAATAATATCATTTTTCACTCTGATTTCTCTGATACATTTTGAAAAGAATAATACCTACACTTAAAGTAAAGGTACTTTCTGGAAAAAAAACAAACCCAAAAACTAACAACAAAAACCAATACCTATGTATAGTGTACTTTTTTTTCACAGTGATTTTTCTTCTTGTTTTCCCCCATCTGTCCTGTCTTTTATATCTACAGGGATGAAATTAAAGCAACAGACAATCCACATATTTTGTTTTATCATAATGATAAATGATCATTCAGCTTCTCACATGGGAAAAACATTGAAATATCTGTTGGAGCTTATTATTTATACAAAAAAAACCAACAATGTTCTTTCACTGAAAGACAGCCTAACTTGTCATATTGATAATGATATAAACTGCACTGTGTGCTTGAATTTTGATTCTGGGGTAAATCTACATGTTTGTTTTTACTGTCTACTCTCTTTTCCATCATTATTTTTCTGAAAGTTTTCCCTTTACTCTGTACTCCCTGCCAAATCACCCAAAGGAAGTACAATCAGTTGACATACATGTGGGTCTTAACTGCAAAGCAAGTTGCCTGTTGTGCAGACAGATTTTTCAGCTCAGATATCTGAACGGAACCTTCCCCGCAACATTGTGTAGCAAATCCTGAACTCCTGGAGCAGTTCTTTATGCACTGTCCCATGCAGATGACCTCGTTCACCACAGCTGAGCCCACCTGTACTTCCCTTGCAGACTAATTGCCTCAAGTCTCCCAGGCTGGGGGAATGCAGCTCTAGCTTTACCTCATTCCTGGGAAACTATGTTAACTCTCTCCATGGAAAAAAAATGCCACTGGGTCTATGTATCCTGATCCAATTCTGACTTCCCTTCCCACATGTCAGAATAATTTCAATGAAAACTTGGGTCAGCAAGATGAGGATATGATTCTATTTTTTTTGTTTTTCGCCTTCCAAAACTTACACACGATACACATACCAGTACAGCAGGTGCCTATAAGTGACACTCTACTGGTTCTGGATATGTTATATGGCAGGCAGAAATGTTCAAATAAAACTATAAATAAACAATCAAAATTATTATTGTAATGTGAGAATCGACCAGAAAGTACTTGGACATAAATCACTTTTTGTGAACAGAAACACAAAGCAAATATTAACTGAAATGTTGGTTGGCAGCCATTTTAAAAAATGGTCAGATATTTTTTTTAGGTGAATCATATGTATAGATGTGACACTTCTGGCTAACTTTTTTTTTTTTTTCCCTTGAGAATTGCAATATTTTCAGTCAGCACTGTGGTTTTTCTGTACATTCTGTACAGAATGTGTATTTACGAGATAGATAACAGCACAATTCCTCATTAGTCTTCATAATTTCACCATTATAGCTGCCTTTCCTGTCCTTCCCAGCCACAACATTACACTAACCTGACAGCAAAGGAGTCCCGTGTTCCGATGGAGCCAGCTGAGTGTTCAGAATGTATAAGGACATTCTGGAGGAAATCTGCCCAGACAAGAGGCAGGACTGATTTCCAGCAGCCCTGGACTCTTGAGACCATGAGAATAATTTTATAGAAAGGTTGTTCATCTAAGTAGGGACCAAAAGCCCTTTCTGGCTCCAGGTTTGTCCCCTGGATTACAATGGGTGTGCTCAGGACATGGGATCTGCTGAGGTGACTGTAGAAATAGGGTCATTCAACACAACATGTCACTTTTGCAGAGCCGTATGAAGCTCACAGTCATGTTTTCTTCATCAGCCTCAGGGTTTTGTAAAGGAGTGGCTCAGGCTATTTCCAGTGGTCGTGACTCTGGGTCACCTGCAGGAAGTGGCAGGGACAGAGGAGGGCAAACAGGGGAAAAGAAGGTGCTGTCTGGGTCACTTGTGGCATGGGGGCATTGGACCTAGGCTGTACACATTACATGGCAATTAGAACTGCTGTTCCAGTAGTTGCAAAGGTACAACTCTGTGATTGGCACTCTTCTTTCTGCTCCCTCCTACTTCAAAGGAGAAAGAGTGAAGCTCTTCACCTATCCATGCTCCTCTGGGTATCAGTGTGCACACAGAGGGCTATGCCCACCACAGTAGAGAGTCAGGGTGCTGGCTGCCAGCCCTGGTCAGAGATGTGTCCCAGTGCCCTTGCTAGTGAAGGATGGCAAAGAATCCCCTGGCTTTCAGCTCTGCCGAAGATGCACAGTCCAGCTCTGAGACTACTTTGCAGCAGGTGGGATTTTTGCCTTCATAAATTCCTACAACAAACTTCCTATGCTGCAGCAGAGTGACACAAGGTCTGGAAAAGGGCAGTAGTCATGCATTTGTTACAATTAATGCTGAACTACAAAAAAGTCCCCTTTCTAAGGATGTGGGTATTCTTGATGTTTCTTTAAAGTAAACTGCAATGCATTCTGAACAACGTTCAGAGCAATGTTCAGAGTCCCACTGAGGCTTCTATGGCTTAATTGTGCTTTATTCTCTTTCTTACCCACCCACATACATGTTTTAGCAATTTAAACTTTTTATAGATCCTCTTAAATTCTTCTCTGCTTTTCTTTAATATCACATTTGTTTTTCTTTTCTTGTTTCAGCCATTGCTCAAGTACAGGGTGACTTCCTATGTCTGTGAAATCCCATGCAAGATGGTTCCTATTCCTCATTGTGAAGTAGGACTAAAAGAAGGAGTAAGGAAGGAAAAATAAATGGACTTTGCATAGCATCACACCTTTCTCTGTCTCTTCCTTACAAAGTAAGTGACACTGCTTTAATGGCCTTGCAAGACAATAAATTACTGGTAGAAGACATCAAGGATACTAATGGAATCACACACTAATGAAAACTAAAGCATTTGTAATCTAACTTGTTAAAAAAGCAAATAATCATGGACTTACAGTGCTAATTGTACAGTTAGGTGCAGGCATACACTTGTGCAGTTATACAGATTGCTTATAAATCAATGCCATATTCTAGGTGCTAGACAGAGTGAATAAATATATATATAAATATATATATAACATATAAATGCACATTTAAAACAAAGGAGCTAAAAAGTCATAGCAACTTACCTTTCAAGCCAGGCGTAACTAGAAGCATTTTGAGCCCTATCTCTTTCAGCTGTGAGACAACAGCTGATTCTGATGGGCTCTGCATCTCTGTTTTTATAATACAATGTAAAATCAGATTCATACTAAGGTAATATATTCATTCTTCTTTTTAAGCTTCTTCCCCAGCTAAAATACTTTCTGCATTTGTGTAGTATAACAAGTCTGCTAGCAATTCAAAAGGACACTCCCTATCAAAACACTGAATTTCAGGACTAATAGTAAATCTAAAATCTGAGAAAGAAAAAAAGTGCTGGGCTTTCTCAGTTGTTAATTGCTGACTTCTTATATAAGATCTTTGTGCTGAGTTAAGCTGATTGTAAAATAATAAGAATAGTTTTCCTAGAAAAGTGTAAATGCTGTGTAAAGACAGAGCTAAAATACAAGAGCTGAATTCTATTCTTAAATGGAAATCACATTGTAATGATATTTACGTACAAAAGGGCAACGTGCAAAATGTGTGAAGTATTTCTATTAAGCAAAAAACTTTCTGGCAGTTACACCACTTGAGATAAGAGACGATGGAGGCATGAGCAAACATCTTGGCATCACTTGGTGCAAGCTTGGAGCTCTGCCTAGCAACATTTCTAAAAGGAATCAAAGCTCATCTGGCATCCTGCTTAATCTTTAGCTAATGCATACACTGGGGCTCAAGCTTCCCCTACGTATCATGATGTTACTAACATACTGATTGTTTCACTCCAGCATTACATATAAAATTGGGAATATTTGGAAGATGTACCCAGAGGCATGGTAACAGACATAGGTTCACTGAAAGTCATAGGTTGACCCCCATTTATGTTGTTCTTAATCATGCAATAGGAGATCGGAACATGTTAACAGCTTGAGTTAGAGATTGTGTTTTGTTGAACTGAAGAACAAGACAGGAAATTCCATTGGAGATGAATGTTGAGTGGAAGATATGAACGTTCATTTCTGATTATATTTAACTTGGAGTTACTCAAGTAGTGTCTACACCCTACCCAAGACCATGCTAGGACACACAGAAGCCCAGGCAGGGTTTGAAGCCCCAGAATTAGCTGTATGATACTGGATGGAATACTTTGTTTATATAGAGGGCAGACCATTTTAGAAAATGGCATTAGTTTGTGTTCTGCAAAACAGAAAAGACTTGCTTCAGGCAACTGAAGGAAGCAGTAATTGCCCTTTTTATTCTTTCTTCTCCCTGAAGGGATATAAGGCAATGATTCAACTTTGATTCTCCCTTTAGTCCCACTGTTAGAGTGGCTGCCAAGTATATATTGGGTTCCCAAGGGCAAGAGGCCTTCAAGCAGATATTTGTGATACTTATCCCTTTGGCTAGTGCTGAAAATTAAAGACACATGATGTTCAAACCCAAAACAACAGGCATATCTTTCCAAAGACAACCAGCTGCTTCATTGGAAACTGCCAGAGCAAACAATTAGGAATTCAGCAGGGCTGTTCACACAGCCTGCTTTCTTGTAGGATGACTTGGTATTCTTTGACAGGAGGGGAGACAAATATTTCAGAAAGGTGATAAAAGTGATTATTTATCATCTATTTTGTCCAGTTAAGGAGGTATGGATGTGTATCTATTCTGAAGGAAAACATAACTGAAGTTTCCACAGGCAGCAAGGTAGCTCATGAAGTTCACATTTCCTAAGAACTAAACATGAATTACATTCTAAGTGAGAAATTAGGAAGTAAACTGTCACTATCAAATCTGAGAGGAACTGACATGATTTATCTATTTATTTATTTTTCAAATGGCCTTCTAAATAAAGATGAGAGAAATTGACACAAACCAAATAGTTAAATTCAGCCTCAGCCAGCTACGCTTCATGTAGATCCAGATAACACTTTGCTGATGTGGCCTGATTGCAACAAAAAGCCACAGTCTGGTATACATAACAACTTCACTGCTGTAATCAAGTTAATGGAGAGGCAGACTGTAGAGTTGGCTCTGCTCAGGAGAACCACCCTGGATTCACCTGAGCAGAACTGAGAACTAAACCTATTTCATACAGTAATCCACCTTCTATGCAAGCATATGATGGAATTCCAAAATGTACATTACTAAACTCTCTAGCAGTGTACCATCTATTCAGCTTCAGATGCACTTGTAAAATACAGTGCTTCTACCAATGAATATTACTTCTCATGCTTTGGTTAGGTCATTGATGATTATTGACTAAAGCCTACAAAATTGAACTAACTCTAGAGTTCAACAGATCTGTCAGTATTCTGGCAGAAACTGTGGAAAATGCTACAGAAACAAAACAAAACTAGTTTTTGGTCACAGCTTTAAAGTCCTATAAAAACTGTTGCCAGAACAGTAAGATATAGGCTAAAAAAGAAAGATTTTTAAAAAGGCAGTACTTATCAAGGTTAGGAACACGTGAACTGTGTACCAGCTACATATAATATGTTCAAATTAGCATCAGTTTCTTCATCAAAGGATAGCAAAGCATCTGTATGTGAACTTTTTCTAAACCTTGCTTCACTCTTGACCTTGACAGTGACTAGATCTAGGGAGAGCATGACTTTCTACACAGTTTCTAAATTTCCCAATTCTAACTGGGTTAAACGCTTTCAGAAAAATAATTCGTTGGGCAAAGCTGGTAAATGCTCCTTGCTATTTCCTTGAGTGCTGTCTTATCTCACTTGAGAAGTCATACTGAATATTCCACCTCCAGTTTTAGAAATTAGTCTAGTTCTTGGAAATTAAGATCTTATTTCATATTTTATCATATCTTAATGCAAATACACAAGAATACATAGCAGTAGAGGTTTAGCAAAAACAAATTTTTCATTTTTAGCTGTTCAAATATCACTGGTTTGAAAACATTTGAGAAGTGAGTATAATGGTATTTGCAGAGATAAAAAATGAAACAGATAAGCCAAGGGAGGGAAAGAGATCCAAGATATAAAGGTCTGCCAAAAAGAAAAAAAAGAAAAAAAAAAAGAAGAAAAGAAAAAGAAAAAAGGAAACGATGTTATCTCTATCCATCTATAACTAATCTATAGTTTTGTAGATATAGCTTGATGAAAAAAAGGTGAAAAGATGGCAAAGAGAAAAATGTATTGGTGCTCAAGATAAGACACTGTCAAAGAACAGACATTGAATGGCTGATCTTCACAGCTTTTCCTGAAGACCCAGATCCATCAAAGTGATCTCAACTGAATAAAACTGGCAAGTTAATCCCTGTTCAGCACATATTTGAACCTGCCTTTCACAGAAGCAGTTTCAATTTCTGATCAAGATCACCGCTTTTTTCCTTTTCTGCTAATAACATTTTGTACATGGCTGAATAGTTCTATGGCAAATACAGGTTTTAAATTACTCCGACTGGGGGAATTGACAGTTGAGATGAACTACATGAATGTTCGAAAACCAAAAGCTCTTTGTAGAGGCTAGTGATAACTTGGACTTCAACATATTATTTCTTAAGTTGACCTTTCTTGAATAGATATTTTTGGTAGTTTTAGAAAATCAGCATTGGATCAAACAGGCCATGTTTTATTTTCTAGAGGAGAACTTTCTAAGGAAGAGTGGAAAAATATGTAGTATGTTGCAAGGGATTTTTCCTGAATAGTGCTGAAAGAGTTGTAGGTGCTATATCTGTGAGCAGACAATGATGGTCTCCAGGAAACCTTTCAGAAGCACTAAATTTATTCTAAGAAAACTTCTGAAACTTGGACTTCTCCTGTGAGCAGCTCAAAAATCAAACAACCAACCAGTTAACAAACAAACAACAAAAGAAAAACAACCAAAAAATCAAAATCAAAACCACAAAACCAATAATAAAAAAATCATACAGTTGGAGGTATACTATGACTAGGATCTGTTTCTGGAAAACGAAAAGCAGCTTTGCACTCTCTCTGCATGCATACACTGCTGAAGCATGCATTTTGGATGCCTCTGTCTGAATACACTACATTGTGGCAAGATGGCAAAAAGCCAATAAGATAAAACACATCATGAGATCATATTTTGTAAATCAGAATTTTCCCAAAGAGCATTAGTGACATAATACATCTAGAAATTAGTTAAAAATATCAGAAGTTTTCATCTGTAAGAGCTCATTTTATCTTTATACCTATTTCCCATAATCTAAGGCTATATGAAATTCTTAAAAGTTGTGAGTACAACAGTTAAAACAGCACTGAAGAACCAGACTGGATCACCTCTTCAGGGATCTGGATGACTACAGTATTAGCTCTGAATGCAAATGTAAACTGATAAAATTCAGTCTGTAAATCAACTGTAAATCTGGAACAACACTTCTGAGGCCCCTGAATATTCTGTGAAGCTATAGTAATATAGCAGAGCTCAAAATCTGTCCAAAATCATCATAATGCCATCATTTATTCTTGAACTACTTGAAAATATAAGTATTTGCTGGCAGAGAAATTGCAAAAATAGGGATAGAAAATCATAAAAAAAATAAAAATGTTTAACAGATGAAAAATCCAAATATATTCAAATATTAGATATTTCAGCATTATAAACTATAGCAACTAACCAAATTTTTGTTTTCTTTCAGTCTTTTCACACACCTGAGCTTACAAGCAGGTTGTATTTTTAAATTGCCTCTAGATGTGACTACAGAAAGACACAGGTTGTAAACAGTGAAGCACAATTAAAATGGTTTGAAAAATGCCTGTGCAAGTACCTATGATTAAATTATTTCATCTTTAGTTTGGGGCAGCAAGATTCCCAGGATTGTATGTACCTACATTATAGTATGGGCCAAAGTGCCAGGTGTGTAAAATGAGAAAGAAGCCAGTACAAAAGCAACAGAGTTAACCCATGGTATACACTTTCCCATCCCAGCAAAAGCTGTTTCTGTGCAGAGAGCCATCAGTAATCTCAGTTCTTTTTCCCATGAATAATACAGCCCTGTTTGGATCAATTCACGGTTTCAGAATTACTGTACTTTGTCTGTACTTTAAACTTAATCTGCAAACTGCAGTTTGACAGATTTTATGCAGATGTTAGAAGAAAAATATTGTTTTGTGTTCACTGTAGAGTTCCAGAGCCATAGATCTTTAATCCCTTGTTGGCTATATACTCTAAAATTCACAGTTCCTATACTGCTTCAGATGATTGCTGATCATTTGATAATTTAAAATCACCACAAATAAGTGTTCCTTTGTGGCCAATACTTAGTCAAGATACTCTTTTTTTTTTTTTTTTTTTAAATTACTGTCACTACAGGGTTCCAAAAATATGGTAAAAAAGTTGAAAACATAACAATTTCAATTTCTATCAATAGCATGCTAATAACCTAGGCCTGTAACCCCTGTGCAAACAGCTTGTGGACAGAAGTGAAAAAAATAGTTCATGTAGCTTTAACTTGACATACACTACCTGCATGAGTCTGAGCCCAAGTTCACTTTAAAATTTACAGCAATCTGTGTGATACTGCACCTGAATTATCCCTTGCTTTCATAGGCTGGCAATTGTTTTGTACCATCAGGAGCACAAGCTCCTGATGTTTTGTAGGATTACTGAAGCTCCGTCCTCTGGATGCAAGAAATTGTCATGCGCAACATATCATCAAAGGGCTGTGACTTGCACCAGTCTTTGCCAAGGTACAGATGTTAAGTGTGGTTAATTCTGTTAGTTATCTTGGGTTCCCCAAGACCCCCACTAGCATGACTAGTTTTTCAGCCTATGTAGGCTGCTAATGAGACATTCACATGCACGAGTCCTCACTTGGTAGACAGAAAGGGCTGTGCACGGCACATAGACTGTATTCTAGATTTCACCATCCTTTTCATTTTTAGTCACATCTCTCTTTTTCTCCTTATTTGTATTAGTACACAGCAAACTTGTTCTCTTCCAAGAGAAATTAAGGATCTTCCTCAATTAAGCAACTTCTCTCAAATCAAATCAAATAAGCTGGCAAGCAATACAAAACTTTTAACAACATCCTAAAGATGAAAAGTGTATTTCTTGCTATCCCTGAGTGAGTTGGAGCCCATTCTGAGAACCTGGTCAGCATCCAGCTTTGAAAGCTACTGAAATGTTTTTGGCTCTGGACTGTAGTCAGAGAAAATGAAAAGGCGAAACAATTATCATAGGAGATTTGTTTCTGCATTTAAAATCCTGCCAGCTCCTTCAGTTTTGTAGTTTTGTAGTTTTTGACACCTTTTCAGACTTCTTTGTGATAAAAACTCTTTGCTATATTTACAGTACCAGCTTTGTGGCAAAGCCACTACAAGAGGATGGATGGATGGATGGATGGATGGATGGATGGATGGATGGATGGATGGATGGATGGATGGATGGATGGATGGGGCTTACTCCCCTGCTCTTGTTGCAAACCGCCCACCTGGCTCATGAACTTCCTTTATGATTTTGCCTTTGCCTTTGTAATTTGATCTTAATTGCAGTCTAAATCTTCTCTAAAGTTGGAGAATTTTTGTTCTTGTTTCTCCACTGGTTGTGTAGAAAAAAATATCTGGGCTTTGTGCAAAAGCTCAGTAGCACTTTTAAAAGGACTTCCTCTCTTTTGGGGACATTTGCTTTAAATATATTAAACAGTAGTCAGTGAGTGAAATAAGACAGAAGAAAAATGTTTAAAATTAATCAAGGCCTAGCACATAATGAAAAACAAACAAAATCACAGTGAGGATGTGCTTTTGGACAGGGCTTCTGTTCTGTTCTTCTCTGAGGGCTCATTCTTCCAACAGCAGCCCAGCTGCCATTTACAGAGTCTGTCTGCTCCATGATATCTTCCCAGATGAGATGCCCTGGGCCAGCTTTCAGAAAAGGCTTAAACTCTGTGAGAATCAGAGCAATTTTTGCACAGGTTTGAGGATCTACATACACTTTGTGAAACCAGGATCTCCTCCCCTGCAACTATAATGGATTCTGATATTGCTGAGAGAAGAGATGGAGCAAAAGCATTAATCTAGGCTACTTCAGGAAGAAGTAGGGTAGATTGAGAAGATGTCTGTCTATCATAAATTCACAGAATCACGGAACTGCAGGGGCTGGAAGGGACCTCTGGAGATCATCTAGCCAACCTCCCTTGCTGAAGCAGTTTCCCTAGAGCAGATTGCACAGGAAAGCATCCAGGGAGGTTTTGAATATCTCCAGAGAAGGAGACTTCACAACCTCTCTGGGCAGCCTGTTCCAGTACTCTGTCACACTCAAAGTAAAAAAGATTTTTCTCATGTTCATATGGAACTTCCTGTGTTTCAATTTGTGCCTGTTGCCCTCTGTCCTGGTGCTGGGCACCACCAAAAAGAGCCTGGCCCCACCCACTTGACACTCAGACAATCTGTACCAACTAGTACTTTTCAATATTACAAATCACGATTCCCCTCCAAGATCTTTCCTAAATAGTGGGTAATATAAGAGAGGTGCACAAGGAATTTTACTTCAGCTGAGAAACCAAAGAGGATTCATGCAGATGTTCACTCCCAAGACAAATGGGAGGGGGCAGCAGAGAAAATGACATTTATTTAAGCTGAAACTTCGCTTCAGTCCTGTGCATCTCTTTTTGTGGAATTCACAGTACAAGCCACCTATTACAGTCATTTATCCTTTGTATTTTGAATGCATAGTATTGGTGAAGCTTGCTGTTGGTGTGACTTTAAGAGGTCAGAAATTAAAATCTACCAGTGCTATTAACTAACAGTTAGAGCTGCTCTCCCATTCTTTTCTTTTTCTAAATTACTGGAAAGCCAGGTCCAAGAGCTATGATGAAAGCATTTGTAAGTGACTTATAAACAGCAGCAGAACACAAAGGTAGGTGTAATCATGTGGATAAGGGCTCCCTCTGTGCAAAGATATTCCCTGTTACAGGACTAGAACAGAGTGCCACAGTGAAAGGTGCCAGCAGTGGGAGGAAGCACATAAAACAAATTAGTTCTCTCCCCTTCCCACCAGTAAATTCGTCTGGTAACAGCTGTTACCTATCCAGTTTATACAATGTCTTCTCCAAAATCTTTGATGTCCGGAAGACTGGAAAATCTATCATGTCCTGGGACAGAAAATAACAAAAATATTGAGAGAGTAATAAAAACACAAACAATTTTCTTATAGCAAGACTTGCTGAGAAAGTCCTCCAGATCTGGTTAGTTAGCAAACTCTATTATAAGCTAGTCATGAATGGATGAAATTTACTGTTTGTGGTTATGGAAATAAAAAAAAAAAAAAAAAAAGGACTTGCTTCATTCAGCAGTCTTGATAACAATTATATATTTTCATTTGCTTTTCTAAGGACAACTTGAAAAATGAGAGCATTGAGGCTTCATTTGAAAGTCTTCGGCTAACAAAGCCACGGCACAATTTAGCCCATTAGCCCGGGGGCCTGATTCTCCATTACATCAGCTATAACGGAATTGCATTTGTGCAACAAAGATGATAATGAAATAAATTGGTCATAATATCTCTGGGTCCCACTATGTGACCAAAACAGCTGGATACACCGTACACCAGGAGGTCTGTGGTAAGGCATTGAATGCGGAACAGCTTGGCTTCTGGCTGCATGCCATGCCATGGCTTCCCAGTCTGAGAGGTGGCTTTCTTCCAGGAGAGGGACTCTGAACCATGCACTAGGGAATGACATAACTCCTGCCTTAGGTGGTGATGAAATGGCTTGAGATGTACTACTACATATGCCCTACAGTAGCTAAATGAGGAATGAGTCCTCTCGCTTTTGCCCCAGACAAAAAGTGGCATTATGCAAACAGGCACCACTTGTGGCACGTAAACAGGCTGCAGTGCATTGCCATACCCAGGGTGGGTACATCGTGTTACTCGACTCAGGTCACATAAAGATTTGCAAGGGACATGAACAGGAGCTTCTCCTGTGAAAGACAGGGACTGTGCTGGTCTGCACACACCTGTAGAAACACAATTATAAGATTTAGGCAAGGAGTGTCGTTATGTTGTTCCTGTACAGAAACCGCATGCACACTTGAGGTACCCAGCAACATTGGTATAACAGTTTGCATGGGGGGATCCTGTCTCACTGCTGTGAAACAGGAATAGCACTCAAACCAAATCTGACAAGCAAAGTGGGAGAGAGAACATGAATTTAAAATAAAAATTTCAAAGCTCTCCCTGCATCACCTGCATCATCATTCACCTATAGCTCCTGTGCACACAAATCTCCCCAGACATGCACCTTATTTACCTTGTCAGTTCGTAACCCCTAGAACTACTTTTTCCATCTGAAGAGTATTTAGCATGAACTCTCAGCCTATCTTATGGCTGGTTTATCTTTCTTTTAAATCACTGCAAAATGTCTCTCTGTTTCTGAGGAGGAGGAAAACAAAAGAAGGGGCTGATGCATTTTAAATTTTAAGGAAAAGAACCCATCCAAAGTATTAAATATTTCAAAGACAGACTTACGTGGTTTGTGAAACTTGTGGTGTGTGATTGCTGTTTATAATTTGTATCACACTTTGCCTCCTTCACCCTCTGACACATAGCAAGAAAACTGGATTCAAAATGAGATTGCACCATGGTGAATTCATTCCTTGAATTGCATCGTATGTTTCAGCAATACACAGCGTGGGAACACGTCGATTAGCTCTCGCTTTGAAGGAATTGGATTTGCAAAGGTCAGCAGTGGCTCGGCCCATTTCTCAGCAGATCTTTGGCTTGCTTTTCATCCCAGGGCTAACAGGGAGGAGGTCAGAGAGGAATGACAAAAAGAGCAAGCTTTTTGAATCAAGCCCAAAGAATTTGACTATGCTTACAGTAGTATGGAGGTTTCCTTTGCTAGTAAATAGGTAGATTTTTAACAAAATTTAGGGAAATAAGTTTCTGTGTTTACCTTTCACATTAAACAATTCATCATTTTGCTATAAACTAAGAAATGCGTTTAACTCTCAGTTTGGCAAGAACTGCGTGAAACTAATCTACGGAAACAGCCTGCTCCCCCCACATTGCTCTTGCTGTGTGAAGGGGAGTAGCTGAGCTAGAAAAAAGGTGGAAAGATGAAAAATCTCGACTTTTAGTGGAAGTTCTAAACCTGGGGAGTTTATGCACTGCATTTTTCATTGAAAACACGTTTTCCAGTTGTTTACCTTGCTCCCATGCCAGCTTACTGAGACAGAGGCAGCTTCATTACCCTTTCAAGCCAGAAAACTCACATATTTTGGCCACCCTCCACACCTTATTAACATAAACTGGAGTTTCCTACCACTGCTGGCAGGGCAGGGTGCTGGGAATGTGTGATCATGGCGTTTGGACAGCTGTCACTGAGGTTAGTGCTAGGCCTGCAGTGGAGGACAGCTGCTGGATCCCGAACAGTGGTTTGCTGTGAGTACTTATGCCAGGAAGCCGCAAAAGAGGGGAGGAGGTGGGAAAAAGAGAAACGAGGGCAGGTTAGAAAGGAATCCAAGGAAACCAGCAAGCCTGAGTTTCTTCACCTGTACATATTAAATATCGCTTGCAGAAACGTGGTACATACAGTCTGAAAAATGCTTCCTAGAAATCTAGGAATAATGGGCTCATTTTCTCCATTTGTGTATTTTTTTTCAGCAGGTCACGTTGTATGACTCAATTTCTATGGTGCAAGGAGAAAGTAGAGAGTAACTGCAGCTGCTGTTGCTGGTCTGTGTGAGCTGTAGAAAATTGCTTTTCCCTGTCTCTTCCAACAAATAACATTGCAGAATTCTGGCATAAAATAAAATTTAGAAAGTATCCAAATCACAGAAGGCCAAATCCCTACATTCTGTAGGTTCCTGTGAAGTACCCAGCACCAATGCAGGTGAATTTTCCATGACATTATCTGAACAAAAGCTGAATGCCAGTCTTCATCCAGTCTGATTCATTTCATTTAGCTCAGAGTTCCCTCCTGAGCCTGTCCCCAGGACTCTTAGAGGCTGAGCTGCTGTAGGAGGTGCTCACAGCAACACTGCAGACCTTGGGAAACCTTCTGAAATGGAGCATTTATAGCTCGTGTAAAAGAAGTGTGGGGCAGAGCAGTCCAGCAAGATGAAGATGAAAAGAGAGTGGCTATCATCAAAATGACAGATGAGTGAAGTTTCTGTGACCTAACAGGAAGTAATAAACACTACTTTTAGGCTTTTAGTGGGGATATGGCTTGTTCACCTACTGCTGCCTAACTACACCAGGTTTTCCCAACATCTCCTCATCTCCATGAAAGAATGCGTCCATTGTGGTCTTGTAACAGCTCTGCCAAGGAGATTGTGCCAGCTACCCTGCAAGTACTATGTTACCAAGTATTACCTCACATACCAGCAACTTCTTAGCCGGTCCTTCACTTCCCAGTTACAGATGTGGAGGGAAATATAGGATTTGAGTAAGATTCTCCTGCTAAGGGGATCTCTCTCCAGAAATTCATTCTATGGTTCTGTAGGTAGAACTTTGTGCTAAGTAATCCCACCTAGGAGTTAGCCTGCAGCACCCTTGCAAGGAATGCAATTTTTAATTGGATTGACTTCCACAAAATTTGACCTGTAGGAAACGGTCATTCATGAACTCACAGATTTTCAAATTTTGCATCTGTGTACATGCAGGTAAGCATGTATCTAACATACAGAGTTAAGGCAAATGGAGGTTTCTCTCGATTACCTGTATGCAACCGTTCATGCTCAGCCATCAAATCCAAGTGTCTTCTTTGTATTTAATATCCTCTTGTCTATTTTCATTCTTAACACACTCTTTTATCTGTGATATTTCTATCAACACTCACTTCAGCTACCTCCAGTGAAGAAAGGTGTCCCTGCTGCACCTTTCACATACGAATAAACTTAGTAACCAAAAACACAAAGTGTTCAGTTTAGTTTTCTTCAAAAACGAAAGAAAGTCAAAAGGTTAAACAACTACAGTTGAGGCTATCATGCAGAGCTGCAATAATAAAAAAAGAGATTGGTCTGAACACACATTTTTTTACTAAAAAAGAATGCACGTAAATTACAGCTGCTGATCATGTAGTCATTCTTTTTATGAGGTGTTTCCCTATACCCATATATGATTTCCATATATAAATTCCCTGTTGGTCTGAAACTGCTCACATGGAACTGGTGTTTTTCTTCATAAATTGTCCACAGAATCTGTATTTCATCTTGGACATGAAAGGTTCATTGGGGAAAAAAAGCATCCCAGTGTCCTGGTGGAAAGCAATGCCAGACACTATCCAAGCCGAAAAAAGATCTGACTGCATAGCCTTTGTTTCCTGCTTTTCTACTTAATTATTTTCCATAATTTAATAAAATCTGATATAAAATCGTATACTATAACAGTGTGTGTAGTAACAACCACCTAGACCAAGTCAGAGAAAAACAATTCTATTTCATTGAGGATTTCAGTATGCTAAATTTCATTTCCTTTAAAATTCTCTAGGAGAGGGAATAGGCACCCAGCTTTAAAACAGCCTGCCTCCAAGCACAGAAACCCACTGCTCTGAAAAAGCCTGTTTGATTATATGCTCTCAAACCATGCAGGCTGAAGCCTGAGAACTGCTCCAAGCCTGCTTACGAGGGTCTTTTCACCAGGGAAATCATTGGAACCAGAATCAGATGTTCTGTATGCAGTGCTCAGCTGTAAATCTAAAAAAGCATTAAAAATAGAAGATTGTGAAAAATTTCTTCCAGCGCACAGAAGAAAATCAAAATCCACATACATCATTATCTCTGTTACTCTATGCAGGAAAGAGGCAATGCTATCTAAACTGGATGATCATGTTAAGGGCCACCTATTCCTCTTTCTATGGAAGTGCAACCATCTCCTGAAGAAACCTGTTAGTTCAGCAGAGATCAAGTGAAGAATGTGCTCCTAAGAGATTCCTGCTTCTGGAAAAAAATGCTTGGTTTGACAAACTTCTGGATGCATGTCAAAATGTCACAGACGGGACAATTTTAGCAATGCTTCACTGAACTAGTGTAGAAGAGTGTGGTCCCCAAAAGCACAGTTGCTTTCATTCCCATAATTTACTTTCATCCGTCTTTTTCAAAACCTTCCCTAATTAAGCTTAATTGCCATGCAGTCACACATTAGTGCAGCATTCTGTCCTCTTACAGACCAAACATAAAACATTTCATAGCATTAATCCTGGAAAGTCATAGATTGCTTGTTTTGTTTTGTTTTCTAATGTGCCTAAGTGCCTATAATGCATAGTGATGGCTTTCTGGAACTGATACTTGACTCTGATTATCACAAAAAGATCCTTAGTTTATATCAGAAAATAAGCGAGGTCAGAAATGTGCTTGTGTTTGAGGAAAAACAAAAATCTGTGATGGTTCAGAATCCAATGTCTTTGGTGGGGCATTCAGAAACAGGGACTCCCAGCAACTGTCATGTTCAACTTCTTAGGACAGTTATGGGGCAGACTGCAACAATTGGACACCCTCAGCTATTGTGAGTTAGCTAGGTTCTCTGCATCACTTAATGTCTTAGTGACTTAGACTCACAATAAATCATGATTTGATGATCAGTAAAACCCATGAAAACTGTGTTTAGATATGAACAAAGGTCTAGTCTGGAGGACACCTCTAAATAGTGTGTAGGATCTGACCCATAACAGAGCATTTAGAAATAGTGAAATAAAAAAAGAGCAACACAATCACAGGGAAGTCAACTTGAAACACTTGCAACAGCAGCTGGTTGTTCATCTCTGAAAGTACAGCTTATCAGAGTGTAGTAGATCTCGTACCTTTTAAAGTCAAGAAGTTCCCCACATTTCTAGGATGCTCAGGAAAAAGTAGAAAGTAGAAGGTATTTCAGAAGAAAGCCACTCCAAAGATGCTTCCAGATGGAAATGCTGAAAGTTTACACAGCCATAGGGACAATGATGAAGAAGACAAGCAGAAAGTAGTGCTAGATAAAAATAAAATCAGAATTTTCACAGCAGTCAGACAAGATCACATTTTACAGCTCTCAGATATGACATGAGAGAACTCCAGGTTCTCTGACTGATGAGAGTTGTCGTTCACACAACAAGGCTAAAAATTTCATTTATCATTTGCACCGGCTACTCTTTGCTATGATTTCTGAACAATGTAGGACAATGCCAATATTTTTACCACTCCTAGAAATATTTCTTAGTCCAGAAATGACAAAGAGAAGGAGAAACGGAAGAAAACAATTTGGTCCAAGTTAACATTTCTAAATTACAAAAAAGTTATTGAGTTACATTTAGTCCTTTTTAAAGCTTTCAAGCTTAGATGGATGTATATGCTGGAGAGGGAAAAGTTAAAGGAGAAATGTCAAGAAGCGTCCAGCAAGGACTACTTACATATGTAGTTTATTAGCTAAAGTTGTCCAAACTACACAGTACTAGAGATTCATTGTTCAAAAAAAGTAAGACTCGTTATGTGTGTGAGGCAGAAGTAAAATAGAGAACAGAAGATATACACATTATTGCTTACGAGCCCAAAAGCAAGTTCTGATGCTGATTTAGTATTTTAATTTAAGAGAAAGTCATTCTTTTCAGTCACACCTTTATGAATTTCAGAATTGAGTAAAATGAGCGACTCCTAGCTTATTTGATTTGAATAAAAATGCAAACATTTCATTTGTATTTTGTTTAATGAAAGCTAGAAATTTTCAAAGGACACAAAATTTCTTTAACAATTTCTTCCTTACAAACCACAGACCAAAAAAACCCTCACTGTTATCTATGTTGACACTATCTTTTGCCTTATTTACTATCCAGCCCTAGATTTCTTTCTGGGTGGGGCCAGCACAAGGCAAACACTCCTGGAAAAACCAAAGTGACAAGAAAGCAAACAAACCAGAAAAAAGAAAAAAAAAATCATGTGCTTGCTCTGCCAACTACACTGCAGGACACTGAGGATATCATAGCTGCAGTAGAGTTAATCTTAGAATTTTACTAGGTCATTATAGAAGAAATCTGACATACATTACTAAACAGAAATACCCAGCTCAGAAATGCTGGACTGAACTAGTGTGTTGTAATTCCACCAACACCAACAGGGCCATTCCCAGGGAGAAGCTGCCGCCTTCTTTTGTTTCGGACTCATCTGTTTGGTTTCAAATTCTCTTTCAGACACTAGTCAGCTTTGATGGCATAGACATAACAATCCTGGGGATAGCTGCACATGGAGGGCAAGCTTGTCTGCTGCAGGGATCCTGCACTTTGGGGCCTCAGCATCTCAGGTGAGGCCTACCTAACCCATGGGATATAGGCCATAGGGCTGGGACATATATTTTGTGGGATATGGCCATCCGGAATGACCTTGTGTCTATTTCCTCAGAGAAACCATGGTGCCACCCCTCTGGAATTTTTTCTGTGTATCTTTTTGCTTGTTTTTAAAAATAAGTGAAATATCTCATACCTAAAAATACCAACTGCTCACAAAAGTATACAGTTCCTTAGGGAAACGAGGTTACAACAGAATTGTGTTCTGTGAATGTTTGCCTATCATCTGCTTGCTCTTTCCCCTCAGTTTTAACTAAATTTTACAGAAGGACAGAGGTCTCCATGACCAGCAGACCCTTACAAGTCCAGTGCAAACCGGGAACATAGAAAGAGCCAAAGATCATGCTCCAGGGAGAGGAAAGCAGGCCGGCCTTGCAGCCACAGCCAAGGCATGCTGGCAGCACTCTCTGGCCTCCAACTAGGCCTGCAACACTGGCCTGGCCACACGGATGGTCATCCCTGCCAGGCCCTGAAGAACCAGCAGGGCTGGTGGTGGTGGAGAGCTAGGAAGCAGATGATAATGCTGAGGAGGTAGAAATCCATAGGAAATGAAGCTGCTTTAGTCTGGCTGCCTTTGGTTCAACTTGCTAGCTGATTTGTACTGTTTTTTCCCTCTGTTCTTGAGTTCTGCTGAAAATTCTTTTTCTGCCAACAACGCTTTCCAGGAAAAGACTGCAGGGCTCACTTTAAAACTTCTGACAGTATTGTTTATCTGCTGAATGAAGGGGCAGAGCAAACAAGATTTTTCTTATGTTTTGCTTTAACCTTACTGATGCCTTTTCGGTGAACTATGAGCCAAATTCTCCATTTCACTGATCTTACAAGTGAGTAGATACTGACATCCTCAGCCCCACTTTTCCAGGTTCAGATCACATTTCATTAGAGACTAACTGAGCCTGCAGACCTCCAAGTTTATTTTCTCTAAAGCACTAGTCTCACAGATTTCAGTGGGAGAGAATGTGTGGGTCGGGGGCTCGGTACTGACCTATGCTTTGTACATGCTTATATTTAATTCAGAAGCACAGCTACACTGACAGTTATAATCCTGTCCCACAGAAAGCAATATTAAGTACAGGGCCTGTTCATATAGATCCAGTTTGAACGTAGCTAATCAAATGAATTCATACTCTGTAGGCTTCAGTACTCCTGAGGGTTACAGAAATCCAGTAACACCAATAAATAATGATTAAAAATGCAGAAGCCTCATCAGGGAATGATTGTAGCTCATCTACTTCATTTGGATTCACATTTAATTCTGGCACAGGCAGAAACAAGAATACAGTCAAGGCTGAAAAAAAGCATTTGTTCAAATAAAAGTATTTTGCTTGTATCTCTCAGTGAATAATGAAAAAATTGTGATGAATTCTACTGATTAAAATATTTAGTGTAACAAATATATATTTAGGGTCCTAGGTGACAAATATCAGTTACCTGAGGCACCTCAGGACAGAAAGAAGTATTATTGATGAAATAAAGTAATATTGTTTCATGGTTTATCTGAATGCAAAGTGTTAAGTAAGTTTGCATAATTGATGGCCAAGTGACTGCAATATAAATACATACAAACCTTAGCAATCAAATCCAGCAAGAGCCAGACAAGGAGAAGCACTTACCCACCCAGGAGGAAATAACAAATAGTTACAACAATGGAGTGGTGAAAGCAGGGTGGTTTAACTGTGCCCAGTGTAGTCAGCCAGCATGACTTTGGCAGAGCTAGCTACCCACCTTTGCACCCTCCCTGGCAGTGATAACTTGCTGGAAGCCCACCTCTGTACTTTGTTGCATATGGCATCTGAGAAAGGGCAAAGGGACGGAAATGAATCCATGAACTATTAATGCTTCTCACTACAGCTTAAAATTTATGCTTGGGCTGTGTTGCAAATCAATATCAAGGTAATGATGCTTCAAGCTCACTGTCTGCTTTCCTATATGGTCTTTCTGACAAAAGTTTGAGTTAGAAACAACAGCAGAGAGACAGTATCTGCCATTGCTTGCACTCAAACAACCAGGAAGAGTTATAATCACTGAAAGCAAAAAGCTGGTAATACTAAAGTTTCTGATGCCACTTAAAGTTTATTTTTCTCCATGTTTTGTAAAAGATTGAGATCTATAAATCCTTTCTATCCCCTACAGAGGAAAAAAAAGTGCTATGATCTGCTGTAGCTCATGAAAGTATAAACTTTGATGACCTACTTCTCATGCCATTTCAGAATTGCTTTAATGATTTGCCTGCTGTCCTCATTGTAACAGCTTGTATCACTGTCCAGGAAAAATATACCGCAGCGGTGTACTTATTCATGATGAAAATTCCACATGAGTAGCACTCAGGAAAATAGAACCAAGCTGTATCTATTTGCAACTATACTTAAGTTACAATTTGGAGCAACGTTATTTTAAACAAAATCATAAATAATAAAATAAATAATAAAAAAACCAGTAACTCTGACTTGAGCCTAAGAAATGTCACCAATCTAGAAGTGTATCATTTTGAATATTTAAATGCATCTGCATAAATATTGATCTGAATAATTTTATCTGGCTCAAGAATGTAAAAAATTATCAGAACAGAAGTTCCTTGGCCTTTAGATAGACTTTAACAGCATCCAAACAACACTCCAACAACAACAACAACAACATTTATTCTTTCTGCTGAGGCCATTACCCAACTTTCCAGCACTAATCCTGAACTCTGTCTCTCGATAGTCCTGTGCTGTAAGTATGACAAAGGGCAGACAAGGGCACCAGACAACATAAACTGAAATGTTAGCTTGAGCGTAACTGGAGAACTGTGCTCTGGCAAGCCTGAGCTTGCACCACTGTTACTGGCTGGTCTTTAAGGGAAGCTCAGCGGTGGTTCCTATTCACGTGGGTGGAGCTAAGGGCACCACTGGGGCTGAGCCAGAGCATGCAGCACCATGCACTCTGGAGCCAATGTCAGTCTAGAAGGAGAAAACAACATGTAACCAGTGTATTGCACGACTTCACGCTCTTGCTCACAGGAACAGCAGTCTGTTTTGGGAAGAGGCAGACCCTTTGGAATGAGAAAGCACTGCGGGGATGGCTCTGTCACTTTTAGTCACGCTAAGCAGGACCGTTCCCCCAAGCAGTCCCAAACAACCCTGTATATGTATGGTTATAAATCTACCAGTGTTCTTTAACCATAAACAGATAACACCAAACATGAATCCCAGGGGCTTTTTTCTTGTCTCCTGCACATATGAAAGATAGCATTAAAAGAGATTAGTTTTAAACCACTCACAATTTCCTTTATGCAATAAAAGATTTTCTTTGCTTGAAATTTTCCTATTTATGGTGTGTATTTGGACTCAGTATAGCATAATACTGTCCTCAGTATCCCTGCTTTTAATGACGCTAGCAGTATTTGAGCCATTCATCAAATGTGACAATTGAAACAGCTAGGAGTTAATGGGAGCATAAGCAGTTTGACAAACACAGTCTATTTGACAAGACTGAGGTCAGGACTGAAAGAACTGCTCTTGGTTAAATAAACAGAAAAGCAACAAAGTAAAAGCAAAATCTTTGCAGCCATTTATCAACTTTAAAAGCCTTTTTGTTACAAGAAACATAAAGTGAAGCTGCACACGGAGATGGGTATTAAATAGGATTGGAAGAATTCAGTTGGCTTCTTTATTTTTAGGTGAAATTAAAATGCCCAATTAAAACTGAAGAATTATGTCCATAAAATTGACATCTAGCTACATAATATCTAAATCTATGCATTAAAACTATCTGCTTCTGAACTGACTTATTATTGTAATGAACCTAGTCTTTTCCAAGTTAATAGTCTGATTCAGGTGGCGTTGAAAGGAGAATGATACAATACAGACAATTTTCCTGATTTCTGCAAAGCAGGAGAGCAGCCTGTAGGCATGGCCAGGACCTCAGCTGAGACTCTATCCATTGCTGTTTCAATAACAAATTTACCTAATATTAATTTGTCACCTGGAAGACCTGCCTTCCAGGGAATCTTTGCAAAATGTCAGAATTCTGCATTCGGACACAATACTGCCTGTAAGAAATTCTTAGATGTTAAATGACTGCTAGAAGCTAATAATTAGTGTACTCTCTAACTTCCTCCCTTTACTTGGTTCATGGGCCATTTCTTTTGAATTGAGAAGTTTATTTGGGGCTCCTTTCTTTCTTCATCTCTGTCCAAGCCCCTGGAGAGTCCAGGAAAGGTAGAAGAACTGAATCTATTCTTGCATTCCCTAAGTAAAAAGCTTTTCAGAGCATGCAGCAGACATATAAAAAACAAAAAGTAATTTCTCACCACCTTTAAGTGCACAAAGGCAAACACAATGAAATGCTAATTATCCCTGGTTCCGTCTTGCATCCTATGTAGCAGAGATATTCTCCAGGCATTTTAGCATTAACTTAAATGGGGACTTCTATGAAAACATTCCCGTGATTCAGCTTTCCTGCTATATAAATTTGGGAGTGATAATATTCTCATTGCTAGATAAGACAACACAGATTTAGACACTCTAGTTCTTGGATATTATAGTTGTGTGCAGAGTATAGTTTTTTTAATCATTTGATTACCATAACCCATTGTAATCATTTGTATTGCTATCCAGAAACCACATGAATCATTAGGGAATTTCCATCAAAAGTAAGAAATCTGGCAAAACTCAGTAAGCTTTTGCAATACTAAGGTTTCAGGAAAGGCCTTTATGACTTTTGGAGTGAACATGTTGCCAGATGAAAAATTGCTTTTCTTTTGAGACTTCTCCATCCTTTCTATTGCTTTCATGATTTTATAGTTATTGGCAGTTTAGAGACAGTGCAGAAAAAAAAGGATGCATACGGACAGAAACACAGGAAAGACTAAGAATAGTCACACATTTATGGGTTAATTTTGCATATCTTGTTTCTCATGACCTTTTTTTCTTTCTTAAGGTAATTTCCACAACTAATATGTTTAACAACTCCTATGGCTGCTGGAAAATCATGACAGACTTCTTTTCCTGGAAGTGATTGATTATAGTCTGGACAAATGAAAAAATTTTCCCTCTTCTCTTCTCATTATGCTTGGAGCAAAAAACCCATTACAGGAGCACTGTATAGTGATTTGGAGCTAGGAAATGTATTCCATTTAGCCTGTCAAACACAGTTAAACTGCTGTCTTAACTCTGCCTCTTTTCCCAACTTCCTTTTCAAGACTGCACTAATATAACCTAATTTTGACAGAAAATTCTGGACTCTGGGCAGCAGTGACTCTTGAGCTCTTTTCCATCTGGAACGGCCTTTTCATCTGCTTAACTCCAGGGCTTTCTGGTTAGCTTTATTTAGTTGTTTTGTAATATATTACCTACAGTCTTCTTATAAAATAATTTACAGCACCTACTTGGACTCTTTTTTGGAACTTGTTTGGAAAAAAAGAAACAACAAATCAAGCAAACAAAGCCCAATCCTTATTTTATATTTCAACCGTATTTTTCAATAAAAATGTTTTAACCCAAAATACTGGCATGGATGTCTGAAGATTTCATTGTCTTCTCCAATGTAAACAATAGAAACATCCTTTCTAAAGGACATAAAAGTTACTTTGTGTCATAGATACTTACTTTTTTCCCCATGTGTTGAAAAATATATAGGACACATTAAAACAGCATGACAAACTGCATAAGTACCTTTAATTATACGATTGTATCTAACCCTCAATAGGGCAGGATTCTGGAACAGAGTACAACTAGGGCAATGCTAATTTTAAGATGAAATTACATTAGTTCATGCAGAATATATACAAATTACATTATTAACATAATTTTTACTAATGTGGTCATATAATAACAAGGTTTGGATTCAGAGATTCAGGAGGACCCTTAGAGCCTCATGTCTCTTGTAAATGTTTTATGGATGGAATTATTTCTCAGTGCTATACAAAGAAAATCTCATTTCACAAAGGCGAGTTTGCTACCTACTTGAATATTGGTTGGCTTTTTTTTCTTTCCCTAAAACTTCTGTGATCACCAGTGTGTTAAACTGCTTAAGGAAATCAACCCTATTCATTCTTTTATCCTCTTTTCTTAACCAAATTAAGTTGGTGCTGAGAGATTTTCATTGTGACAATGGTAAAAGTATTCCCTTTAGTCTAGTTCCGGGGAGGTGGAGGTTAGAATCCAGATTATGCTTTCGCTTTGCAATACTATTACAATCAAACAATAACAACAAAGCCATGATTATTTATTTCTGTTATTTAAAAAAGATGTTCAAGCACTGGCAGTCCACTAACGTCCTCCTGAGAATTCATCTTCACTCCTTCCCCATCACTGGTCTCCAAGTAAAACCCCTAAGACACCTGAATAAAAAACAGTATGCATGAGGCACATGGAGTAACATGGACTAGAGAACTAAGCAGCTTAAGAGAGTTTTGGTTTGGCTAGCCCCAAGGTAGGACTTAGGGTGCTAAGGAACAGGCTAACTACAACAGACATTGCCAACTAGGTGAATGCTAATGTCTCTCCCAAGCAATATTGAACAGTCAATAAACAGTCAGCTTGGTTATGTTCTGTTTAAACCAGTCCCCAGATCAGGAGCTAAGAAAAGTTACATACTAGAAAATGTGTAGCGCATCTTACTTATTGATTCTCAGGAAAAACTATCTAAATTTTAATTGTATTTTGCTTTAATAATAGTCATTTGGTACACACCAAACACTCTTGTTTGCTGCCCCCATAATTTAGTCCATTAATATTTTTGTGCAACATAAGTTTATGCTGCAGATGGTTCACCAATAAATCTCCTTAAGCAAGTGTCTTTTTTCAATGAAAGAAACAGTAAAGTATATTTACTGGACTGTTACTGTCTCCTAACAGCCCTACATGAAACACTCCATTAGAAGGTTTTACTGTCTGTGCTATACAGAGCATAGTGCTCTGTTCAGAGCAGTCATTGCTTTTGTCATTATTGCTATTATTCATTATTAGTTAAGTACCAGCAATGTGCTAGGTCTCATAAGAGCACTAACAGTGGCAGCCCTATCCCACACTTATGAAGCCTTTTGAGCTTTGGTTATGGAAGCTAAATGAGGATAAGAAAAAAGAAAATTTAACAGGGAAAAAGAGAAGGGAAATTCTTTCTTTCTTTCTTTTTTTCCTTTCCTTTCTTTTTTTTCTTTCTCTCTCTCTCCTTTTTTTTTTTTTTTTTTTTTTTTGTTTTCTTGGGTATTATTTTCTGAGTAGAAAATAACACAGAGTAGGATTTTACTCAAAAGGGATGGAATAATATCTGCCTCTCACTGCCTGTGGGCAGCACAGATGAACCGAGTCTTTAAATGGTGTGTGAATAGATAGAACAATATGTCACATATAAATGAGAGACTGTATACACAGTTTTCTTTGAAAGTGTGACTGAGATGAGATTTTTCTGAGGAAGTAAGGATATACGAGTACAGATATAGGCAGAAAGAAAATTGGGCAGGATCTAGAAGATTGGAAGCATACTAATGAAAGACTTTTCTGATTAAAATTTCAGTGGAGTTTATCCAGTTTCTACAGTAAGTTATGCCAGGAGTATAGAGGAGTTTTTGCGTTATTTGACTCATCCAGTTGTTGACAATATTTCAGTATTGTCTACTGGAAAATGGCCCAAATTATGGAATAAAAATGCTGGGACTCTGATTTGGCTTGGTATTTGATAATGACAGCAATCAGATAAAACTTTTTATCAAGATTGCTTGCTACACAGTAATCAAAAATTATTTACTTTAACCTCGAATTATTTTGTAGCTGTACATTTTCCTTTCAGGAAGACTTCTGTAATTCTATAACTTAATTATAATTATTTTTGTGAAATAAGAAATATTTATTACATGAGCTAGACATCAGCCTGGACTCATTTTTATTTAAAATTTACATACAAAATAGTGATTTGAGATGGTAAACACTCATCTTGTATCCTTTTCACTGGGTCGATTAATGTGGTCACTGGAGACTGCTTACCCTTTAAGCCAATTCTGAGAAAGACCAGAGCAAACCCAGGCAGCAGTAAAAGACCTTCTGCAAAAATGCTGGGCACTTAGGTCATATGTTAGAGCTCCAAAACCTTCCTTAATATACTGCAGATGTTGCTAAGCTTTGACGTTTTTTTAGCTATGTTTTCGTTTACTATTTTGATGGTCACTGTGTTATAGTGTTGCCAAGCAAGCCTTCGAATCTGCTAACAGCTTAAGATGGGAATTAATTGCATTAATTCTTACAGAAGTAACTGAAAAGACTGAAAGGGTCATAATTTTAATTGCAGGCCTTCTGTCCTGAAATTGGTAGTTAAACCAACAGATAAGTCACAGTTCATGCACCTCAGCAAACATTTTTTATTTGTGAGCTGAAGTAGTCACCACTGCTTGACCTACTGAGAAATTTTTACTGGAAGAAAAGAACTGATACAACTAGGGTCTCCAGAGTCAGCCTCAAAACACGTTTCACAGAGCCTGAAAAAATTGTAGCTTCAAATAGAGGCTCATAAGTACTTCATTTCCCTTGTCCCCCAGCCTTTCCAGACTGAGAAAACCATCTGCTTACTATGGCATTTCTTTAATTCAGCTCTTAGCCTTCACAACAGTGGTGGAGTTAGGAGGAGTAGGGGACGAAAAATTATGGATTTGAAAGGCAGAAAACATTGGCTCAAAGTCTTGGTCTTGCTCTCAGTGTTAGATGTGTCACTGGATTTTGTCTCTAACAGCAAGCACTTCCAAAATATTTTAAACTTGAATTTAAGATAACCTTTCCAAGAGAACATTTACTTGACATATCAGAGTACTACTGATACACAAGCTCCTATCACTGCTGTTTTGTACAGCCAAGCTAGTCCCCAGAGTTTACAGCTACTTTTGCTGCAATGATGCTCACTTGAGAGGAACTAATTCAAATGAAGAGTACCTGAGCAAACAGTGGAGGGATCATTAGAAAACTAACATCCAGAAAATGAAGCTGCTGGAATTTTATTGCTCTTTATCCTGTTAATAAAGTAGGCTACTGGGCTTATCATCCTGAATAATTATGTTTTTTTTTTTTAAAGGAATAGGAGCAGAGAGGACATGGACAGACTCACCCTTTGACCCAGAACATGTGTTCCTCTGAAATGCTTCACTATTATTATTAATGCAGATATCCTTCTTACAGATGTAGATTTGGGGTCTGCTGCGCAACAAACTCTGCCTTCACCTTTATCCAGTTAAAAGTAGGAACTTCCTACCTACAAATCAGCTCCCCCCCCCTTTTTTTTTTGTCAGTTGTTGAAAAATCTGCAAAGTGGGAAGAAATCAAGTCCTGATACTCCAAATAAAAATAAAGTACCAATCAAGCCAACAACAAGCAAGGACTTAAACTTACATATAGCTTGCCTGTTTAATAAGAAACTCAGAATAATTTTCATATTAATAAAGAAATCATATATCTGCCAGATCAGATGCCATACCAAAATGGTACGGTATATACATACCAAATTGGTAAGTTATTCATATAGAAGAGAGGAAGACTGTGTATAACACACATACATGCACACTACTTGTAAATATATTCTCCAAACTATCTGCAGATCTCCATTTTCTGCCATATGTAAACATTTGATTAGTGTTAACTCAATGACTAAAACTGTATTGAACAGAAAATACCAGGTCTTCTCACTATATTTATCTGCCTTGGTCATGTAAGTTCACCACAGTACTAGAGGTGAAAGAAATAGGAATACAAGAGTGTTCTATGTTAAATCTCAAACCACTAATACAAAAGAGTGCAATTTATCAGATCCAAAAGAAAACACTATCTGACAGTGTCCTAAGTACTTCTATTCATTACATATCTAAAGGCTACTGATCAATAGACAGTGCTATGCTCTTTAGTTCAAATAGGTTCAAGCTTAACTGATTATCATGGCTTCTCAAATGCTTTTATGACGAACAAGGCAAGGTCCACATAGTGCTTTGTCACTGATTTGCAAATAATCTAATAAAATGACAGAAATAAATCACAACCATCAGTAATAAATCACCAACAAACAAAGCAGCACACTGAAAGCAACATGGAAAATGCACAGATATTCCTCCAAATACTTTGATGAGTAAACAGGCTAACCACAGTACCTGTTAAGATCTGCAAGTTCTATTCATAGTAAATATATATGTCTTAGCTTTTACAGGTTTTCTGTTACAATTGGCAAACTCTGCTTCTACGTTTCTTCAGGGCTGTTTCACGGAGGAGAGAAAAAAAAAGAAAAAAAAGAAAAAAGCTGAGGGAAAACAAAACTACTTAAGCAAATAAATGCTTGGAGCACAAGGATATAAACCAATCTGGTGATGCCTATGCTGTTAAAATCACATTTTATGCCTATTTACTTTATCATTTTGTACCTCATAAATACCTACAGTAGCTAAAACTCTCAGTGATGCCACTTCAAAGAGCAGTGCCTCTAGGAACAAGCTCTTTGAGGTTTGGTCTAGCCACAGTGTGGTTGAGGTTATCACAATGTCTCTTTAAATCTAGAATCTATTTGGCAAAAATCCATGAAAAGCACATATAGCTTCAAATGCAAAATTCAGGATTAATTTACTTACCCTTCAGGTATGGATTTAATGAAAGCTGTGCATTTAATGTGGTAGCAAACTTCCACAGAGTTCATAGAAAAATCCAGCTCCAAGATACATATGGCAGAAGCAAAGCGGTGATTTTGACTCTAACATTGCTATAAAAAATGCATACACTTAACAAGTGTTTACTTGAGGTGGAATCCTAGGAACACAAATCTGTAGCTGTCACACAAGTTAGCTGGCTGAGGTTAATGCCAGACCTTCCTTCTACAGTGAATACAAGGCCCAATTACTTAGTTTGAACCGTTTTGAATTAAAAACCAAAAGGTTTAAGTTGCTTCTTTTGCTTGTAGTTCCTAAATTTAAAATAGAAGTGCTAAAATTATTAGAGGAATTCAGCCTCCCCGGAATTCTTACTCTGATCAAAACTTTTTGCAAATATCACATGAAAGATTTTTCCTATGAGAAATCCAATTCAATGTTTTAAGGCTTTACTTGTTCTGATAGGACAATCATCTGAATTTTTGAACATGAATGTGAATCAAATTCCAATTAAATCTTTAGGTGCTCTCAACCACTTCTCTGGTGACCCTTGAGCAAATAGATGTCTATGTCAGTGGCTTGAGGCAAAATACATAATTACAACCAATATTAAAACCACCTTTCCTCCATCTAAGCCTTAGAAACAAAGTTTAATTCAGTACTAGCGGCCATAGAAAAGAAAAAAATAAGGTAGTGGCTAATACCAGAATGAATAATGAGTTTCCATCTGAAGACCAGAGGAAAATTTGCTGCTGGAAAAATCAGATCATTGCCCACATTAATTCTTTGGTTGTTTTCTCTTTTAGCACTAAAATAAGAAACCAAAAATGTAGTCTGATTTTTATAGCTTCTCTCAGTGGACTATAGAGTAAAACAAAACCAATGATCTGACTTTTTGTTTGGTAATGTGTAAAAGAATAGGAAAGTATGAAAGAAAACCCAACACCCTCTCCCAAATCAAACAAATAAAAAATATCCCTAAAGTAGAAAAGCATGTACAGAATCTAAGGCCAGGAGCTGCCTCTGATCCATAAGGCATTTGTTTTTCTTTTCTAGGTTAGTTTTAAGATCCATTCGGGGTCTACTATGTACATGGGCCAGTGTTTGTGAGGATGCCAGCGAAATATGAAAAGGTCTAAGGAACAAGCTATTGGAAGCCATAACTCCTGAGCTCTTTTCTGTTTGCTTTGGCTGTTGGAGCTGTAGTAGGTGTTTCCCATTTTAGCCTTCACACCTTTATTATGTTTGGGTTGCACATTAGAAATATTCCAAATGCTGTGGATGGAGACTTCCTCTTGGCCCAAGGAAGAAAAGGTTTTAGTCTCCTACGGATTTCCCCTCTCCTGATCAGGAGACTTCACCTACCCATGTAAGGTTGAGTGTTGTGTTTCTGGTGCTGATGCTTCCGCTAGCTGCCATTGTCTAGATCTGGAACCCAGGAGCCCAAGTCTTCTAAGCCTTCTTTAAGAAAAAAAGGACAGAATTAGCAAGTGCTTTCTAACTCAATGGATTTTTTAATTTAGGCCTATAAAAACTTCTCCTTACCATTGCTGCTTAGAAGTCAAAGGTAACTAATGCTCAGCAAAACAGGCCCACAGCTTGGCCCATCCTTTGGCTGCAGGTGTGACCCCGTGGCTCTGCAGAGGACAGCCTGCTCCATTTGCACCAGGGGAAACTGCCACCAGCAGACTCTCCTCTCCTCATCACTCCAAGTCAAGACTCTAAGTATAATGCACTTCAGAACAAAATATTGCTCACCCAAATATATTCACTGAAGAGCCCACAATTCTTGTTTTAAAATGGTACTCATGAAAACTGCTTACAAAAAATATTGTGAAACAGTGACCGTACCAACACTGGACCTCTTACATGAAAATATGAGGTTAATTACAAGTGAAGGGAAAAGAGTGCGTTTTCTGTTGACTGCTTGCATCTGGTAGCCTGGTTGGCTCAGATTCACCCATAGCATCACTGCAGAGATGAGTCTCCCTGCAAAGCCAGAATATCAAGTATTAGGATTGCTTATAACCTTCTGCAGCCATATAAGCATAACGCCTGAGAACGCCATCTGGCCATTTATTCTGTAAGATATACCATAAAAAGGTAAATACTGCAAGTGCTGGAAAAGAAGTTTAGAAGTGCAGAATGATTTTGACATCTCAGTCCCAATACAGTGCCAGTTGCGCTTGATGTGGGCTTTTTCAGTGAAGGCTGACTCTAACATCTGCTATTATCTGTTTCCTTAGTCCTCTCTTAGTCCTCACTACATTAACCTCCTGCAGAAGTAAAGGCTAAAAGCCTTTGAATGTTTTAAAACAGAAGTATGACTTTGCCCCTTTTCCAGTCCTGTAGCTCTAAATGGCATGACTGCCCTGTGTTTACTTACCTCCAAATTAAGGTACCAATAAATGCAAATTAAACATCAGTGTCTCTTGTTTCTTTCCAACATTTTCCTGTTTTCTGTCTTTAGATCTTCATCTCTTATTTTTGCTTTTAAATCCTTATATTTTGCCTTTCACTTCTGCCTATGATTATTTTTCCATCTCAATATCTTTGCTACTACATTTTTGACCATCTTCATAGTCTTTCTTTTTTTTCTGGCTACCTCATTTGACTCAAGCATCAGATCTTTCACTATGCTCTCCTCTTTAATTTTCCCTTTCTCTCATTCCTTTTTTTATTGCTAACTTTTTAGTAGCCCTATCTCTTTCCCACTTTCCTCTTCCACTAATGTGTTTTAGAAAATAGTATTTCACTCACAACTTCTTTCCTTTTTCTCTGTGAAAGAATAGGTCAAAGTCCTGTTTCTGGGAAAGAAAAAAAAAAGCTAGTCAAAAGTTAACAGAAATATGAAGAAAGTAGAGATGACATACAAATGAAAAATACTAGGTTATCTCAGATTTTGCAAGTTACCTTACCTAACTTAACAATTCTTGTGTTTCTTGTCACCTTTTGTTTTTGAGCCAGCCAGCAGTTATTTCTTAAAGGATTCTAAATACACCTTATAATTCATAGAGATATAACAGTGGTGCTTTCTTTTTAAGAAAGAAACTTAAAAAGAAGGGGGCCATTTCAATGTTTCCTGCCATTTCAATTACAACTGAAGACTGAAATTGGAAGCACCATTTGTGGAATACAGTTATCTAGAGTGAAAGTTTGTTCAGGACAGTGATAACACTTAGGCATGCTTTGGAGAAATTATGAACAAACTGAGCTATGATTTATAGCTATTTTCCTTCCTAAGTACAACAGTAAACTGTTTTTGTGGCTGCTACAAACTCCAGAATGTAAGAGCAGTCATAGAAATGCTAATGCATCTTTGATGTTCTTTCTATCTCCCTTTTTTAGCAATATCAAGACATTTTGGCTCTATGTCATTCAGTTCCTTTAATAACATTTCACAAATATTTGCATTTTGAGCAGTGATAAGTAATCATCAAATCTGTTAAGTTAGCATTAATGCTGCTGAAGCCATTAGCCATCTTCCTACAATCTGTTTTCTTGAAGGACTGCTTGTTCACCTCGGGCGGCAGAGAAAATAATGGAAGAAGCTGCACTTCCTATAGTATCTTACCCTTACTGGGCACTTCTGAGGTTGTCTCCTTGTGGTATGAGAAGGTTCTTTCTCTCCAGGTTGATACCTATAGAACCATAGAATGGGGACCAACAAAGGTCCTTATAGACCATCTATCTACAACGCACCTGCCATGAGCAGGGACACCTTCCACTAAATCAGATTGCCCAAATCCCCATCCATCCTGGCTTTGAATACTTCCAAGGATGGGGCATCCTATACCTACTTGCAGCATCTCATCTGGGTTTCATGGGGGTAGCATGCTAAAAGTAACCATGGAAATTCAATAGCTGTAAAATGCTGCTCAAAGCAGAGACCACCAAGGGGAGTTTTGTCTGGTTTAGTGGAGCTGGCTTGTAAAATCACAGCCATTTCCCTAAACAACTGTTAAACCCACAGACAGCAAATTCTGCTCTGCATTACGTTTCCCTCTTTAGTGGGTGTTGTGCTGCCTGTATTTGGCATGGAAAAGGCTTTCTTTCCCTCCACTTGTTTAAAGCTCATGAGAACCAAACCTCATGCAAACGTGTGCATGGGGGTGGGGAAAGAGTAGAGACCAACCTGCTGGGTCCGTATTCCTGATTGGCATCCCTATCTTTTGGCCCCACACTTGGGAGTATTCTTAGGTAGCAGTACTCCTGACCATGCAAAGGTGCTTCAAAGTTGCAGAGAGGATTCATCTGGAGACAATAACTTTTTCAAAGAGTGAGACCAATCTTATAGGAGTTTTATTTGGTCGCAGATGCAAGCAATAACAAAATAACTTCAGGATTTATTCAACTCCTACTGAAGTCCCAGTTTTGCTATTAACTTGACTGACACGAGAATTTTAACATTACTTTGTAAATTTGTAATAATTCAAATTCCCTCCTTATTTCCCTTTTTCCCAAAACACGTAGAACTTGACAAACTGCAATTACAAATGCAATTACAAAGTCATACACACTTGGCTTTAGGAAATGGAAAATTTTCACTGAAATAATTTCTGAGGTATAGGGTAGCAAAAAATGACAATGTGCTCTTGTTTAGTAATGTTGCATCATTACGAAGTTTTCCACAGGAACTACCTTTGGAAGCAGATATGCTTTTCTTGTTGACAAACTTATCTTTTCATTTTTTTACCCTCGATGTGTATTACCAACCAAAACATAAAATACAAGTATTTCTAATTAATTTCTTTTTAATTTATTGATCTCCTAAAAGTAAGCTCAGATCAAATATAGTGTTGAGGCACAGCAACATAACAAAACATTACAGTCTGCATACAGTCAGCATAACAGTCAGTCTTTCAAGGTACATTTCTCTTCAGTGATTTTTCTGCAGCAAAGAATAAAATTAAAAGAATGGGAGGAAGACAGAGAAGGAGAATTAGTACATTTGACTCAAATATAAACAACCCACAAAATATGTTACTCATCAGGCAGATTCTCATCATCTTACTTATCATCTTGGGGCAGACTGCCTGTGGTTTCTCCTCATATGTGCAGGATAGAGAGGAAGCTGTTCTAGAACTACACACAACCGTAACTCTTTGAGGACATAAAAATGTCCTAAGAACTATCCTGGCAAAGGCTGTGAGACAGCATGCCATGTTCACACAGCACACAATTAAATTGTGGAACTCGCTGACACTGGATGATGTAGACACCGAAGTGGAATCTGAGAAGGATTGGACAATTTGGAGATGATAGATTCATTTCTTATTATTAAATATAATGTCTAAATACAACCTATTGCAGAAACATTCTCAACTGCTGACAAGACCTGTAAGGAAGCCCAGGAAGGAACACAGGATATGTGCTCTGGTCTTAAATTTTTCCCAAAATACCATGCAACATCAGGAAGAGGATATGGGGTCAAATGGACTGTTGGTCAAACATAGCTCCATGTCTAGGTAGAAGAAATCAATTAGTCTTTTGTTTATCATCTTCCCCTACTCACTGCCATTTTAGATTGCACTCTCTTCTTGCTCTGGGTGTGGGAAAGGTTTTACTATCAGTAAGAGGTTATCAGTTCTCTATCAGTTAGTTATCAAAGGCTATCGCTCATGGGCCAGAACCTTTGATGGAGGCAACAGCGCTTTACCAGCAGAGTATGTGAGATAACAGTGAAATATGCAAGGCTAGACCCCAAGATATTTTCAGATGCAGGTAGTGGGTTTAATTTTAAAATTCCTACTTGTTTTTCCTCCAAAATGCAAGGAAATAAAATTACACAACAGTACTGAATTTAAATTCCCAACATTGAAAGGAATGAAAATTTTTGAAGAAGCTTTTAAAAGTTTATGTTGTTCGCCTTTATACCTGCTGATACTATATGATTGGCTTGTTAATACAACTGGTTGAACAGCAGCATTTAAATTAATTTTCAATTTTTACTATGTAATGGTAGTGCTATTTATTAGCCAGACAGACCATTTTTAGTAGTGTTATAGGAACAAAGTATGCATTACACAACAGAACTGGGCTACACTTGCAGCTGATCATTGCTATATTTATGGCTGTCTGATTTGTAATGAATGGCAAATAGAAAATATTTGTTTTTTTTTTTCCTTTGGAATAACAATTTTTTTTCATGTTTTAAAAATAAAAGCAAAGTGAAATACGTGGCATTAATTAGAGGTTTACAATATCTGCCAATCTCCTGCCAAGGTGCCCTGGAGGATTAAATCCCTAGGGCAGTGCGCAGGAAAGAAATCATTAGCCAGCCTCAGCTTTCACTGGAAAACTTGACTGGAAGAGCCCTGATTATAGTTTAATTTGTAATCATATCCAGCCTCTTTCACTTCAGGAGTAAGGAACTACAGCTCTCTTTGTATGGGTATAACTTTAAGACAGGGAATTTGCCATGTATTCTTAACAGATGATCAGATGTTTTGCAAACTCTATAACAATCTTATGGACTTCAAAATTGAATAGTTGAATGAAACGCCTTCATGCAGTAATGTTTATCTCACAGATGTCATTGAATTATTAGAAACATGTAGAGCCTATTTTTTCTCCTCTCTCCTTCCCACCAATGATGTAACAGTTTCAGCCATAAAACAAATAAATCCACTGAAAAGCAAATGAAATTAGGGCTGAAATTGTTCCAGAGCATTCTGTTGTGTAAAATTCTTGTCACTTAGAGATCCAAGATTTTCTGTTTAAACGTAGAAGTATTTATGTAGCCAATCACTGATAGATGTGACTGAAAAGATACAATGATAAACAACAGGATTTCAACAAAACAAAATAAAATTGTTTACAGCACACTTGCAGATAAAGTAAATACATATTCAGGTAGACTCTTTGGAGCATGTAACAATCAAAGCCAAAACCACAGCCATTTAAAACAAAGCTGGAGACATGGACAGTAGTCTGAGAATAATGAAACTATTACTCAGGCCATGGTCTCCTTTTGACTTGGGATCAGATATTTTTATTTTATTTGGAGGAATACTAGACCAGGTATGAATAAAATGCTGTCCATACTTTAAGGAAAAATTATGCTGCACCAATTTATTTGATTCTTTTTTCTTCTACTCAGTCGTACTTCTTTTATTTTATAAATCAAAATTTGGTCTGTTGGTTCTTATCTGATCCATGAACGGGGTATTCATGAGGAAAAATGTGATGGTTTGTTGCTGTTGTTTTATAAAGAGCTCTGTTCTTCGTATGGTGCTACCTTTGGTCATTCTCAGATAAATGTATTCCAGGGAGGCCAGATGGAAGTTTCTCCATACTACTGGAGAGAACCCAAAATACTTGAAGAGAATGGAATTCCACATCAGTTCTGCAATATCAGCTTCTAAAATGAATCTTCCAAACCTCTCTCTTTGGTTTAAAATTATGAAGATATATTCCCAAAGGCAAAAGTAGGGGAATTTCCTATTCCCACATTCCTCTGCTATTCATCAAAGAGCTTTGTAACCTACTGACAGAGCATAGATCACCCTCTGTGTAGCTGCCAATACTACAGAGATTACAGGTTAATGTCACCATCAGAGTCTTTCAATCACATGGTGATTTGGAAATAAGTGAAAAAGAATAGAAGAAAGTCTAACTACAAGTCCAGATTAATTGCTCCTCAAAGTTAGAAAATATCACATCTGTCCTTGTGTTCTTCATTTTAATGAAAGATAGTAACTGAGAAAGCCTTGGCTAGATTTTAATTTCAGCTTTTCATAACCTTCATTTCTAATGACTGTTTTAGTATGTACTAAAATCTGAAAGATTTTATTGTTATTTTAATACATGAGAAAAGTATCACTTTCCATCAGCTTCCTTTTCATAACTTCATGTAAATGCTTCCCTTTGGTTTGTCTCCAGTATGGTATGAGGATTTGACAGACAAGGTATTAGCAAAGCTAATCATAATTTAATGAATGGAAATTCTGCCTTCAGATCACCCTGATGGGGTTGATAGTAGGGGTGGTTCTTTTTCACATTTTGTTGTTGTCAAGGACATCCTTGTGGGTGCAATTAAACTGGTGCCAAATTACCTGAAATAATTTGTGGTTATTAAACAAATCACTCTCTGATGTGGAAACTGCGTTGTTCCCTGGCATTCCATAGGCTTGCATTTTTATTTCAGGAGAAAATGAAGTAACTAATGTCCAAAATTAATGCTTTGTGTATGCTTTCTCTTGGGTGGTGGAAAGAAAGACTAAGCCATATCACAAAACTGCACATATGATCTACAGCTGGCAAGTCATATTATAATCAAACAAAAACCACCTCATGACTTACAAAAGCTCTTTAATGAGGCATCACTTGCAAGGTTAACTATAGCCGTTGATTAAAAAGGCAAGATGCAAATCACTATCATATTTCCCTGACACTGAATAATGTGGAAGTGCCGCATTTGTGTAGTTGGATTCTCCATTGGGTATTTATTCATATTTACCCTATTTCTAGAATTGGAATTCTCCAATTGCTAATAATTCCTGTTTTCTAATTTGCTAGAACATGGATCCTTTGGAACTTTGCATTCAGGTGCTTGACCAGCTGCTTTATCAAGGGCTCAATCATCCAAAACAATGTGTTTTTGTTTTCTGTTTTGTTTTTGCTTGTTTGTTTTTTTTTGTTTCCTTTAATGAACGTAGAGTTGAGATAATAAATTATACCATTTCTTATCATAAAACCTACTTTTCTTGGTCTTTCAGTGCATAAGGATTCTGTATCTGTACTCATAATTATTCTCCATCACTTACATGCAACAGTTGCTTATGATTCCTACTACTTGGTCTTTTGGTTATTTAGCTATCAAATGTCTTATTCCCAAGGGTGTTTTCTTTTTTTTTTTCCCTAACCATTTCCACTGTTTTTGCTGAGGAACTCTACACCCACCAATTCACATTAGCTAGGGCAAACCAAGGCATGTATACATGGGCCAGTCATTCTATGTATCAGGACTCAAATCTTCCCTCATTTGTAGTGGTTGTAGCCACATGTAACTTGACCAGTATCAATGGCATGAAGTTAATATAAAACTGACGTAAATGATGAACCAAAAGCATGTGTTATTTTGTGGTATATCTGGGGCAACTCCATTAGCATCAGTTACTTGAATTTTTACTCTAGTGTAGAGGAGAACTTAAAAAATGTCCCACTCTAACTTATTTGACTGCCTGAAAAAAGTAACTGGAAAATCTCAGCTAGTCTGTCAGATTCATTTGACATTTCTCATAGGAAGCATTTATTTTAAGAGTCAATACCTTTCCTAGACACTTGTCAATCTATTTGGCCAAACAACATTTACACAATCAGCAAATTAAGATGTAAAAAGCAAACCAGGACATCTCCAGGTACTTTCTTTCCATAAACAACGTACAATACTTAATTTCCTACCAGGAAATTATAGCATCTACTGAGATTTCAAAATACGATTAGTTCCAGAGGCTTGATTTTTTTAAAAAACCTGTAATTCAAAATAAAGATGTAAACATTGCAACTACCCTATGCCAGAAATCTGGAGAAACCTGGTTACCGCAGCCCCTTTGGGGAAAGAATGGGACCCTTTAGATTTTTACTGATAAGGTATGAATAACATTCTCATAAAGCTCAAAGATTGCCCAGATATACACATTTAAAATAATTATGGTAATTAAATAGGGTTGCAAGCAGCTATAGCTCCAGGCAACATCAGTTAAATGTAAAGAGAAAACATCTTCTGCATATGTTTGTGATTTATGTAATTACATGCTTCTACAAGCTACACACCATTTATTGGCAAACAGCCATCTCCTCTTTCATTACAATTTAGCCACAGTAAGTAACATATTTCGTCTGTTTGAAAAGCTCCAGTTAATAATGCCACTGAGGATGCATACAATCACATTGTAGAGCGAATGTGAAAAAATTAAATGTCATTTGGTTGCACGTTAAAAATAGCCTTTGTTGGCGTGCTTCTGATGTAAATCACGAATGACTCCATTTTAGACAACTAAATTACACCTTGTGTCAGTGAGAAATGAATAAAACCCAAGATGTGTTTCATGTATGTGATTATGTGTTTGGTCTTAAGAACTACTGTTTTTCTGAATGCAGTAGTTTTTGAAAATTAATCTGTACTGAGCAATTCTGAAGCAAGTCCTTACCAAATTCAGTGGGAAGATACCAAATTAAAATGTTACCTGAGCAAAAAGATTTAAAACTCGAGAGCTCTCCCAGTGCACAGGCTTCTCTCTGCCAATGGATTCACAGATGAAGGATTTCCCTAATATTTGTGAGATCAAGCCTCTGGACATGATCATCACAAACTTTTTGTCAAAATTAATTAAATTTTTCAAGAAGATAAAAAGAAAAAGGAAAACAAAGGTATATCTATATATGTTTCATATTTAACCGGACTTTCACATTTCTTACCTTTCCCAATCATGTTGGAGTCCATGGGTTTAGTGTTGTGCAAGTTTTTCTTCAGAATAAAAGGTACTGGGCTCTTGTTCCTTTATATGTAATATTCTCTCAACTAAATTAGTTTCACCAGATAGAACTGATTTTGAAGTTCCTTGTAAAGTCTCGTTTGTTTGCATGAGAGGACTATACTAACTGCAAGACACTGTTTTGATACAACAATGGGAATGCAAATGAGAAGAAACATTTTGTTACCAGAAAGAAACAATGTGCTTTATAGAAATTTGCTGTGCCTTTAAAATAACATACATTTTATAATAAATCTGTTATGTTGCTTATGCAGTTGTTTTTGCACTTAGATATGCAATTGTACACCGAACTATTTAAAATTACATCTTGCATAAGATGTCAAAGTTGTTATTATGGAAAATATTTCTAAATATGCTCAACTGCTCACAGTTACAAATAGTACCTAAGGTCACAACAAATAGTACCTAAGTATGTAGTCCAATGATACATTATATACATGAAATTTACTGTATGCATGCTGTATACTGAAATGTGATGTCTGAATCTGAATCTAAACCACATTTCTGCTGTGTCAAAACACACACTGAGTATATCACGAATACTTAGCCCTTTCTGTCATCCCAATGCCAGTATGTTCTTATTTGCGATGTACTTTCTGACTCTTCACCGCATCTGACATAAAAAAAAATCATGGTCTGAAATCCTTAACAATCTCTGTCCCCTCCCTGCGTCTGTAAGTGAGGAAGCTTAGCACATAGGGCACTGAAAGAAAGGGATCCCTGCTCCCCTTTAAAGGCAGTGACCGGAACCAACGAGCTCTCTGAAAACAGTTCTGTTCTCATCACTAAACTCCACAATAGCTCTATAGAGTCAATCTGTGTCTTCTGCTCAGGCTATAAATAGTTATTCTCTTGCAAAGTATAGCATCTACTAATAGCAACATGAAAATTTCCCAACAAAACCATCATTAGTCTTCAGTTTAGGGTATTAACCTGTGAAGGGAAGCTCTAAGTCCTTGCTTTAAATCACAATGGACTTAAGATTTGCATCTAAATTTTCCGTATTTGAGGCCAGGAATTTTGGATAAAAATTTGCCTATTACCATGGAGAAAACCTAACCAAAATGCTTTACTTAAGATAATTTCTTAATACTTATTCTTATTTCTATAATTTGCAAATATTTTCCCAAATGTAGACTGAGTTGGAAAAGATCCAATCCAAAGGTGACGCTGACTTTATTTCAGCCTGGAGCTGGATGTGCTGCAGCACAGAGAGGACTTGGTTTAGGAAGATGCTGGAAGCTGAGTGAAGACAGCAGTGGAGGGAGTTGCCGCAGCTCACAGGCCCTCAGGATCATCTGTGGGCATAGGAGTTATTGCTACAGTCATGTCACTGTTCTGTTGTTCTGCATATTTTAGATCAAAATTACAAACCATAAGCATGATCGCCCAAGATTAAAGAATTCGGTAGCAAGAACTTACTTTTTTCTCTGTGTTTGTAGAGCACAATACAGCTTTGGTCTGTGATTGAGCTCACAAGCACTGATACAATGAAAGTTACTGAAGGTCACAACAAATTTAGTTGGAGTCAAATCTGTAATGTGTGCTTGGAATGTTTGTACTCCTTACCTGCTAGCCAGCAGAACATGATCTGTTACTTAAAATTTCCTGGTGCCACACAGACAGCTCTTCCTGTGGCACTGCAGGACACTGCTTATGTGGAAAGCACAGGGAGCTGGTGTACCTAAAGTCCACAGCAACAATATGCAGCACAGTCAGATTACCTGTTTGAAAATTGCCACTTAAGAACCTATGGAAAAAGAAGAACTGAGAATGTGATTTTCAAATATAGTAAGAGGATTAGGAATTTAATAATATTTAGATGCTGAAATCTCCTAAACCCTTGTGAAAATTGTAGCAAAGAAGAACAAAGTTTTGTGACACCTTTCCCTAAAGCAGTCAGAGAAGAAGAGAAAAAAATGATGAACGAGTGAAACCATGACAGGCCAAAGCCTCCAAGAATATCTTGCGCAGTTCCTAAGAAATGTGTCCATCTCTATTTCCAGTCTGAGGGAATGTTTCTGAGTAAGAAGCCTGGAAGTAGAAACATTCAGTGTGTCTAAGCTGGCTTCCAAACTGCAGGTATTGGCAACAGAGACTCCTAGGGCTGGAGCTTGCAGGCCCTAAGTGACCTATTGTTTTCTCAGAGGACACCATTTGCTGCTGGATTTTGACTGTAGACAATAAGGGTCTGGTAGCCTTGAGGGCACATTGCCATGGTTTTGTCTTTGTTGTGACAAAAGAAAGGCAGTACTTTAATTTTCCTTTTCTTTTTGACTTTGGTCTGCTATAACATTTTACTAAATCTCTGGGGATTTGAGTAATCAGGGACTTTTTCTAAATTAAGAAAGTAGATAAATAGAGACTTTTAAAAAGGCATTTCCCCATCATTCTTTCTAAAGGAAAGCAGGTGTTTGGCTCAAAGGGACTTGTTCTCTTGATTGTGCAGTAAGAGAGTAAAACTGCATTGTCCCCTAAAGCAAAGATAAATAACTTCAGAAAACATGAGAACTGAGCCCTTGGTGAGGAGGTGAATTGGGTGTCCACCCTCTTGAACTAATTTATAACACTGAAGATGTCAACTGACAAGTTGAATGAAGAAATGATTTGTGACTTACAAAAGCTTAGCAGAGATCCCAGAGGCTTGGCCAAAGGCAACTGTGTCTTGATAGAAGTGATCGACTGCCAAAATAAAGACTGCTCTTAAGATTCTCATCTGGGAAAAGGGGGAGAGCTGCATTTTCCAACTGTGGTCTCAGTTATCTAAGACTTTGCCAGACTGTGCAGCTAGGATGAAAGTATGCCAAGCATTTAGCCTATTCACTGGGTGCCCTTTGGAAGGACACATAAAACTTAAGGAAAGGTTTCAGTACTTTAAATACATTACAAATAGCATCAGCAGTCCAACTTAACAAAGCACGCAACAATCTGGCATCTTGCTCTTTAGGAACTTGGCACAATGTGAAATTTTACAATAGATGTTGTTTAAAATTTGTAGTCATTTGCCTACTTATCCACAAAGCTTCCTCACCTTATTCTTCCAAGAACCCTAATTTGTATGATCAGAGCTTGTAATTCTCACGGGAGAGGCAATAATGTCATAGCCAGTTCGTACAACTTAAAACAGCCAAGCCAGAATATGCGTTCCAGTTTAAAATAGTAGTTATCACTCACAGAACACACAACTAACTCCTGAGTGAGACTGTCACCTTTGGGGCCAGCCCCTCAGAGCACACAAATATGCAGCTCTGTGTTAGCAGTGGACCATCCTGTTGGGTCACAGCTGTTGAATTCTTCATGCCATAAACATGTTCTCCTGCAATTACAACAGCAAGGAGGTATTGCAACAGAACATAGAAACACATCCTGCATTTCAGGTTGCAAGGTGTGGAGAAAAGATGTCAGCAGTGATATCAAACTGCCAGCTGTGTGATGTGGTGATTCTCTATCTATGGCAAAAAAAAAAAAAAGTAAATTAACAAGCTAATATTTTGAAGTTAAGATCTAACAATTTCAGTTTACAGAGCTGTAATTCAGCCAAGAGTAACAAGTTGCACACCAGAGGAATTTAGCTTTTGACCTAATTAGATGCCGGAATCATCCAGTTCCATTTTACGTGTGAAACTTCACACAGCCCTATTATTGAAGCCCTGAAGAAAAAGGCCAGAGGTGCTACAGAGCTGGCAGGTGTGAAAAGAAGTCAGGTATTGGCTCCTTATATTACTCTTTGCCTCAGATATCATATAGACTTTCACGAGAAGACTTTCTAAAGGTGAAAGGTGAAGGAAAGAGAGAGATTTGATGTCTGAATCCTACTTGTGACTATCAAAATCCCCTCTTTGTCTGAGGTTAGCAAAGCACTTGAGAACACAATGAAACATAGATTTTAATTATGATATTTGGGAAATTACTCACAAAGATCTTGTTGCTGTTGAGAGAAACTCATTTTCTAATGAAGTCGAACAATAGCACAGAAAAAGGTAATTAATATGAATGTTTTACAGGATTGAAAGAAGCTTTCAGACTTGAATGCACTCAAGTAAAGAAATACTAAGTGGTCTCCATACAAAAATGCTGACTGCCTCATACTACATGACTGGAGAATAACAAACCTAGTCCTTGCATTTCAGAATCAGAAAAGAATAAGCTGAGCAACAGTAGAACCCAGCCTGGGCTGTTATACAATAGAATACAAGAACTGAGGAAATAAAGACCATATAATGTAAAAACAAAGCAGAATAAAATACACCTGAGGTGTGCCAAAGGTGGATGTGACATACTACCTTTCGCAGCACTCTATGACAAAATACCTTGACCTACATGAAGAAGGAAATTATCTGGCTTTCAGGGAATCGTTACATACGTATTCAGAAGAAGACATTAGCTTATTACAGAAAAGGCAAGTACAAGTACCAGCATTTTATTAGGTATAAAAAACTCATGGACAATTGATTATACCAACAAGTCAACTGAAGGTTATTAGATGAGCACCTGAAAGACTATCAGCCTGGAACAGAATGCATTTAATACTTTCATTGCTGACCTTGGTAATAAGCAGTGGAAGTGCTCTGTCTAACGAGGGCTGGTGATTACACAGAGCTGGGGGGCCTTGTCCACACTGAGGAAGGCAGGAGTGTTGCGCAGGAACAATTTTAACTGTTCAGCTGCGTAGACTGCAATGCTATATCAACAAGAGAAAAACAGTTTCTTACAAGCAGAGACCATGATTTACATAACAAAAGAATGAAAATGAGCATGGCATTTTATTTGATCACAGTCAGCACTTACAGAGGCAAATGCAACTCCAGGAGGCTTCAGACAAGGTACAAAAGGGAATTATTAAAACTATTGCATCAGGCCCTGGTACTAATTCACCTGAGGCTGTACACATAAATTCTCATCACTGACATTTAAGAAAGGAAAACTCAGACTGGAAAATGTACAAAGGTCCTTCTTTCTGTCATCTATTCAGATGATAAGAGCGATGGATAGCCTGTCTAATGAGAGACAAGTAAGGGAACTTGGCTTATTAGCTCAGCAAAATGTAGGCCAGGAGGGACTTGAATGTGCCCAATTATTTTATCTGTGCTAGGCAGCACAGAGAGCAAAGAGCTTGGCACAGATGTCAATGTGACTGGAAATAAGGAGAAAATCCCCAACTGCTGTGGCAGTGTACTTCTTGTACAGCCTTCTAGCAGGTCCATGCAGGCAAGAAGCTGTCTGATTTGTGATGAAGGACATTAGATTTATAAACAGGATTATAGCGATGAAGCTCTCTGCTGCAGTGAGGGAGCAGGGCCGGTGAGCCACAGCTCTCAGTTTTGTTAGAGTTTTCTGATAACCATCTTGTCAAACCACAACCAGGGCGGTGGTCTGAGATCAGCAGCTTCAGCACTGAGTGTCACTTGCTACCCAGCATGCCAGAACAGATGCAGCAGAAGTCCAGAGATGGAACAGATCTCTGAAGCAAACTGTAACACATACCAGATTGTAGTACGTGACGTCAGACCCCCAGCTATATCTCTTGATATAGGTTGAATGCAATAGCTCTCATGGACTTTGGCTGTGCTGTAAAGATTAGTGTAAGAACTGTTTCCTTCATTGACACTGATTTATTTTCCCTTCTTTGCTTTCATCCTCCACTATTTTAGCCAGATCTCTTAATCTCACATTTGAATCACATTATCAGTAGCACCAGTGCTTTTGATTTCATGATGAAGGTCATCATTTTCCTCTGACAGATGAGATTAGAAGTCATAAAGTGCAAAAGGAGAAAGTTTAGTATTGAAATCAATGTGCAGAACAAACATATAAGCAATGTGATTTGGTAACTCATAAGGGTGACTCAGACTGTATCGAGCATTGTGAGAGGGACATTGTAAGATGTTCTGATACTAGGAATAATTATTCACACAGATGTGAAAAATATTGCAATTATATTATTATAAAAGCACTAATCTTACTGAACTGCTGTTTCATCTATGAATTCTAGCTGTAGTTTTCCCAGTCTACCCTGTAAGGCTTACCAATTTACTAAAGACAGTAAGAGATAGAAAATGCAGTGCAATGACCCTCATTACAAACAGAGCAGCCCAAATATTTCTGTTCTCTTACACTTTTTCCAGGACCCAAAAAGCCACGCTCAAAAGAGTTACTGCATTGTGCTGCCTGTGCTTTTCAGAACAGTGCCTAGCAGGAATGAATGAGGGCAAAGAATGCTCAGGGTTGGTTTGGTTCAAAGTACGAATCAGGGGTCCTGCTAAACTTGAGGCACAAATCTTGATCCAGTTATTCGCTTTAACCATTGGTTACATATGATCCCACAGAATTTGTATGATGCAAAGTTAAAGGGGCTTAGCTTAATTATGTATTCAAAACTGTCACAGCCTTTGGAATGTCACTGTTTTATTCAGAGAGAGGATTAAGGAAAAGTTACCATTCTTTGTACTGTTTTAAATACATTGGAAAGCTGCTTCAAAGCATCAAAACCCCTGCCTCAAGCCCCTTGGCCTGTTCTATATTCCACTGAACTGTCCTGAGGTCCTTTGTAAATACATAGATTTTGTATGATAAAGAATGAGCTACAAAGTAAGACGCTCGTTTCCTATGATAGTGGGATTTTTTTTTATAAAAAAAAAATGTGGCATTATTACTTTTACAATTTACACAGCCTTTATGGAGATGTGGCTTTCACTTCCTAAGAAGGACAAGTAAAGATAGAGACAAAAATCAATCGAAATGCGAGATTATTTTGTCGATATTTTAAAATAATCTGATAATTATCACATAACCCCAGGTTAAACTAAGGTTTCCTACAGTACATCTGGATGATCTGAATTTATTATGTTAACAAACATCATAAACACTGTATATGGTTTATGATGGTCTAGTAACTTGCTGTTTACATCTCTGAATGAAATAGGAACACAAAGTGCAGGCTTAGTTAAAAGCAGTGAAAAGTAAAGTTGCAGTTTCAAGATTTATGCTTCCAGAAAATGTATAGAATTTTATACCATTGTAGATGATGAAGAAAAATTTATATTTTTTCAGTGAACTATCAAAGAAGAGGCGAGGTGGAAAAAGTACTGTCTACACACAACCACCAATCTAAAAAGTCAAAACACTTCAAGAGATTTGTGATACACTGCATATTCATTCACATATTGTGTGTGTAAAAACTCACACATGACTAATCTTTCTGAAAAAAATCCTCTTTTAGTTTCTACCCATTTTTAGCAAATTAGACCAATTTCTGTCAGTGTAAAGCACAGAACATAAGAAACTGTGAAGCAGGGCTCACACTAATTTCAGTATATTTTCTCGTGAAGTTTTCTCTGCTGAGACTGTATTCTAGAAACAGAAATATAAGTAGTAAAACTGATAATAGTCAAACAGAAACAGTCTGCAATGTTTGTGATTTTCTTTGTATTTTGTCAGTGCTTTACTGTACTTCCTTAAATGTCATTACCAATGCTCAGGAAAGGCTTTAGTTCTAGCTTTAAACTTTTCCTAGCTTTAAGATAGATAAAAAGGGGAACTTCACCTAAATCTGACTAGATTGGATATTCTTTATTTATTTATTTATTTATTTAGTGAAGGACTTAATACCTATCAGGGCAAATAAGTATATAGGAGTAAAGTGCTTAGCAGCACCATGTTCTCCAAGCTAAAATAGCATTCTACATCTGGAATTTGGTTATTTTCTTCTCTCTCTCTCTTTTTTTTTTTTTTTTTCTCAAGATGCTGAGCCAACATTGCCATAAGTCATTGCTTAAAAAAAGTTTGAGATGTACAAAAATGCTTTGTTTTGTTTGCCTGGTAGAATCAGAAAGAATAATTTGTAGTTTAATATTGAAACACCATATTTAGTGCTCTTTTTAAAAGGCGTAAAATTTGTTTCACCACAACATGCTTAATTCCTCTGCAAATGACAACACATGCCACTTATTTCTACTTCTAATTTCAATACCCAGTCTGTACTTCAAGCACGAACAGCATTAGAACAAACGCCCTTATTTGTAAAAGGGAAAAAGGAGAAGGGAATCTCCCCCACATTGCTGGGAATGTGACACGTGGGCTGAATAATCTTGTCTCTCTCTAATAAAACGTACTCATACTCAATCCTTTATTATCAATTAGTTTGCTATCAATATTTAGAAAATGGAAGATATTTTTACTGATGTTCTTTTGTTGAGAGCAGTTAAACAGTTGGCAGCCTTTTAAAGTTTTAATTTTGATTTAATGCTGTCTTGTAGCTAACTTATGACAGAATGTTGAAGAAATGTGCTTGAGGAACCCATTCTGACAATATCAAGACATTTCATCTAACTTTACAATACACTAATGGTTTGCAGACAACTTCTCCGTCTTTGTTTATTATGTGAGGAAGTGGCTGTCTTCTCATGGGACACTAGCCCATCTGTTAGGCAGCCAGACAATATCAGCAACAGAGCTGTTCTGTTAGATTAAAAATGGCAAGATCTTATTTTCTAGTATTGTTTCCTATATCATGCAATGGTGATTGACAACACTTCACCAAATTGAGTCAAAATCATGCCAGAAAGTTAAAAATTTACAGGGCATAACTATGAGATATAAAAACACAAGACAACTGATTTGGCAAACTAGTCAGTCTACTGCAGAACTGTGCATTTACTAACACTGCATAGCAATATATCTTAACTATACAACAATAGTCTAACTGAAGGAAATAATTCATTTATCAGTTAAGAGATATTTATAAAGCACAGCTGGACAAGGCTTTTAACAGAGGGTCAGCCAGAGCTAAAAGTTTTGAAAGAGAAGAGTCTTTTGGCAGCAATTGAGGTTTCAAAAGCTCAAATCTCTTAACGTGAGAGCAGAGCTGCAATCACTCTGTGAAACATCATTGTCTCAAAGTAAATTTTTTTCTCCATTTTCAGGAAGGAGAATGCAATGAGGAAAGTAAAGATGACCGGGCTCCATAAGCACTATTTTCCTTTTGTGAGAGTGGGAAAGTTACTCAATCTCTCTGTAATACAGGTCATTTGAAAAATGGCAGCACAGGTCCTACTTTTAAAGAGAAATTTAGGGGACTGTATTAAAAGTCTAGAGGTGGCAAGATATCAGTAATGGATTACACAAATACTTGAGAGGGATTTATTGCAAATGTCATGAAGATGATACCTATGAACAGTAGAGTATGAAATAAAAAGATCATATGAGATCAACTCTGTAAAGACTTAATTTAAGAAGCATCTAATCACAGGCTTGTTAATTCCTATCCAGAATCATGTTTTATCTTGTGCTAAAATGCTTTTCTTAGTAGTGATGTTTTTCTGAATAAGTCTCACACTTATTTTAAGAGCCTTGAAAGTTTTAGCAAGAACAGCCTGAAATACATCTAACATAATATAACTCCCCATTTAATCTCTCCAGAGCAGCACGGATGAGGGCAGCCTGCTGTTACTGAAAACTTTAACTCTTCTAGTTTTGAGTACTCTGAATATTCAAAGGCTCGAGGGAAATGAAGGCAGGATAAATACTTCCTATTTCCCAAAAGACTCAGCCCAGGAAAAGCTAAGATCTGATCTGATCCTCCTGAAATACTTAGTCCAACTGATGGTAATTGCTCAAAGGGAAGTTAGCATTAATTGGAAGAAGCTAAGGCCAATGTGCATCATCTGAGCTTGATGCAATCTCTTCTGGCATTTACATACAGTAAAAAAAAAAAAAATGTTTTCTGTAGGATTTTGAAAGCAAAGCTGGAGAAAACTGCAAGAATATAAATCCAATATCCAAAGGGAGGTGGGCTGGGTGCTTTTCAGTAATAGGGGCATAATCATCACATATAAGCTGTGACGTGATGGTCTACATGTTGTAGAATTTCAGCTAATAAATTGAAATCAAAGCCACACAGTAGTCAGAACCTAACAAGTACTGAAGATGAAAAGAATAAGTAACTTTCCTGAACTCTCTTCCTTCTTCCAGTACAGACTCTGTGTTCCTGCTTTTTTGTTTCCAGCTACAGTGCAACTCCTTGACTCCTTCACTTGGGGCAGTTCCCAAAGCACAGACCACAACATCTCTTGAGCATAATGAAAAGAAAGACAAATAAACAAAAAGTGTATGATAAAAGTAAAGCTCTATGAGAATGGCAGACAAGCAAAAACTTAACAAAGAAAGAATATGATGCTTCCCTAGACAAAGTCACCAAGTTGGTGCTTGGCATGGAAGCGTTTCAAGGTTTGGTTCAAATCATTATCCAGAAATATTTGACAATGCAGAGATGATGTGTAGCTGCTGTACCAAGTAGTAGGGGACATTAGAAACCTAGAACTGAAGTGGTAGTTGTGGAAGGAGAGTGAAAAACAGGAACTAAAAGTACCTAGCTTGGTAATTGATACCCATGTGGATATTAAAATTTCTCCAGAATGAACAGCAAGGCCATCCTATTACTCTCCTGAAATCCAAGTGGATCCTCTAGTGGTAAAACCATGTGAGTATACATACATACACAGCCAACTATTGCATAGCCTTCAGGACATACAGAACAGCTATCACTCTTCTTTCTAGCTGCTTTGTGCAGCTCTGAGGGCACAGTGGCTGGAGTCACTGGCTGCTCATGTCACAAAGGCATCATTTGTGGAGAAAATAAACCCATTCGATATTTGACAGGGAGTCAGTTGGTCACATATGCACCTCACACCATTTTAAAGATCCTTGAATATGGAATTGATGTTTTTGCATTCTTTTATTTTACTATGAAAAATGTAAACTGATTTGAGTAGCCTCGAATTATTAACCATCTCCATATTTGCAGTGTTAGCTGGAGTTTGAAATTGTTCCTGAAGGAATGTAACAGAACTAACACAGACAGTAGTTGTTTTAGGATATAAGTACTTTTGGAATCAAGGCACTGGCATCTCTTTCATCAGAAAACCTATTCTAGGGAATGCTGCTCTTACCTAGCAGATGTTCCACTGAAGAATTTGCTTTGTCCTTTGCAAAATATGGCTCAGAGCCCATGCATACTCCATAAGAGTGTTGTTTTTAAGGTAATGAGAGGAGGTCTCCTATAGAAAAGCTCTTTAGGAATCTTTGATTATAAAGTAATAAGCATTTCCTGATGAGGATTTGGAATGTCATTTGTAAACAGTTCACATTTGTATGCAGTTTTTACTACACAAATTACTGTTTCCTTAGATGAAAGAATAATTAAAAAAACAGCTGGGTAAAAAGTTTGTAAGAAATAATTTGCTTAAGGGATTTAATCCCTTTCTCTGCTCAGAAATTATCTGCAGTCTTTTGTTATGAAGTACTTCAGTACCCCTCTTTGTTAGTCAGAAGTTTTGTGCAAACAAATTTCTCTCTACTCATTGCACACCAAATGCTGACTGTATGTGTTCTCTTTAGTATTTTAATATGTTCACCACTTGATAGGTTCAAGCTGTGCAATTGGGTGTCTAAGTCACATGGTGTTGTTTATGTTCTCAGAATCCTTTTGCCCCTAATGATTTTCATATGGTCAAGACATAAATTTTGTTTTATGATTAAATGAAACTTGACTCAGAGGAGCCAAATTAATTTTTCAGAAGCATTTTGTACAAACAAAACTCCATTGACATAAACACATTAAAAAGGGGCTATGAGCACAGTCAGTAAAAAAATCTGTTCAGAAGACGCCAAAGAGCTAGAATATGTTTTGTCCTAACAGACCCAAAAGACATTTTTCTCATCAGTTCCTAAATACCATAGCCATTGTAAAATTCCTTAATTCAGTATGAGTCTGCATGTAATACTAACGTTTTACATCATTTCAACTTTCATGTTAAGCAATTTTACTGAAAACATGAAGAAGAATATATAATTTCACACCACTGTGCATAAATATTTCCAGGGCCAGCTGTTAGTCTGCCAACTGTATACAATAAATAATTTGTTATTTCCACTCTCTCAAGAAAGTAGTTTTCTTTAAAACAAACCTTCACAATATGTGTTGTTTGCTACCATTTCAAGGCCTGCTACACCAATGGAAAAAGAATGTGCTAAATGTAGCATTATCATGCAGGTCAGGCAGGGCAGCCCCGTACACATTTTCCCACAATCTCTGCTCATTAACATCTAGTTCCCCCATTGTGCAGATTTTTGGCTCTGTTCCATCAGAGCAGAGAAGAAAAATGTTTACAATATGCAAACTTGGAGGGACGAAAGGAAAAAAAAGAAAAAAAGGCTTTGAAATGTCAGTCCTTTGGGATGAAAACTTTCAAAGGGGAAGGTAAGTCAAAGGTTACTAATGGGATGTCTGCAACACCTGCTTTTAGTGGAGGTTTCATAAACAAGCTTTACTTCTCAAGAACAGCTTGGCCTAGACAAAATACCAGCTAAAATATCTGTGGCTATCTTGAGCAGCCTGGTACCTATGAACAGAAAGGTCAGGTTTGTAATATCCTAACATGGCCTTTAACTCTACTTTTATTGATCAAATGAGATTGTCTCCATGCCCTAAGTTGCTTTTCACATTGTAAGGTTGAAGGCACTGGCAGTGTAATGTGCTCAGCCTTTGCAGAGGAAGAAAAGAAAAGTGATGTTCAGTGTCATTGCCGGAGAAAGCTCTGCTGCCTGAGGAAGAGCTGAACTGTTGCACATGAGAACGAGTTTTGCAAGCCTCAGAAATTTCCCAGGTCAGCTAAATAGCCCTCATAGGGTTCTTTCAGTTATCATGAGAAAGTTTCATAACTGTCATAACTCAGAGACTTTCAGTACTATTTTTCCCCTGAAAGAATTAATGCATATATCTAAGATTTTAGCATTCAGAAACAGGCAAGAGAAGTGAAATCCTGCTGAATATTTACTGGCTCATTACAAGACTTTAACACTTAGCCATTAAAAATGTCTTTTATCCAGAGAACACATGTGAAACTGAAAAGCAATACCTTCATCTCACAGGCAGTGACTGAGGAACAGGGCTGTGTAAATGCTTATCCTATGGCAGAGAGATTCTGAAGCAGAAACAACATCAAAGTACCCAGAGGGATCTTCCTGACTCTGTCTGAGACACCATCCTTCTTGTCTAGAGCAAAAGTGCAGCAGCTTCTACAAAAGCACAGAAATATTCAGCTTTAATACAGAAGAAAGCAGCATAAAAGACAAAGCCACAAACTGGTGTTTGGATCTGACTGTACGCAAACCCAGTAACCCATACATCTTTCTCGTTTTTATATCACAGGACTAATTACATTTACACAAAGTTGGTATTGAAATAGCAAAAGAGAGAAAAATTTCCCCACAGGAAAGCATTATCAAACGTCACTTGCTCTCCTGTTCGTGCCATTCATAATTTCTGATCCATACCAACCAACAGAACTGCTTCAGGAAAAAATTTGTGCCATTAACCATAACCAAATCAAGACCTCTTTAACAGTCCATATTTAGCACCAGTGCAGAAAAGAAAAAGGCCTGAGATGATGAATAAGACTGTGAACATTATCGTAGCTACAGGCATAGACAGAATTCCAGGAAACTTTGGGAAAATAGTTTCTGGACTTAGAAGAATTATTTATTTGCCAAGTGTCTTAAAAGGAGCTCAATTTGCAGTGTGGGTGTTTACCACAGATGATAGAAAATCAGATTAGTTAAAATCTAATTCCTTTAGCTGAATTTCATTTTTGAGACTGATAATCCCTATTTTTATTTCTCCAGATAATTGTCAGCACCATAAACCACCTCACATGTCACAGCTTGGCACCAGGGACATACTTGCTAGTGGAGGACATAGTTGTAGCATAATGTTTTCTAAAGTACCTAGTGTATTTCCACGCATAAACCTATCCCGACAGAAAGCATTTCCTGTTCAAAACCTTTCTATAAGCTACAAATGTGCTAAATGGAGATAGCGTACACTGTCTGGATATATCTTCACAGCAATGGTGATTCAGTCATGTTATTTAATAATTGGGTCATATATGACCATACCATGGCATAGAGTGTAGGCTCACCCTTGCCCATATCTATGTAGATACACCTGGGGTCACAGGGTTTTTTTGGTTAGTTGACTGTTCTTTTTTTCCCCTCAAAATAATTTTTAGTGCAATTTACTCTTGTAAGTAAAATAGGCTGTTTGATCTCAATTCATATATACAAATTCTAAATCTTGATAAATCTAATTTTCCAGTTACACAGCCTCTCTATACATGGGTATAGTTTAGCCCACTTTCACCAAGTTGAACCATATAACAGGTTGAAGAAAATCTTTAGACAGCCATGAAAAACTTAATGTATTTTTTGAAGTCTGACAATGGATGTTTTCAGTGTGGTTTAGAGATAGCAGAAATAATTCATTTCACATGAAAAGGCAACTCTGCAGAGTTATGTAAACACAAGGAGTGCACTCTGTATGCCACACAAATGCAATCTAAATTAATTTATTAATACACTAGAAGCTGAGAAATGTCTTCAATAAACTATTTGCATTTTTCACATTTGCAAATATGCAACTCAAGAAGTTCATCTGGAGAACTGCAAGGCTTAGATAAATTTACAAGCATGGCCCTGCTTCTTGTTTCACACAAGCTCTCCCTCCTTTAAGTTTACTGAGCTTTCACCAAGTCCAGTGGAACTGGTTCCTTTTTACAGTTGGTTGAGATCAGAGTAGAGCCTTTTGTAAATGTGATGTCAAGAAACAAGTCAAATGTAAGCCTTTAAAGGAAGGGTTCTGCTTTCAGTTTCCATAATGATACACCATGTAGAAGAGCTTTTCTATTTTATGTTCCTTTCCTTCTTCTCATACCACCCATGACTCTTCTCTTTTTCTACTACTTCAGATCTTTTCTTCTTGTCATTCCCATCACAAACTACATTTCTTTTGCACTTATGCTGCTTTAAGCAGCGTATTGGTGTCCTCTAACTTCCTGCTTTTTGACTGGAAAAGCATTAAGAATTTCTAGTGGGGTTTCCAGTTGGGTAGACATCTGTGTGTAGGCTGGAAAGTTCACATTAACTTCTGAAAAGTGATGAGAGGAAGCACTTAAGAACCAGTGCTGGTTGCTATCAGTGTTTGTTCAACAGGAATCTCAGTGTAAGAAATTGCTGTATTTTGCCCCAAGTCAGTTCAGAGAAGTCATGCAGCATTGTATGGGTGCTAAATGAGAAGATGACAGTATTCCCAAACAACATCATTCCCTTGTCTGAGTAATAAACAGACAAATTATAATTAATGTTTGAATTCCAGCTTAACTGCACAGAACCAGAAGCATAAACAACTAGAGGATCAGTGTGATGCTTTGGTAACCTTCAGGCCTGCTTAGAACCTTCAGGGTAAATGGGCTTTTTTCTCGTGTGCATCACAGAAATGCTGACACATCAGTTGCTTTGTGTAGGACTTCTCAGAATTAAAAATTACTGCTTGAAGAACCAAAAGCATTGTTCATTTTCCTATCAGATTCAACATCTGGACAATATTTATCTGTATCAATTACTTCAATGATCACTTTCTCTTTTCAGGACTCAATTTTGTGTCAAATCCCTCTGTAAGGGTAGGGCTCTAGAAATGGCCTTAGCAGAGAAGCATGAATATGTGGTGGTGGAAGCCCACCTCCCTTAGGGCAAAAATCTCAGCTAAAGCACCTTGGCAGCATATTAATAGCTATAAAAGACTCTTTCTTTGCTGACCACAAATATGCTGTGGTCAACAAGAGGTCTACTCACTGTTTTGTTAAAAACAGTGATGATTTATTTTGCTTCAGCCATGTGTGAAACTAGTCACCACATTATGAATAATAATATCCTCTTAGTCTCAATGGAGCTCTTTTTATACAGAAAGATCCACAAGGCATTTAACTAAATACTCAGTATAGCAATGTACTTGCTGACCACTAAAATATAGCCATATCTGGGATGGAACGCTGCCGCTATTTAAAAATGCATGGCAGCAGGGCAGACAAAGAGGAGAAAAAATCCATTACAAACAAAAGCAAGAGCTAAAGTAAAATATAACTACCTTAATTAGGCATAAGCATAGAGTGGAGCTAAAACTGTAAGTTTGAAGAGCGCTCTGGAATCCTTCTGCCTACAAGAAATCAGGAGTTAATGCAGCCTTTCTTGAGAGGATGAACTTCAACTGCACAGTGCCCTCTACTGTGAAATGAAATCTGTAGAGTCTTGGAGGGGAGACAATTGTATATTAAATCACCCAGTCAGCTCACTTTCTTCAGCACTGTTCTGAAGTTATAAAATCTGAGGAGGACTGAACACAGGTGGTAAAGCTTCAGCCTGGGCACGCAGAACAAAGCTGGTGTCCTCATCTGTGCTGACAGCAGTCGGCATCTGCTAAGCCAGCTCCCCATAACTGCTTCCAAAATGGCAAGTGGGATGAGAAGAACAAGATTTGGCATGCTGAAGTGAATTTTATACAGGTACAGTTCTAGTAATTTTGATATTTAGTTTAGTTCTCTATTTTAATCCACGTCAGTAGGTTTGCAACACAGGCAACATTACAGAGTTGTGCTATTTGTTACCCCTTTGAGTGACAAGCCATCCCAAAATTGGCTAGACCTTGCTGTGTGAAAAAAAAAAAAAAAAAGTATAATTTTAGGAATAAAAAATTATTAGCCAGCAAAACATGTTCCTAATGCTGCAACATATTTAAGCTAAAATTATAAAAGCGCATTTATGTTTCTGGTATTTAAAATTGTCTTCAAACTTAGTACAGTTCTAAGATGTTATTTTGCTCTCCTAATGCTCATTAAATATGTTCTATAGAGCAAAAACATAGCAAAGGTTTCCAGCAGGGTTTGTGAAAGTACCCAGGAAGGTTTTAAGTACAGGAAATAGCTTAGGTGACCAAAAGAAAGAAAAGTTGGTTCAGCAATGGTTAAATCCTGTGACAAATAACACCTCTATTCAGCAGAAGGTTCATTTGAACCCTACAGTGGTTCCTTTTTCCCCCTTCTGCAGTAAACCCTATCAGTAGGGCTTTTTCACTCCCTGCATCTCAAATACATACACATTCCTCCTCAAGAGCTGGGCACCCCTTAGAGATTTGCAGCTGGTATAGTGTTTTTCCCTACCACCTTCTTCAGTCTGCAGGAAACAGCTTCTTCAGGGAGTTTGTTTCATAAACAGATCGACTTTAGCTCCAGCATAAGGCACAATTCTTTCACCCTTCTATTCTCCAACATAAATATAAAGCAGGCATGGGAACACACATTCATCCCAGAACAGACACCCAAATGCACGTGCACAGGACAAAACTGCAATGGACTATGGAAATGCTTCATGTACTGTAGAAGATATTCAGAAGCAGGACAGCAAAGAGTGTGGAACAAAAACCTGTGGGGAGTAAAAGAGAATAATTTTCTGAACATATTACATGAAAAAGAGGAAACATCAAGAAGCGCGTTCTGTTTCAAAAACCTTCGCTTACCAGCTGGAGAACAAATTGTTTGCGCATAGTTCTGTGCAACCCTTCAGCCATTTTAAATAATGCCAGGCTGAACAAGACACTTGTTGGCCTTAGGTTGCCAGAAGACTCCTGATCCACACTTTAAGTGGTGCTAGCTAAGGAGATGCATAAAATGTAGCTCCTAAAATGCAGTTTTATGCATTTCCTTGGGTGTGTGCTATGGGTTTTTAAGGAAATATCATCATAACTTGTCAGTTGTATTGTCTTAGTTTCTAACAGAAACTTCTCTCACAGTGTCTGGTATGAAGTTATGTTTTGTTTTCAGAAGAGAAACAAAACTGATAACACCTGGCAGTGTTGAACACAGCCAAGGACATATTTTGTTTTTCAGTGAAGCAGTTAGAAGGCATAAGGAGCCGGGAACTGGGAGGGGACAGGACCAGGGCAGCTGACCCAAACTGACCAAAGGGATATTCCATACCATATGACATAATGTAATATAAGAAAGGGAAGTGAGCTGGGAGGGCTCGTTTGCTTGGGGATTGGCTAAGCATCGGTCGCGGTCGGTGAGCGATTGCTTTGTACAATCACTTGTTTTGTATATAATTATCATTACTGTTATTTTACTCTATTTTCCTCTTTCTGTTGGTAAATAGTTTTTATCTCAACCCAGGAGTTCTACCTTACTTCTCGACTCTCTCCCCCACCCCACCTGGGAGGAGGGGGGGGGTGAGTGAACGGCTGTGTGGGGTTTCCCGGCCTGCCAGCTGAAACCAGAACATATATCAACCAGAACTCAAGTTAAAAAAGGAAAGAAAGTAAAAAAAATCTTGAAATCCATAAGGAATAATCTATCAATTTTAAAGTTTCCTTAGTTTTGAAATTTTCCTGAAAGTCTGAAGAGGATTGCAAGATCTATACACCGTGTGAACTTAAAGGAGTGGTCTTAGCAATCTATTCATAGCTGGTGGCAGTGATTTTGCTGGACATGGGCTGTACACCAGAAACTGTAAACAGTTTTGGTTCTGAAAGTCAATTTTTGTGCTCTTTCTCTACATGCACACTTCTCTGCTCTACAAAGTTTGTATGCACCATGCTTAAAATTATTTTTTCTCCTTTAATTTTTTTTTAATTATTATTATTTGTAACCCTTGGAAAGTCTTTATGGTCTTGAAAATACAGAACCAGGGTAACAGAGGGAAAGATAAACGTGCATATTTACTGTACGTAAATAATCCAAAATCAGATTTCAGCTTCACTTACTTCAGAAGAAACAATGTTCTGTACTTTCTGCATTTTGAAAAGTCAACCCTCCTTGAAAATGCTCATCCAACACCACTTTTGAAAATCTAGATCATATATGAGTTTTGCATGTAAAATCACTATCAGACACATGAAACCCCTTTGCTATTATACTTGACAAAAAATCACAGATAACTTATGTTTCTATCTTCTAGGTAAGTGATTTATTTTTTTACTAGTAAGGAAAAAGTGAAGGTTGGAAAGAAATGTAGATGATTCACAGTTTAGAAGGTCTTTGAAATCAAACATTTGCTGTATTCAGTAATGCTCTTTCACTGCTGTTAGCATAGCTCAAGAAGCACAATAGCAGTGAAGCTTTTGGATAAGTTAAAAGCCTTTTTTAACACAGAAAAGAAAAAGAGTTTGTGTACACTTTAGCAGCTGCTTAAAGATAACAAATGAAGCTTAAAAAGTCACATACTAACATCAACACAAGATGTTCCTCATGCTTTAAAAAAAAAAAAAAAAAAGAGTTCCACTAGACTGAGACATTGATATTAGATGAAAAAGAAAAATAATGTTTTCCTCTTGCATTTCTGGAGGAGACATTTCATGCTGAAGAGTGTAAAACTCAATCCCCCAGGGAATCCCAGAGGCTCTTTGGCAGACACTCTGAAACTCAAGTTGACTCTTTTTTGTAACAACTATCATTAGAAAGAAAAGAAATGAAAGAAGAAGAGGAGGAGGAGAAATAATATTTACATGGCTCTGGCTTCTTCAACCAAAAAAGTATCAGACTGCAAGAACTGGACTTAATCTAACTTTATACAATTGACAGGTGGATCACAATTACTTTTAATTATTCTAAGCAGGTATTTAGTTATTTATATTAATTCTTTTTAGAAGAACAATGGGAAAGAACATTCAAGTTTATAAGAAAAGAAGAAAGTGTGTCGTCTTATATTTGTACTAATTCAAGCTCTGTGCCACTTAACAATGTCAGCTTTGTGCTTAGAATGACCAGTTAACTAGCCTAACATCAGAGTGGGCATGTATTTTACTGCCAACATTCGTCCAAACACCATTTAACAAATGTTCTCCACTCAAGCTGAACAGATGGAAGAAAAATTACTCTAAGGAATTGTAGTTCTATAGGCATAAATTATATGGATGCTTAGCAATAGGAGTGCTCAGACTCAGGAGGATAGGAGTTGCTATAAAATGAACTTGCTTGCTTGGCCATGCAAATCAAAGATCTCTGCACCCTAAGAAACTATAGACTAGCAATACTTCTCTTAGATTTTGGACATACGTAGTCTGTTGGCATTTTTCTAGATACATTCTGCTGAAGGAAATTCTATATCAGGGTCAAAGCTGATTAACAAATCAAAAAGTCTCTGCTCTACCCTCCTCATGGTTCTCTTTCATATTTGAAGCTCTAATAGTTTAATCAGCTTTCCCTATTCTTCCCATATAGTTTTGTATCCACTCTATTAAGACCATACCCTCAACGTCTTTGACTGAGTAGTGTCTCTCTATTTCAGTCAACGTTATAAAAGCTGTTTAAACTATAAACTAAAATAAATAAATAAATAAAAGAAACAAATACGTGGTCTGCAAAGTCATACCTATCTCCCTTTTGGACTGGTGTAGTGTGTTGTAGAGGTCCCAGCTGTTGGGCTAGCAGCACCTTTTAGCAAATGCAATGTGGCAGCTTGGACAAGCTACTCAGATAGCAATAGTATAGTAGTAACCTGTGAGAAGAAAGAAAAAATATTTCACAGATTCTGAGATTACATGCCTATCAGTTATTCTAAGTACATGGTAAAGGTTACTACACCAGGGATCCATATATTTATCAGTTAATCTGTCTCAAAGCCATGGAAGGTAATTAATGAAAAAGACAGTCAGGCATGGCTTCAGGCAGTAATTCAATATTACTCTAAATCTCTGCGTGAGCAAACCCATGAACCAAAGAGGAAATGCATACTGTACAAGGACACTTGTGTTCTGAAATGTGATCCCCCATGGAGTTTTCAGATGAAGCACTTTTCCAGTGATTAACTCAATACATTTGAATTTCATTACTTAATGTTTTAGGTGACTGGTTATTTGTAGTGCACTGAGAGGAAAACAAGTATTCTGTGAATAAAATCAGAGTAAAAGTCAGATAATGACTAAGCTATCTCAGGTCACTCAGAGCCCCATTTCTCCTTGCTCACCCAGTAGAAAGTTCATTGAGTGTTCTTGCAGCTCTTTTGATAACTATGCTATACTTCCCTTACATTGTTCTGGCAATTGATGCACGCTAGATACATAGAACTTATTTCCCTTACTGGTACATCTCTTCCTACATGACTCGGCAAGGATCAGCAGAGGGAGGCATTTGGGTGTGCCAGAATTTTTAACGTGCTTGAGAATGCTTCAACAATAACACTTTTACAGTGGTATAGCAATCTCCTGCTCCAGGACCCTGCATGCTCAGTTCTTCCCATCCAAGAACTCTTGTTGATTTTATAAAAGATTAGAGTCCTCAAAACTATCTTGCAGGTGCTGCAAGGAATGTGGTTGGCTCATGCTTCTCCAGGACTTGAGGAGAGGCAGAGCATTATTTGTCTCTCTCCCACTCTATCATTAAACAAGAATCAGCTAGGACATCAGAGGTATTCATAGGATTAAAAGATCTCGTCAGAGGAATTCTTGCATCATTCCTGTGCCTGCCAAGAAGTGATTTGCCTTTCCATACTTCCAGGAAAGTAGAATTCCAAGGATCAGATAATGGGACTAAAATTCAGAAAAGAAATTCAGATAAGGGTTAGATGAAAATGAAATCAGATTTCAAAACTTTGTCTCTTTATTGCACTGTAAGTCTTACTGCTAAGTTCACCAGGCCCTGGATTTGGTCAGATATGCTACAACAAAATATAGTTTTACCCTCTATCAGAATGTGGTATTTTAAGCCTGTTTATATTCTTTTAGTTCAGCAGCATTTTCACGGTCTGCCTTTCCCTTTTAAAGATCAAAGACAAAATTCAGACTGCACTGACAAACTCAATTCTGGATTACATATGGATACGAAATGGTGTTTCTGTACCATGAAACTGCTTCAGCTTTCAAGGAAAATCTTTTCCTGCTCCCTGTTGGGATGAAAAACAAGGCCTTTTGAAGTTTTATGTTAAAAACAAAAACTCAGGAGAGACCCATGCAGTCCCAGTTAAATGCTTGGTGGTCAGAGTTCTTATTTGCCTGATTTGGAATAAAAGCTTGTGACTACATTTCCCTTAGCCCAGGGAACATCTCTGAATACAGGGCTACCAAAATCTATATCAGTCTTTATATTTTTGGCAGAAATTCTGTTCTGGAGTAGAAAAGTCTTGGAAAAAATTTAGTCAAATTAAAAAAAAAAGTACAAAAATTGAAATGAAGAAAAAAATTATCTAGACTAGACTTGTTTTTATCAAGACTCATGCCAAAAGCAAATTATACACTTACTGCAGATGGTACGACATTCAAAAACAGACACCAAAGAAATCCCTCTCAAGCCCAGAAAGGCATCATCTTTATAACATTTCTGGTACTTGTTCTGACATTGCTACAGGTAATAGCCTCGGCTTCCTAGTCCAATCAAATAACAGGCAGCAATGATCATATTTTCAAACATTAATTATAAAGCATTACTGATTTTGCTGGTCAATTTTCAAAGCATTATCAGTTTATCTAGCGGCTTACAAATTCTGGCGCCTAACATAATTTATCCCTGCAAAACAAATCTAGCCTTCTGACTTGACTCCTGAGGAGGTCAGGACTGGAGGAACACCTCTGCCCTGTATCTGTGCAGCCCCTACCTGAAGCTGCAGCTGTTTTGCCCCTGCTGCATGAATGCAGTACAACAGAGATCTCTTTGTAGGATACTGGTACCCAAGCAAATGAAGGTAAGGCACCTATAGTTAACGAGGCTCTGCTAAGAGTCACATCTGTGTTTAATAAGGTGGTACACAGTCATGTGTTTATATTCTGGGCTGCCAATATTATTTCAGGTGACTTGGGAAACATCCTTATACAAGGTTGCATGCAAGCAATCCTGGTACCCATGTGAAACCAAGAGGAAACATATGGAGTGCCACACTGCAGAGCCATGCCAAAGCCCTGAGGTCAGAAGGGACTCCTGAGTGGAGGTCATTGCAAAATCAAGACTTCAATGTCTTCAAGACTGCTTTGCAAGTTGAATGTAACAGCACTGAATAGACAGAAAGTGGAGTTTTAGAAAAACATGATTGCTTTTTTGTTTCAGATCTGTAAGGCAATTTCTCTCTTTCTCTGTACCTTCCCCTTCCTACACCTTTGTCTTTCTTTTTTATTTTTTCATTTTTTCCTTTTCTTTCCTCTCCTGCAGTAGATTTTCAAAGCTCTATGCAGATCTGTAGAGACACTATTATACCGTAACTATGAAAGCATTTTCTCTCAGTATACCAACAGCTGATTAAGAAAATTTGTTCTATCAACTGAGAGTTGACATCGGCCAAAAGGATTACTTTTAATTAACAAAAGACATATTCCATGCTTTAAAGCACTGAGGTTTTTATGCATTCTTTTTGACTCAATACATTTTTTATTCAACATTTAAAATTCTTGTCTTCTCACTTATTGAATTCTTTGAAAATAAACACTTTCTCACACTCTATGACAAAATAAATGAGAAACCTTTCAGCTATTGTTAAAAAATCTGTGACAGCAGTACAAGCTAGAAGGATTCTTTATGTCTCAGACATCTTTACCTGAACATTTGATTCAGAAGTGCCCAACACAGGCACCTGATGGCTGCAGTGGACTCTTGGACACGATAAAATCAAATCTTCTGTGGCCCAGCATGGCTCTTCCTCTATGCCATTCCTTACTGCAGTGGGAGTCCTTGAGGCCTCTTGCTTTTGAAAGAAATGAGAGTCACAGGTCATGTTTGCCCCTCAGAAGCATAATAACCTCCTTGGTTATTATGCTTCCTTTCTCCTAAAAAGCACAGCAGTGGCTATAAGCAGCTGCTGGTAGCTACCCTTGGACTTCTCAGATGCAAGGCTACGTTGCCCTTTTGGAGGCACAAGTTTTTGCAGAATTCCTACTCTTGAATTGGATGTAATAGAAGGCAGTTCACCTGTCTCTTAGCTACTGTTTTAGGCTTCCAGTAGACTCAGGAAGACACTTTGACAGTTACATTCCATTCATATTTTTAACCTCTATTTAATCATCATATATGCAAGATTTCTGTCTTTTTCAATGAAAATCATCATATGACACCAGGGATCTAAGCTGTCTATGACTTATTCCAGTACTGGAACTACTACTCAGAACTTTTTTTAGGGCATAACTTATGGTCAGTTTCACACTGTATCATTCAAACCTTAAATAGACTAAGGTAATTATTTAAAAATGCTGCTGCATTTTTACATAAAGGTATACCTTTAAATAAAGGCATTGTTTTAAATAAAAGACTGTACCATTTCCACATTATTAATAAAATACATGTGTTTTAGAACAGAAAACTAGAACATGCTCCACACACTTCTTCAGTTGTTGCTTAAAATATCTGGAATACATTAGAAAGCCATATTCAATTATAGTTCAAACAATGCACGTCATGAAATATACACTCTTTGTTATAAAGAAATAATGCATAATTTGAATCTCTTTTTCAAAGCAGCACATTGCTGCATGAGTGACATTGAACCCAGCACAGACGCATGAAATTGTGTTTAGCTCCTACATCAGTTGAAAATTCTCTCCCTAAATTCAACTTTCTTCACTGAGTGGTCTTTCCAAACATTTTCCTTAAAGAGAAAGAGTCACTACCAGCACAGCTTGCTTTTTCTGTTCTGTTATGACAGCTTTACCTGAAGTTAATGACGTAAAACTGGAATGACAACATTTCTGTAAATTAATGACAGTGAGAGTTCCCCTTGTCCACAGGCAGTTCATTCATAGCCTTCCAAGCTGGTGACAAAGATTCCATTGACTTTAGAAGTGGCAGACCTTCACCCAACAGCATTTGACCCCGTCTTTATAATTCATATATATTCTTGTAGTTAGATATTTCTCCACAAAACTTTAGAAAATATGCTTTATAAAAACACAAAAGATATCTGTTTCTCCAGGGCAATTTCTTCTTTTAAATGCAAACGGACATGAAAGCTATAGGAATTTGCTTATTTGAATAGGAAAATTTTTGGACTCAAATTCAAATCACGGATCACATCTAAAAGACAGTGGGATAGCAATGTGATTAATCACACCTAGTTTATCTTTAGTGCATAATGGGAACACAGATCAGCAACAAATTCCTCCCTTAGGGTTTTATTCAGCTTCCTCTAAAAAACAATGGAAAGATACCCAGAGACTCCAGTGAGCTGAATTCAGTGAGCCCTGGACACACAATTTCTGAGATGGAGCTGAGAAGTGAATGTTTCATACAGAGTTTATTTCTTAAACGAATGTTTTTACAGAAAAAGACCTGGCTCCCACTGTATATCCATTCTTACTAAGTTCACATTTAGCATTCTGCCCTGGAAGTTTCTCTTTATACCCAATCAATATAATTCCCCTACTCACCAATAAGATGTGGTAGAGAATAATATTCTAGTTTTTAATCAAGAAGAAAGAATAAAATTGCTACAGACTTTGCAAGTCTGGTGTAAATATTTACTTGTTTCTTTCAACTGTTTTATTACTTCCTTGCTATTTAACTACAAGTTTCCTTAACAAAGGGAGCAAGTAATAAAGTGCTTTAGTAATAACTGCAAACTTTTAACATTAAGCTGGCAGAAACAATCCATTTTTAATAACAGTCTCTCCTGGTAACCTTGTATTTTGACCCAAGGTGAAAGGTGAAGATTAAATCTCCTCCACCTTTCTGAATGCAGCTGCTGTACACACAGACTTTAATTGATGAGAGACTTAGCTTTGTAACCCAAGACCATCTCCCGCCTGCAGCACTGAAAACGTGTGATTCAAGGCTCAGTTACTGCTGATAGCAGGTCCTGCTCAGCTGATGGTCTGGACAGGAGAATAAAGTCTTTGTCATTATCTATTCTCCATCAGGGTGACTTTTTTCTTCTTCATAACTTCAGTATTCAGGTCAGGACTGTAATGATGGCCTCTCAGCAAGAAAAATTATAAAGTGCAACAAACCAAAAACTGTGACAAACAATCCCCAGGTGAACAAAGCTGTAAGGCTGGAGCGGGGATTTACCTGGCGCTCACTAGGCAATATGTGATTTTTTTGTGGGGAAAAAGGTTTGCACAGACACACACGCACATACATATATGTATATATTTTCCTTCAATTCTGTTTTGCACTTGAATGAATATAATGTATTCCAAATCCAAAACAATTTCTTTGTCCTCTTCCCACTTACAGTTAAAGTACCTATATGTTCAGGAATTAATTTGGTGGCCTTGGCATCATAGCAGGTCAGGTTCAATTATTTTTTAAGATATTAAACAAACCTTTTAGAATTTGAAATCATCATCTCAATTACTTGAACAACATTAGTATTTTGGGTGCTGACCTAGACAGCTCTTTCTAAAATTAGGGACCAAATCAAGACAATACAGAAACTGAAAAAGTAAGATTTCATGAGCCTTTTCTAAACTTCCATCACATTCATTGATACGCAAAAGCATCCAAAAACATTAGAAGCTAATCAAAGCCATTTTGCATTTCTGATTTGAATTTGAATAAACAAGTGAAGAAGACTTGCTGAACTGTGCTGTGCCGTCGTAGAGGCTTAGATATTGCCCTACATGCAGCTCTAGTCGTAAAGCAGCATCTCTAACACATGGCAACCAAATGCACGTGCTGAGTTTAGATGGAAGACCAGTTTGTCATATACACATTGGACTTATTACTTCAAAACTAAAAGAAATGGATTTTTTGATGTATACTGGTAATGATGAAAATTGTGTAACAGTATTCCCACAATACCACATGAACTTTTTATATACAAGACTATAAAGTTAACATGTATTACATATGCATGATCTAAACAATCCACATTGTTTGCACTGGAAAAAGAAAGAAAACAAACAAAAGAGCAAAACCAAAGAAAGGCATGTACTTCCAACCTAGTTTCCTACGTCATATCTATCTGGCAGGTCTCTTTCTTTTAGAGAATCTTGGCTTCTTCCACTTCATGATTTTAATTCCAGCATTTGGCAAAATTTAGATTTCTAATCACTGGATGAGTTCAGAGGTCCAAATTACCAAAGTTAAGATTTTTCCCCACGGCCTGCCAAGATGAGGTGATAAGAGTAGGTCTGCTGTGTGGCTGCCAGAACACCCAGTGGTCTGTGTAACTAGATAGCATCATGTTAAAGGGCTGGTGCACAATAAACTATGCTTGTGCTGGGGAACATTTCTGATGAGTCTCAAATCACTCCAGTAATCCCTTAAGGCTCCAGATGCTTTCACAGAACAGCGTTACCAGAGGATCACCAAATACCATAGACTTAGTGAGGTCCAGAGATGACTGTTTTTTCCTTACTCTGGATAGAACATTTTAAAGTGGAATTACAGATCTTTTAAGATAAATCACTCTCAGAGTATGCCTTAGAATTCATTAGCATCTTCAAGGAGAAAAATTTAAAACTGACCTTCCCACCTCCAAGAGATGAACTCATGAAAAAAGAAAATGAAGATGCCTAAGGATATTGAGCATTTGTTGAATTCTGCTGGGTTTGGCAACATTCTTAAAGGCTCTGAGCAATTAGTCTGGTCATTCTGTTTGCTAATAATTGCATTATTTTTGAAAAGTGTTAGAAGCCATGTAACCAAGGAACCTGAAGGAACCTTGGAGCAAGGTCTGTGCAACAGGTTCAGAAAGCATTTGTAAAACTTCATTCCCACATAGCTGGTATCAGCAGCAGCTTGCAGATATAGCTGGAACCTGTTTTGCCCTGCTGTTCACTACTATCTGGGTGATCATAATTATGACATCAAAGTTACTACTTCACCAGAAAATATACTTTGGTTTTTCAAAGGGTGTGGCACTTGGTACACTATGATTATCTCCACGCTCTCCTCAGAGCTAACTGACAATCAACAGCTGATTAAACATGGCCCACAGATATTATTTTAAAAGGAAGAAAAATAGCTTTCTAGGTGACTTAATAGAATATCTTATACAAAATGTTAACTTACTATGTGTGCTGATTCTAAAAGACTCACTGATTAAGCACCAGGCAATCTGTTAATAAAAGCAATCACACAGAGTTCAAGAGACCTTGAACCATATAACTATGATATTATACACTGCTACATTGTGTAATTGATGATGTACTGTACCTTGGTCTGAAGAGGCTAGCGACAGAGGTGGAACGGGAAACTCATCCACACTAACCTAGTCCCAAGTTATCACCTGATTCATTCATGTGTTAGCTAGTGTCTGTGGGAAAACAAAAAAAAAGAGAGAGAAAGGAGGAAGAGGAGAAGTAGAGGTCAAAATGAAATAACCAGGAATAGCCCCTATTTTAATACAAAAGCTAATTCAGGAAACAGGCCGAGGGTGCAGAGGTTGTTAATACATTATTGTGCTGAACTCAGAGCCAACAAGCTGCCAGTTACGCAGGAAAAATTAAGGTTCTATAGGGCATAATATAGTCCATCTGTCAAAGCAGTTTAGCATTTAAAGCCACAGCTCTGTGTGGTGTTACATGTGGCACAAATACCTTTATTCAGATCAGGAAACTCCTTTCCTCTTCTTTTTTCCTGAAGATGTAATATGTTACAGGACAGAATTTAGTCTGCTAGTCTGCAAAAGTCCTAGGTGGTAATTGTGGTGTATGAAATCAGAAAAAAACTTATTAACTTATTTCTCTCCTACTCCTCACACTGAAGGGGTCAGCCTCTTGTTTACTCGATTCAACAGAGTGTATTAATTTTAGGGAGGAAAAAGTTTTGAAAAAAAAATCAATGAATCAGATTTCACAACAAAAATCTTGACTGAAATATGGGGGATGGAGGGAAATGGGTTGTTTTCAAAATTCTGGGTGTTTTCAAAGTTCTGGTTGTATTAAATACAGTAAATTAAGCCTCCCTTCAAATTCCATAGACTAGCTCAATTCCATTTCCCCCAAAAGGATCCAGCAGACTGCCATTGGTTTGTATATATACACTACTTGTTACTGAAGACCAAACTCCCATACTACTAGAACATAACTTCCTTATGCCTACTCATACGTCTGTGTATCTGTTGAAATGTTTTCCTGCAGATAGATGATTTTGAGCAATCCACATCCCTTCTGAATACTGCTGGTACAGTGAAAGAGCAGTTTTGAAAACATTAGGCTTATCCTCCTCAGACTTCTATGGAGTGAGAATATATCTACTTAACAGTCTATATACAAGAAAGAAAAGCACTACTATCTGGCATACTCTCCAGCAGCTTATGGACCTTACCTGGAGTGCTTCTCAGAACAGCAGATCATACCAATACCTAGTCATGTATGTTGTACACAGCTTTCCAGTCAGGCTTACTTGAACCTTACTGTTCATACATGCTACTTTTGTGCTACCAAAAACAGAAGACACTGAAAAGAGATACAGTACCATCCACTCAGATACTTTACTATGCCAGATGGTACAGTGAGGTTTATAGAAGAGACTATTCACTTTAGGCCTGAGTGCTAACAAGGGTGAAAGACATTTCAGGCAGAGAAGGCTTCCAACAAGGTGAGATGAAGAGTGGAAAAAGTTGCCAAGGGGAAGGTTAATTATGCAGCTTAGAGAGCTGTTATTAGGCTAGAAGCAGAATTTGAGGTCCTTCCAATTCATTAAGCAATGTCTTACAAGGGTGCCTAATTGGATAAGAGTTGAGATTAGTATTGAAAGATCTTCTCTGGACCTTTCTGCCTCACAGGTCCTATGAGGGGGTCAAAAGGACACAAGAAAAGTCTTCTCAAATAAGGACAACCGCAATTAAGAGTAGTGACTGATGGTCAGAATAGCGCAAGTAGAGCATGAGGCTTGAGTGGGATTTGCAGGTACCTAAGAAATAAAAACAAGTTTAAATTTAGTTTGCAAATGATTACTTGTGAAACAGATAGAAAAAATCACAAATCTGCTTTCCCAGGAGCATCTAAACATTGATGAACAAAAAGGAGAGTAAATGTAAAGACCAGATGTTGTCTATAAACGTGGCTCTGTACGAAACCAAATCTGTCATTTTAACCTAATAAAAAGCACTTCTCAGAATTTCTTAACCCTGAGATAAAACATATGTGATACCGAGTACAGAGACTTCCAGCCAATAAAGCATTAGTAAATTTACAGTATATCAAGTTAATTTGGCTACATGATTATTTACTCTGCGATATGGTGTGAACTAAATTCTCCTTATTCATCTCATGGGCCCAACTCCTCAGATTTATTTAAATGCTTGTCTCTCAGTGGGAGTTATCTGTCTAAAGAAGTTTTGAGGGTCCGGGCTATGGCTCTCAGCTCTTCATTCACTTAAAAAATGTGGTGTGACTGCTTTATGCAGAAAGGGACTTTGACCCAAAACAGCATCTTTGTAAGAGGATTAGAAAAATTCCATTCTTTTAATGACTGGCTAGATGTTTGCTCTCCTTTACTTAATACTCTTTGTCTGTTATTCTTAATTATCAGCATAAATGCTTTAAACCAATGTTGTAAGTAATCTGTCATTTTATCCAAGGTTTTGTTGAATAGTTCCTTAGAAATGATCTGATTATTGATTTCTTTAGGCCACCATTCAGCTGAATTCCCATGCCTGCCTGTATAACAACACCTCTGCTCCAAGGAGGAGCTTCCACTAAAATCCACATGGTACTATGTTTGCGTTAGCACCAACACAGACACATCAGAAGCTTCACTGGAGGCAGAAGATGCGTACAGCTCTGCCAGAAAAAACTGGCACAAAACCTCTTTTCTAATGTTACTAAGTGATTGCTGTGGCACTTTTTGTTTTTTGTTCTAAATGCTGGTATTTTCACAGTGACCTGATAAAGACAAAGTTTTTTCCAAAAATCTTGTACCAATCAACTCCCTCACATCCTAAGTAATTTAAAACTAGGCTTTCTGTTTGCATACCTACAGATGAACATCAGCATCTAACATAGCTCCTTAAAAATCCTGGCCTAGGACTAAATTTCACCCCACTAATATAGTTCTATGTTATAGGATAGCATGTGATAACAAGTCTTTTAAAACAGCAGAGACGTATTTTGTAATTTAGAAAATGGCTCTGAGGAATCATTTGTCAGTTTAATGAAAATTTGAAACTACAGGTTTACATAATAGAATTAATTGTAATGGCTCTGCTGGAATGATTTCTTTCAGACAGGTTATTTGAAGGATTGAAAGAGGGATTTCACAGCTGAAAGAAAAAAAGGATTTATCCTAAGACCCATGTAAGCAAAACACGTTTAAATTTCATAATACAGTGCCTTTGACTCTGTGGGACTATTGGTTTCACATGTCTTGAGATGCAGGAGATACTACTCTTCACAAGTCTATTCAAGAATATCTTGAAAGAATTCAGTCCTTTCCCAATGTAGGTGTTCATCACGTACAGAGGGTAGAGGAGTGCATTTACTTATTAGAATGTGACCATACAGAGTCATGAGTTACATGGAGTTGTGTAATATCCCTGCAAAGGTGGGGTAATAGAGTAAACAGAAAATGTATTTATAACATGGAGAAAAGGAATAGGCCTTTAACAGATAACATTGATGGAAAAACTATAAAATATGACATAGCTCAGAGTCATCTAGGAAGCTGCAGGGAGTCACCAGCCTCTCACAATTCAAAACATCATTTCACAATAAGAACAGTGATCTCATGGGAGAAAATAAATCTTAATAATCCAGTGTGCAAGTTTGCAGCACAGGTTCTCAATATCATTACTGGTTGCATTTTACACTCTTCATTGATTGATAGTAACTTCTGAGCCTGTTGTGTGTGTGTGTGTGCCTGCATGTGGGTGGCAGACACAATACTTGGGGCTATGGCTCCCCCTACCCTTCAGGCCCTCCGATAAGAGGTCATTTTTGCTCCTCACAGTTTCTTCCTCAGCAACTGGAAATACTCTGACAGATATTTGGCGGGAGGAACAAAAATATTTTGTATTCTGACAATTGCATCCTAGCAGCACTGCGTCTCTCGTCCCAGCGCAGGGGCAACACTATCATCAGGACACAGCTAAACCTTGTCAGGAAGTGGAAAAACACACAACTTCAATTCCATATGGCCACTGCTCTCACCGGTGACTTCTTGGCCAGCACGCTGTGCCAGTGACTGGAGAGCGACACTAACAGACAGGAACAAATTACACGGCCACAGATGCAACAGCACATCTGATGCTCTGAGAAAAGGAGCAGGTGGGATGAGGGTCCCAGAGCACTGACCAAAATTGCAACAAACAAACAGCAACAGTAGATCGTGTGACATGTGTAAAGGGTGAGAGGCAGAGCAGTTTGACATCTTTGCCATAAGGGCTAGATGGGCCTATTGACAGCTCCTGTCCTTCCCTCTCACAGCTGTAGCTACCATATTGTACCCATTCTTTCCTTAAAATATCGCTGAGTATTCAATATGCAAACGCTGCCGTTTGAGATTGTGGCAAGAACAACTTCTTAGTGCATGGACTATGGTAAGGTGCTTAAACAAATTCTGAAATTGTTATGAGACTAATTCCCCACACCTTAATTTGAAATCTTCCCAATCTCGTATACATTTTTCTTTTCAAAAATGCAAAATATTTTCCAGTATGTGCAAAACTGTTGCTCTGTGTCCTGCTGTAATGCAAACATTAATGTGTAAAGTAAGGTGTTTGCTTGCCGTCTGCTTCTCAGGCTGTAATTTTCTCAAAGGGAGAGGAAAGAAAAAAGATTAAACCACATTTCTGACCCAGAAGCCTGAAGTGTTGTTATGGTCATAGCAACACTAGAACTATAAGAAATGCAGTCATCTCCACTGTGTGATTTAAAATAAAAACGTAATTATCATTGTCTTATGGTAGTGAGGTAGATAATTATGCATTGCATCTGTGCCACTTGTAATTCTACACAATTTGTTCCAAATCTGTTGACAAGCGTAGGAAAGCACAACCAGAGGCTGGTATTTCAGGGAGTGTCTTGGGAACTGCCATAAGGTAAATAGATGTTAGTGAATCCCCAACCCCAAAAGGCCGAACTACAGAAGCTGAGCACTGTCAAGCACAGCCGATTCGCCAATCTGCAAGCCACCTGCAACTTCATCTCACTGAAGCAAACAGCCATGCTCAGCAAACCTCAGCTGCACATAAGGTATATTTAAGTCCAAGATGTTTTCCCAGAAGGGCACAAAATACCAATTTCAAGCAGTGTAACAATACAGCAATGCCCATAATAAGGCATTCTCCTTCTTAGCATGGCTCTGCAGCTAAGGAGTGCATTTCTGGTTCAGCTGCCTTGTATAGGAAAAAGTTTGCCTCTTAGATTACAATTTACCCTGTATTACTTTGTTTATAACATTTCTCCACCCCCCACGCCACCCAGACTGAAAGAAAGTTCATGACACTTTTGATGTGTATTTTACAAAGAGTGCATTTAAAATAAGCTGAGGGGGGTTAACTCAAGATCCTTTAATCCCAGCATATATCTTTGTTAAGGAGACAGAGACACTGAAAAAGCCAGCTAGAAAACAGGTTTGAGTACATCTCTCACCCTGAAACAGCCCCCTAAGCCCAAATTCGGTGATGTACATTCAATTTCTTTCTACTAAGAGACAAATATTGAGGTGGGGAGAGGAAGAAGTGGCAGCGTGTGCAGTTTGACTCGCACACAAGTTTCAGCCCGGCACTACACCGTTCAGCCCCCAGATATGTAAAGGGTTGGTGCTATATGACCACCAAATACAGAGGAATTCTCGTTAGTGGCAGCACTTAGGGACAGATCATGCTTCCAGAGCTGGGAGGAAGTTTGGATTTTGTCTGCTGGATGACAGATCCAGGGCTGGCCCAGTCTTCCCATGAGAAGAGCAGAGGAGGAGGAGGGGGCCAGGGCAGCATCAGGCTCGCTGCTCTGCCAGCCCTGAGGCAGCTAGGGGCCAGTGGTGTCATCTGTGCCTTGCCAGTGAGACCTGAGGCTTCATGTGGCTCTGGCCTGGCATAACAGAAAAGGCAGCCATGCCCTCATGGGTTTGCTGAGCTTTGAGGGCATCCAGCAGGCTCCAAGCATGCCATCTCACAGAGGAGATGATGAAATCTGGAGAGGCACAGAAGGCCTTGCAATGGAGCAGCCTTTCCTCTACCAGGTAGCTCTCTGGCAGGACAGTTTGCAAACAGACACATGTATCTTGACTGAAAATAATTAGTCCTGTTCCCTCTTCGCTATTTCTTTGTAATGTTTTTTTTTTTCACTGCATTAAAGGTCATCAATATTTATTCACGTAAGCAGATGCTGCTCTAGTTGACCTATCTTGATGTCCACCCTATGCCCTGAGAAAACAACACATTTTGGTTACAAATTGTCTCTATTACCTTCATTGACAGCTCAATGTATGTTTGCTGTTCATTAAGTGAAAACGAATGAGCTAATGGACTGCACTACCTGGCACTGTCATATCTCCATGTGAGGGAGGAGTTTAAGGCCACCAACCCTTTCAGTCCAGATAAAAAGCTCCCTCAGATACTTAAAAATTTCAGTATTTTCCCATTCTCAATTTACCTCTGTTTTGGAGTGGTCAGTTCCAGGGAAGAACCACAGGCACCACAAGCTGTGGTGCTTTAAAAACTTCACATTTTTAAACTCGAATTTGGTTACACTGTAACATTTCAAAATTTCTTTTTATAGAGCTAAGTCCCCAAAAGACTGAAAGTGACAGCAGACAATGCATGTAGATAAACACCTGCTTACACAAAGAGCCACGTATCCTTATGTTTAGCTCTGGAAAAGAGATTTCTCTGTTTGCCAAAAACAAAAAAATTGTCTTGGAGGAGTAGGAAAGAGAGTCTTTTTTGTTTTTATTTTTGACAGAAACCTAAAACATTTCAACAAATATATAAGCTTAATAATAAAATATTTGTTTTCCATAGAAAGATCCAAAACCAGTTTTACTATTGATTTGTGATTTTTCTTCACATCAGCTCTCCTCATTTTTCTGTGAACTACAGTGAAAAGAAATGTCAGCTGAAGTAAATGTGTCACTATCCAGAACTGAATCTAGTGATCCAGTACAACCAAGTCAACATCTCATAAAAGAGGTTTTTCAGTCTTTATTAAGGAGACCATTTTTTAAGTGATGACATTTCTTTCACGTTCCTTTATGTCAACCTGAAAAATCTAATGTTCGAGAAAGGAGTAAATAGCTTCAGCAGTATATCAAATGTGATAAAATAGCTGGTAGCAAAATTTATCAACCTTCTGAATGTTTTCAGAAAGTGAGTTAGGTGAAAGCAAGCTGCAGTCTCTTTGGGCTAGAAAGCCTGAATGTCTAGAAATATTTGCATGCCTACAGGCGAGTCCTTTTTGGTTTGGTAATTTTCCCCACTGCAGCTGACGTGCTGTCAAGATAAGATAAACTTTCAAGATGTCCTTTCATCAATTACTAATTCAATCTCTGGCTAATTAAAATGTTTTAATAGTTCAATGCATCTTTCGCTGGGAATATGGTTTGCTCTTCACATTTTGTTTCTCCTGAGTGTCACTCTTTTGCTGGGACTTATCTTTTTTTTGGCATCAGGACACAATTTCTAATCAGTTTTGCTTTCCAGTAACTTTGCGTTATTGTTATTCTGTGGTTTTCTGGAACTGGAGGAGAGTGTTTACAGGAGGAGTGTTTACTGGAGGAGAGTGTTCCCACTTGAAGCTGCTTTTCTGTCTGGAAGTTGTGCCTCCTCATGTTACTGCAACCCCTCAGACCATCAAGGGATAGCCTTGGGAAACCCAGGAGAAGCCCAGGGTGATGATTCCCGGCATGATGCCCTCCTGCCAGGTGTACAGCAGGGAGAAGGTCACGATGATTTTCCTGTTGCTATTTACCAGAAGCAGTTACCAAAGACAACACAGTTCCTCCTGTGAACTGAATTAACCTGCCTGCAAAGCAACTTATAAGGGTTCAGACATACCAAACACCAGAAATACACAGAGGAACCAAGGACTTAAATTCCAAGATGCAGAAAATGCAACAAGAGTGAACCTTGAAAGCCTCAGCCAAAACAATGCCTTGCATCATCCTCTTCTTGGTCCCTGATCAGACTGGCAGAACACATCCTCAAGGGAAAAGTAAGAACAAATAAACAAAAGCTTCATTTATAAAGTTGCTCTTCCCTGCTGCCAAATAACCAATTTTAAAAAAAGAGTATTATGGTAAAGCTAAATTTGAGAACTTTTGGACTCGCACCTGAAACAGCTGGAGGACCTCTTGACTGAGCTGTAAAGGAGAAGATAGCTCCAGAGAGGACAGACAGCTCAGGCAGGGAATGAACTGTGCTGTTTTGATTCTATCATGACTTTTGACAGTCATTTCTACCAAATCAGACTGAAATTGCTCTGAGATAGCGCTTCCAGAGGGGTAGCTCTGCAAGATGTCTGGATGGCTTAAAAATACTGAAAGAAAAATGAAGTTATGAGCATTTCTTGCTGTAACGCCTGAAACTTTTCTGCATTTGCAAATATGCATTTGTACACGTGTGTCATGACTTAGGCTCCAGATATCCCTGGTCTGCTGGGCTAGATCACACTAGATCCTCTGTGCATGGGACATCACTGTGCGTAAGTCATCCAATAACTGAGCAATCCTCCAGAAAATGTGCCTTTGCAACATTTGACCAAAGCCACTCATTACCTGAATGATTTAACCCAAATATACATCCCATATCCAGGGATAAGAAAGCAGTCCCAGTGTTGTGGTTCAGTAAACCTACTTTAGTTGGAAATAAAGGTTCCTGAAAGTTAAATATCCAAAACTGAAAATAAGATTTTTAAGAGATCACTTACCATGAGCACTTGCTTTACTTCATATTAATGTGTCTCCACTTTCAACTGAAGGTCTGTGTGTGGCCTTCATCTAAGCTATGCCTTTAGAGAGATGCAAATGGAATTTTAAATATTTGGTATTTAATGGTCCCCACTGTCTTTTAAAAATAAAAATACATATATCCTCTGTGGAAAAATGACAAATTCATGTTCGCATCAACGATTTTCCTCCAGCCCTTCTCTCCTGCTTCCAATCCTTCAAGGAATATTGTCTAAATACCCTCCAAGGATTTTCTCTGCTCTTGGCATGCATATGAAATCTGCTATTAGTGTCACTGAGAGTTATGTCTGCATATAACAAGGAGAATAGATACCTAAATAATTCATTAGACCCTTACATAAGTATGTTTCCCTTGATGAAGAGCTGCTATCAACATTTGTGGGAAGGTCCATTTCTAAATATTTTTTAGAAATTAGAAGCTTTCAATTATTAAAATTCTGCTTACAGTGCAAGTGATTTAAACCAGAGAAACGTGGACAACACTGCTTCCCTAGGACTTTGCACAGCAGCATCAGTCACTGATGCTGACACGGAAGAAATACAGGGGAAAAGCAATCAATGGGGCTACATTTTGACTTGACTTAATTCATTAATATTTGAAAACAAGTAAGACTGGTTTGCCCCAGGGATTGGTAATAAGATACAAGCCTTTCACCTCTAGGTCAGCAGTTCAAAGCCAACTTTGGTCACTACTGACTGAAAGTCATTACTACCCATACGAACACTCTTCAAGAATGTATGTAAAGTAAGTTGGTGGTCTTTGTTTATTTCCTAATGGCCAAGGCCCTGATTCAGCAAAGCTCTTAAGCATGCACTTAATGAGAAGCAGATGTATAAATCCTTTTGAATTCAAACATCTGACTACAGTTAAGCATGTTTTTAACAGCCTTACTGCCACCGGTAGGCTGGAGCACACACTTACGAAGCTTTGCTAAATAAGAGCCTCAGTACATCGGCTTGTCAGTTATAGGTGTACATATACAAACAGAGAGGGAAAGCAAGCCCATTTCTTCTCCCTCTAACTATTACCCACATGCTGGCACTGTGTGTTAATGATGGCAGAAGAATAAAACTACCAGCTGTAGATGAGTTCCTTTTCATTCACCCACATTAGGGGCACAAGGTAGGGAAAAATCCTTGAACTGACGTCACAAAGGAGAATATGAGGAGACAGAACTGTCTTAGCTTTCCTGCTCCTCAACCCAGCAGCTTTCACAAGCATGAAATGTGCTTTAAAACAAAGTGGAATAGAAATGAGGAATTTGCACAGCCTTCCTGCTTATTCATGCATGTTCTGTGCTAAATACGTATGCATATATGAATCTAGTCTGGAAGAATGGAAGCCTCATAGCAAAACCACATTCAGTGCCTATAGATGAAGCTCATTCTTTAAAAGGCATATAAAGGGGGAAAAATGTTCTCTGGAAATTTAATATTTTGAATTCTTATTTGTACTTCAAAATCATTAGGACTGACATACAGTCAGGAGTTTTTAAGCACTGCTCTGAAGCCACTGTCTCTCCTGTTAGATTAAATGCCTTCTAAGATTACCAGTGGATCAGATTTTGTTTTGCTTCTTTTAAACAGAATTGTATTCTGGGACTTTTCCACGGTGCCACTGCTCATTGTCTTGTACGATTAAGGTCAACTGCTGCGAAACATAAGCTAGCGTTTCAAACCACAGCAGGCTCAGAAAATCACCATTTCAGTACTGCAATTGTGAAGCAAGTAGAATTTCATCAGTTAAAAATGCTACTTCCTATCCCTAAAGATCTGAGCAATGGTGTTTGTTGTATAACTCAATGTCTTCTCACAAAGAAGTGAGACTGAGCACTATGGAGCATGTTCTGGTCCTAGTTTCACTGTGCTTCAGTTGAAATCAATGGAGTGAATTATATCATGGAACTGAGATCAGCATCTTGTGCTGCATTTGGTAAATATGGCAGGTTTTCAACTGAATAACAAATAGATAGACAAAGATCAAATTGGTTTGTAATTAAATGATCACACCCAACTTCCAGAGACTTAAGCAAAAGTTTTCGAAGTTTCTTATCTCAGAAGATTTCTATCTCAGAATTTTGGGTAAGGTTGTGATAAATATACTTTACTAAAATGAATGAAACCAATGAGCTCTTTTAAATTTATCCATTGCTAGTGAAAAAGCAATCTACTAAGTCAAGGTTAATCATATGTTTGGCATGATTGAGAATCCTCTAGCAAGCAAGAATTCTCAGAAAACACTTCCTAGAGTGTGTGTTTGCTCTTTCTGGAATAATCAAAAAAGGCTGTTCCAGAAACTCTTTCCTTACTCTGTTACAGGGAGCTGCATGCTGATGCTGATGTTGGGAGCTGTTAGTGCTTTGCTAAGGCTCTCCATGACAGGCCTTAAAATCTCACTTTTCAAATGTATACACAGAATTAATCCAATTTTTCTTTATTTATAAAATACCTACAGTTTTGATTATCAATACTATATTATATAAACATGGTATATTTCAAACTCTCAATGATTTTGAGACAATTTTGGCTGTTTCTTTGCCTCAAGTTCATTAAAAGCTCCTGTTTTTGCAGCCCATGATTAACCACTGACCTTCATAAAAGACTAACAGAGCGTATAAGTAGAATCCCAATAGATGTCTTACGTCATGGCTGAACTGGGAAACAAATCACTATTCAGCCAAGTGATGCAACAATTTTCCTTACATTTCACACAGTTCTGTGTAGTTTACCAGGAGAGCCCTATAACTCTGGGAAAGGAGATCAGATTTACCTGGGATACTATTGCTATGTTCTGGTCTCAGAGCTATGCTTTTGTTCCTTTATTCTGGGAACTTTTTCATTAGTCATAGTAGCCACAGGAAATTACAAGTACCACCAAGACACACCGATGATAAATAAAAGTTTGGAACTGCCTCTCCTCCCTCCCCCGTTTATGGAGGAGGTTTATCTATTATGACAGTAACCACTAGGAGAACCAACTTCATTCTTGTCCTCTATTGTACATTATACTTTGTTGAAAACAAAGAGGAGATCCTAGTTTGTTATTTAAAACACTGTAACCATAATGCAAAAGAAAGCATAACAATAGGTGTTCAATAAAGGAAACACCTGCTTTTCATTTTCCTGTAAGTTTTAAATGAAGCAAATTAAACGCCTAATTGAGGACAAAAGTTTAAATCCAGGCTAGAAATCAAAGCCATGTTAAATATCTCAGACTGACAAGCTGGGTAAATGTACATTTGATTCCATTTAATTTTTGGTTGCTCTTAATTAAGAATTTGAATGAAAAGTGTTATTACCCATTATGGTCCCATGATATAATTCCTAATGCCTCACTGCAAATGCATCACACTGAGAGGTTTTTGTTACCTGTGTAACAGAATAATTCCTAGCCTAGATGGGGGACTTACTGGGTAACATCTACTTGAAGGTCTGCGTGATGCAGTAAAATGCCGCAAGAGATGCTCAAGTATATTGGGAGAGAACAGCAGTACAGATGTGATTTTGGGATTTAACTACCCACACTGAGAAACAGTATGCACTAGCTTCATGCAGTAACAGAAAAGCAGATTCTAGCCTGCACGCAAACTTAGTTTATCTACATAGCTCTGCATAGCACCATGCAGATAGTATTCAGTATGATGCAAGTAGGACTGTTGCTTCAGAGAACTCCAACATCCTTAAACACTTAGGATTGCCTAACAATGCCAAAATACCTCTGAAATCTGAGCCTTCAAAACATAAGACACAAAGTCCAAGATGAAAATTCGTTCAAGCACACATATCCGCAAAGAGGCTGAAGAAAGAACAAACCATATTTCTTAACTTTCAAATCGGTATATGTCCCACTGGAGCAACTGAGCTCTGTCAGCATTTCCTTTGAATTACATCCAGCCCCGGCCACGAAAGTTAGGTGGGAGGCAGAGAGAAGATTGTATGCAGGAATGTCCTTAATCCATCAAGCAACACAGGGGCTCCTCTGCAGCACTTCTGACACTGCAGCAGCGATGCCACAGCCAGCAATGAATTAACGTGGCGTTGACACCATGGCTTGATACCATGGATTTGTGCAAATTCCACAGGACCCACTTGCAAAATGCAGCTTGCAACACAATTTGCAAGGAGCTGAAGCCTGCACCAAAGTTACGCATTTGAGCTAATCCTTTCCTGTTTGGTGATGCGGTTTCATGTTCTCCATGTTTTCCCTCATGCTAAGTGGAAATGGGGAAGAAAAACTACTTTTAACTATAGAGAGGTGCTTTTTTCATGTTTCTGAGAGGATATCCCCCAAACTGGCCAACTTCCAGACAAAAATATCATGTATGTAAGCAGTTCTTCTTCCCCTTCCTTATAAAATCTGGACCATTTCCAAGCTTACAATGAAATGTGGAAAAGATTTGATTGAAAGCAGTTTTGCTTTTCCACAGGAATATTTTGCATGACATTAGCTGGAAATAACTCAGGTCTGTCTGTTATTCTTCGAAGGCCAAAGTTCATATAGTACAAATCACTAAAGGCATCACCTGTGCACTCTCCTACCTTGCTCCTTTTCTTTGACTTTCTCCTGATGTCTCTAGACAGCAAATTCTTACATTGGTTGTTTTCAGCAGGGTTTCTGGGATCTGCTTGGAGAGGAACTTCCCTTTTGTCTAAGTCCTTGTGGGAAGCATGGATGGTTGGCTGGTGCAGGGGGATTCCAGCCACGGTATTTAAAAAAACCAAACACATTAAGCCAATGTTGCAAGGACAGAATTGTTATCTGATAATAACCCATTTTGTTAAGCAGGAGAGCACTTATGTAAAAGACACTTTCTCTGCAAGTTTTCTATTTGAACTCTTAAGCACTTTAACCAACAATATTTTACAGACAGGCACTTGTAACTTAAGCTGACAGCCAAGGTTTGGAACGAAATTTATCTTTCATCGGTTTCTGCCAGTCTTCCAAGTCATATCTGCAAACAGAGCATGGGGAAAACATATTTCTAAAGACTTTATTTCAAAGCTCTTGTCTTCCTTCTGCCTGTTGGCTAACCTTTGCTAATAAAACAGACTGGATGCACGATGACTGTCAGTACTGAGAGGCAGACAGTTACCATACATGACCATAAACCTGATTTTTTCTGTCGTATAACATCAAAGAATGATAACTCCATTAAGCTAAAGGAATAAAGCCCTAAAAACAAAACAAACAAACACACAAACAAAGAAAACACAACATTAGATTACATTCTCTATGTTCTCAGAAATCAACAACTTACTTGGACACATTAACAAATTCAAAGAATCGCATCAGACCCAGTGTGAAGCATTATCAGAAATTTCTACATACACCAGCCTGAGGGCTGAAATCAGCTCAAGGTGCATATGAAGGTATGATTTCACAAGATTTCCAATGTGACTTTGAAGATTCAACACAGACTTGATCCAAACCCAACTGAACTAAATAGAAAAAAAAGGTTTTATGTCTTAGTTTAAACATGTTCAGTTTGGATGCAGTTCAGAGAAGTATACATACTTGGCCACTGATGTAAACGAAATGTATTAACCTACCTTAGGAAAAAAAAAAAAGTGCCAGAATAGATCTATATAAGGATAAATCTATGAAATATTGTTTTGTGCTCTGTCTAGTCATACCAGGATTCTAACACCTTAAAACAGAGAGGTGAAACAAACCATTAGTTGATTTATTCATACAGATTTCTTTTATAGTGGTGGTTAAAATTCGAATAAAGATACGATCCTTCCCTTCTTTCAATTATTGTCACTGATTAATGAAAGCCTGCAAATAAATAACGAAGTCTGTGAAATTAGAAAGGTTACACACAGTGTTTGTCCCAACACTATTCTGTTCTCTCTAACTACAATTCCATGATACTTTTCTTCTGATTGTAAAGGAACAAAGAATTTATCACAATATCAAGATGAAAGTAAGAAATGGTTCTTAGCTTACTTAAATTTTTGTATTTTAATGGCAGAAAAATTACTCTTAAACCATAGCACAGTATTAATTGCTAATTAGTTTACCATCATGGTTGGAATGCCTTCTAGCATTCTAAGTCAGTTTTAATCCACACAAACAGCCCAGGAATGCTCTATCTCAAAACATGTAATTATGGGCGATTATATTACATCTCCAGCAATTTGGCAAATGCTTGCAATAACACAAGATAAAAAGTAACACCAGCCTACTTGTAATTTCATACAAACAGAAAAAATGGCTAATTATCACTACAGCACAATCACTGGCTGTCCTATTTTTTTTATTATTATTATTTTTTTTAAATCAGAGAAAATTTTTCTGCTACATTCTCCATTGCTTCAATCAGAATTTAGCAGAGCTGGTATTTATTCTCAAATTTTCCAACAGAATTACTCTATATCACTACCATATGCACTTCTTTTATTTTAAATAAGGTTACAGTTAAAAGGAAAAAGCAAACAAAACAAAGCAGAACGTTGTTTTTGCCAAGAACTAAGTGGCTGTTATGTGCATTGTTTGCTGGCTAAATGACAGCAGTTTCAAGTAGTAATCATGCTTACAAGTGCCACAGTTCTTTTAGACGAAGATCAATCTAAATTAAAGAAGCTATCTTATGGGCGTTCACCTCCCTTTTGAAAAGAAACAACTGCATGAAGCATTTATCTTACAAGATCCCAGTCACAGAGATATAAACAAGCAGGAAACAAACTTCATCCTTCTTTTTTTTTCTCAGGAGAATTTACTGGCTTGAGATAGCTAGATCTCACCAAATATCCTAAAATTCTAAGCCCTGCTCTACAGCCTTCACAGTGGGAAGCTCCCCCCTGAAACTCCTGTGCCTGCAGATGGAGCTGAAGCACGGGCCTACGCACGGACCTGAGCAGGCCCGAGGAACCTGGCTTGGCTCTGGGACCAGAGCAATGGAGCCACCAGATTCCCAAGGGCTCTGCTTCCCGCATGCCATACTGGCATGTCAGCCATGGAGGCAAGGACAGCCATGCTGACGAGAGCTTCACGTGGTTGGCAGAGGGCAGCTGTATCCTCTGGAGCCAGGACTACATGGAGACCTTTTCTCTCCAGCAGCTCTTTGCTTTGTGCTGGACCTCTTTCAGCAAAGGCAGCCCTGAAGGAGAAGAATGAGAATGCAGGGGGAAATTCTTCACCTGTGGACAGCAAAAAGAACTTCCTTTCCCTTTTGTCCTACAGCTATTCAACTGGTTTCTTCCTTTTAATACTTTAGCAAGGCAATTTCCCTTCAATTCAAGCCCTGGCTTTTCCTAAGCAGACTGTGAATCTACGAGCTAATGATCTTGCTGACAGACATTCAGGCAGCTACTTCCTCATCATGGTGGCCGCCTCTAGCTGCACCCCACATCATTCAACACTTTGCTTTTGTACAGCTCTCCTCTTTTGCATTCTCAGAGCTAAGTGGCGTTTCACGATCTTGTGAAACACTCATATTGTTGGTTAACTCTGTTTCATGCCTGCAGCTTTTCCAGAGTTCTTGCATTTTCTAGAAAAGTAACAACTCTTTTCAAAGAGAAGTAGACTTAGCCCACATGAGTGCCAGCAGGCCCTGTTGTCCTCCAGTAGCTGTCCACCCCTTCTGCAGGCCCACAGAAGTCTTCCTTCACCTTCCACCACGTGTTTGAAATTAATTGATAAAGTGCTTTTCTTGGACCCCTCTGCCCAGCAAGCTCCTAGGCTTGTCACTCACTAGTTTTCAGCATCCACAGCTGGATTAATGTTTTTCAAGAGGCACCTCTTTCTTTTTGACCCCTTAAACAGGGGTACATTTGACAAGACAGGTCGGGATTTTGCAATAAATGTATACAGTCACCTATTCCTACAATTTCAGCAGTGAATGATCTGAGTACTTCTAAATCTTAAAGTAAAAAAGGAAAGAACAGGGCCTAATCAAAACCAAGCGAAAAGAAAAACTTCCAGACTGTGTTTAAAGCAGATTTCTGGTGGAGATGTTTTTAAATAAAAGTTTTTTGCACTTTGACAGCGCAGTAATTTTCACTTAATGTTCCTGACAACCTGCCAATAAAGTCAAAAGTCTGTTTAGTAAAAGTGAATTAAAATGCACCTTTCTCATCTGAAAAAATGACAGCTACTGTTCTAAAGATAACATAATATTTCTTATGGAAACAAGAAACTAAATATCCAAATCCTGTTTGTCATCAAAACCTGGGAAAACAGCAATAAGCTGACTTATTTGAAAAAAATATTTTCTAAGTGCATGTTTTAAGATAGGTAAGATCATGTACTTCCAGCTCAGCTTGTCTGAATACTTAATTTTGAATCCATAAGTAATTTCAGTGCTAAGCATGCCGGATTCAATTCTGTGTTTAAGAAACTTGCTTTATCCCATGAGTCATTTGGCTTTTCTCTTGAAAGTAGCTTTACTGATTTCAGATTTTTCTGTTTGGTAAACAGGCCCACCATTTTTTTGTTGAAAATCATTGCCTTATGATTGGTTCATGAAAGAAATATGTGCCAGCTGACTCACATCCTGAGATAAAAATTACAATGTTTTAGATGATATTTAAAAAAACCAAAACATTAACTTCAAACCATAGAAAATTCCTTGCAACCTAAATCGGTTGAGATTTAGTACAAGTCTGAATTTAGTTGGAAAATATTTTTTAAGCATTTGAATAGCTTAATTTTTTCAGTATAAACAAAACCTTTAATGTCACATAAGTCCTAGAAATCATGTTTATTTGTCCCATGGACAAATAAAGCTCTCTCCCAAGCACCAGATTTTGTTCTTTGTCAGACTAGTGTCACTGTATTGAGTGGATAACAAGGCATGTATTTAATACATAGAAATCAGAGTCATGAGATGTTGAAAGTTAATTATAATGTTGCAGACTTTAAGCGTCAGGATTAGTAGGCAGGGCTTACTTGTCAGTAGGAGTAAAAAGACAAGAGAAGAGGTCCACCACAGTATGGTAATAAAGAAGGGCATTAAAAGGACATCTGTGGAGACTGTTTCCTCTATTTTTATTTATTTATTTTTAGTACAGAGAAAAACTCATTTTTAAAATTGGTCCCAGGTTCCTAAAGTTAGAGAAAGTTATTTGATTTTTGAACTTTAAACTTTGTGTTTTTAGCTTAAAACCTTTAACTTTGTATGATTTTCCTTTTTGGCATTTGAGAAGCACACTTTCCCTCTGATATTATTTCATTAGTCTTGTGCTATGAAAGGAAAAACATCGTGGAAAGAACATAGTGCCTTGATTATCCCTATATGTTACAAAAAAATCCAACAGCCTGCAACAAACTGAGAAGCACATGGGACTAGATATGAACTAAATACATGTTTCAAATAGAAACACACCATACCAGCTATAGTCTGAACACAAATATCATTTTCAGATACATTTCATTTCCATGCCACCTTAGTGGTATTTATCTCATGAAAGGCTAAAAATTAGATTTTGTCAGTGAAGAAAAAAAAAATCAAAAGAAGGGTTTGTCTTGGCTTATCCAGAAACCTTCAGCTGTTTGTGTTCAGGGAGTAGAACTATTTAATGTGTGCCTGGTCCTCAAGACTTCCCTCAGTTTTATATTTATTCCCTACTCTGGAAAGTTTTCTAGCTGACTTCAGTGGACACTTTTGATGAATTTAGAGTTTAACGGCGAGTCAAGTGTTGAACACTACTGCACATGATTACTGTTAGCAATGAAAGTCAATGAGGCTATTTACTTGAGTTGTTTTAACTTTCCTTTGTAACCATGAACAAACTTATAACCTTGATGTCAAGAGCCTTTGACAATTCATCAAAGAGGGAAAATGTATCCTTCAGAAATTTTCAAATAAAATAAAAAATCTTGAAAAATCTCTACTACCCTCTCCCACCTCGCCTCCTGCAAAACAAACAAACAAAAAATGATACACAGGATCAACCAAGCATACCCTTAAAAAATAATCCCCCCTTACATATATGAAATATGGAAATAAGAAGGATTTCTGTGATTTGTTGCAACTTTGTCAAACCATTCTCTATAGTGTTAATGCTATTTCTAGCCTTTGTGGTTAGGCTGCCATAAGCCAAGTTTCCAAAATAAAATACGAAGCTCCTACAAACATACAGTACCATAGTGCAGTGTAGTTAGAGATCAAGCTAGTCAGTAAATAAAATAATGTGTTACTTATTAGTTACAGGACAGATGAAGGCAAGTCCAGGAGGTGGGTAGGATCTGAGGATCTGCCAGACACTGTTAAGTCACCAGCAGTTGAAGGGTGAAATCCAAGCCATGTTGAAGTCACCAGAAAAAGTCTTTGTGAGCTAGGATTGCACCTTAGTAGAAAGTAATTAACTTCACAATCATGGTCAAGATTTTGAGCCTGCAGGCACCAATTCATTAAGCCATGAAACTTCCTATGCTATAAGAGTAGCAGTTGCAAAAATGTGTAGAGCATGGCAGGAAGAATGGTTGCCCTGGTGATGTTTGAAAACTGGTGTGTCCATATAGGAAAGTGACTCCTTTTCCAAGTCAGTATCACGAATAACAAGCAATGATGTGAAAAGAGATGAAGAAAAATTACAAGATGGCATTTCAAACATAGTTTTGGTAGAAGGCAAAACCCCAGCTTCTGGACCATAAAACACCTCTGTCTACAGCATAGAAATAGGCTTAACTCAGCATTCTCAGATCATGGCTTTGAAACTCATGGCCCAATGTCACAATTGATTCATTTCAAATGTCTGTTGCCTATACCCATATACTCTTAAATTTGAGAAGAATTCTACGTTGGGCTTACTTCAGGGAAACCTCTAAAACCACATTTTAGCCACAAAATTTCTCCCCTATCCTTTACACATGTATGCTTGCATAACTCTATTTCTCCCATTCTCTTTCATAGGTATAGCAGTCGTGGCTGAAATTGGAGAAAAGACCAATGACAACTTATGCCTTACTGCTAGACAATGGAAAAAAATAGTAAATCAAACTATCATATTAAACATCATGTTTATTTCAAGATCATGTTGCTCTTTGCAAGGACAGTAGAGTAACCTTTCCACCTTAACACACATAAACTAGGCATCTGTTGGAACTGTGCCAACAGCATACACTGATGGAAAGACAACTGAACATACTTTCGCACACTTACTTATTGCAAAGCCAGTCTAGGATAATTAAGATGGGTAACAGAAATTAATTCTAGGAGGAAGTTCTCTGGACTCATATTATGTTAGAAAAGATCAAAATCGTGATTGAAAAGAATAAATGTTCTGAAGGGTGAAGCAAGCTGTCATCTCTTCTGCCACTGAACAACATCTTCCAGAAGAGTGATATAAAGCCTTAGTTTGGATGGTTGGGTAATAATTCAGAAAGATGGGTTCTTGCTTCTAACTTTACAGAAAACATTGTCATTTCCTGTCAGACGAGCATCTGGCCACAATGACCCAAATGAGTGCTAATTATAGTAATCAACTGGAGCTGAATATGAGCATGATGCATGTTTCAGCTGCTAGAAAATGTGCTTGCATTCTCTCGAGCAGAGACCACCAGGCCCACTTGCCACTGGCACTTTTTCAGCTTCATCACTTCAGTGCAACTATCAGATCGCTGTTTTTTTCAGAGGCACACCGCGCTCAGGGGCACTATGAAATCTGAACTCCTGTGGTACAGATGGGATCACAAAGCTCAAAAGAAAGTACACGGGAACACTAGAGAAAGCATTTGAGTCACTGAAATAACTTTCCAAAAAAACTTAGACAGAGCCAAGTTCTGGCCATTTGGAGGGAACTGCAAATTTATTTATTTTTCTTAAAGTGCCTTATTACCAAAAATGTAAACAGAAACCAACCAAAGTTAACCTAAAAAAAATTCCAAAATTTAAAAGAAAATCACAACTGAAATACTAAAAACTACTGCAAACACCAACTCCTTTCTCACTAGAATTTTAACCCTGAGGACACTGATGCATTTAAGGCTCAAACAAAGGCACCAGGGGTTTTGGCAGTATTAGTCACGTAGACGGGATGTAAATATGTAGAAGCACATAGTTGGGGCTTGGGTATGGTTTGATTTTGCAATCACAGTTACTATTGTCAAAGCACAGATTTTTTAGGCATAGTGTGAAGATGACAGAGTGTTTTGTGAAGTCAGTAACATCTAAGACAACATTGAAAGGCCTCAGGTCAGCATCAGGTCCCTGTTGTCAGCATTATAAAGAATTCATGTAACTCTTAAAATTTCCTTTGGTTCAGAAAAACATCCTACAAACTGTTTCCTCTGAAGAGGATTTGTAGAAGTGCTTTTACTGTTGTTCAAAGAGTATTTTGATGTTGGGATGCAATGATTAGAAGTGATAAACAGTCTTTTCTGGTTCAATAATGACATATTATGCAGTACGGTCAAACAAACACCACTGAAACTGGCCTGATACCAAATACCCAAAGTGTATGATTGCAGACTTGTTGGCTCTGATTGTTAATATTCTTGTCTTCCATTTTAACTACAGTTCATTTCCAGGGAGCAGTTTCTGCTGTTTTAAAATCAGTCTGTACATGTTGTACCTTAAAGCAAATGAAGAACATCCAGAGAAGGGAAGTAGCATGTGTATATTTCCAGACAAAAAACAGCTATTTCAGCAGAAAGCTGTGCCTGAAAGTAAAAGCTTAACTGCAAGCAGCTTTGCAGCAGAGTGCCGTGATGTTAAAAGGCTTGATGGTGCATCTCTAAGGAGAAAAACAAAAAAGCAAACACCCCTAATTCATAAAAACTAATAATCTTATTTTCATTTATGATTATAGGTAGTGTCAGATTGTAAATTCATCTTGGTTTGAAAAATCTAAAAAGTGAAATCAGGAGTTTTTACTGAGTAAGATAGCATGAGGTAACCCACACTTTCCCATCTCTGAGATAACAGAACAAAAATCATAAATGATCTTTCAAAATGCCATCTATATGATTCCGTATGAATGGATAGTACTGTCCTACTAGTATTTGGGTCATATGAGTTGGGTCACTCATGTCAGAGTTACAATAGCCTGATTCCACCTGTTTTATAACTTACTGACATTTCTTTTATCCACAACAAGGGTGCAACGCCTACCTGAGACTTGATCTGCTTGCTTTTTCCTTTGATGTTCCTCACTCTGCGCCAGGGGTCATAGTGCTGGCAGACATGCCGTAGGGTATGAATGATTTAAAGCAACAGGTGAAAGTCTTTAAATGAGTGTATTTACTACCACCTTTCAAGGACTCTGTATCAGCTATGCTTGATCGTATTCCATGAGTGTTCTCAGATGCACTTTCCATTGTGTTGCTGTTTAGTGGCGTGGTCATATTTCATGTAAGTTAGCTATTCCATGAATTTCGCATACTCATCCTGTAAAGCTGGACTTGTGTGGACAGTCAATCTCCCAGGCTTTCATCACTCAATAAGGGACAGATGCACTTTAGTGTTAAGCAAACTAATGGTATTTCCTACACCACCATGAAAATAATCTGCCTGTCTCTTCTGCTTACACTTTCTTTAACATTTACCTCTGTCTCCTCCCCTCACTACATAAGTCTGAAACCGTTCCTATGCCTTAAACAATTTTGTTTCAAAATGATTTTATTTTCCCTCCTTCAAATATTTTTCTTAAAGACCACCGCTTCTAAAGATATTTTAGTCCATAAAGCACCACTTGAGGCATGACACAGCCTTTAACTAGAATTCCAGCACCAGCCTCGGAACAGAAGTTTCCTCGCCTTCACAATCACAAATTAGAAGAAATCTTGATCTTATCTTGAGCCATCTCCTGAGGTACTACTACTACATGACATGTTATAATGATTGCAATCCTAATTGTGCAAAAAATAAAAATCAAATAAATCAAAAGCAAAAACTGCAAAGACCCCTAATGCAAGGACAAAGAATACTGAGGACTGGGAAGTGCAAAGAATGTCATTATAGGTCATCTACAAGTTTAATCCTATTCACCAAAAAACAGCCACAGAAGTAACTGTAAGAACATGAAACTATGCTCTCTGATCTTGTGCTCCAGTATTGAAAATTTATATATTCTGCTAAGAAACTAAAATTGTTCCTTCTCTGCTTCCCCTTAATTTACCTCATAGCAGAATGGATGGACTGATCATGCAAAGTAAAGATTAAACAAAAAGAATACTTCTTGACGTAAATTATTCCAAGAGACAATCAGTCAGGATATCCTTGCTAAGCGACATGATATTTAGGTAGTAGGAGCAAGATCTAACATTGATAACAGACAGCAATACAGAGAAGGGGCTGGAGAACAGATCGAGAATAAGGACATCTCTGCTCTAACCTAGGCTACAACCACCACTTGTTTAAGAAGTTGTCCAAAATACTTCACTACTTAATGTCTTTCTCCCCCTGCAATATGCTTCTACTACATAAAAATTAAAATCATGTGCATGTTTCCTCAATAGTAGCTTCAAAAAGGTGAGATCGCTCAAATGCATGGTACTATCCTATAGCATGTCAAGAATTTAATGTATTCAGGTGCTTAGATACACAAAAATTATCTTTTAAAGGAGATATTTTTAAAATAAAATAATTTAAAGCTCCAGAAATTAAGCACACACAGCTTCAGAATCCACTTGCAGATTGATAATTATCAGCATCTACAAATCCTCATGGGCAATAAAACACTGGAAGGGGGGAGAGAATGTTTTCAACAATAGCTGATGTCTGCATCAGCAACAAAAACAGTCTCTGAGCACTGGCATCAAGGAGCATTTGATGTGAACAAAGTGACATCTTGTTTCATCAAAGGTTAATGAGTACAGCAGTTCTGTCAGCAATGTATTAAGACAGCAGTGTCACCGTTCGTCATACTTGGTGAGTTCAAGGCACACTGCAAGCATTGACATTTGTGGATTTGTTGGGGTTTCTTTTACCTCCTGGTTCAGTAAGTTTAATGTGACAAGTTTGTATTTCACCATAAGCAACTCTCAACACTATTTTTCTGCACAATAAAAATGTTCTTGTAAGCCTGGAACTTGCGCTGACTGGAAAATTGGAGGCTTTTCTCGGTACCTTTTGTTTAACTAAAAAGAAAAACAGAAAAATGTAATAAAACATTAACCAGTTTTGGATTTTCAGTTTTCTGATAAAAATCTTTGAAAGATTGTTTTGTTTTAGAAAACACATTATTTAAAGGCTTTCTCTTCAAGCAAAATTTGTGTGTAAAGCTTTCAGATACAACACTTATCCATAACTGTCCATTAAAACCAGCAGAAAAACGCATAGTATTATCAACAGGGAGACAAAGAAACACCAGTTGTGAAATGTAGTACAAACCAATTTCAGCATTCAGTGCTCAAATTTTGCTGCTATATTCAGCACTGCTGAATATATACATATCCATACATCCAGCTTCAGAGTTTTCTGTCAGTATCTCAGGAAATTATTATGTGGCTGAACAAACAGCTGATTCCAGGACAAATTAAATTAGGCCTGGATGCATGAGTACGATTCTCAGATCTGAACCTTAGATGCAATAGCACTTGTAGCATTCTATTAACCACGTTCATAACAAGTAATAGCTCAGTTCCTTCCAGGTAATACCTTATCTTTCTCTAACTGAGCAGAGGACGTGGACACTGTTTCATCATCTCACATGGCACTGGCTTCCAGGATCCATTGCAGAAGTCGAGGACAGGAAGCTTCTTTCTGCTTGGGAGCCACCCAGGTGAGGTAAAAGTCCCTGTAGCCTTAGTAAGTCTTTGGTATTATGTGGTGTTTACTGTGCTCGCATTTATGAGCTGTGCTGATAGCGTTGCTGAAAGTGTTTCTGAGTCTTGCTGCTATGGGCAAATGGTGGCTATTTTCAAAGACTACTATTCCTCTCCTCTCAAGACTGAATGACTCATTTGAGACAGTTTATTTCTGTGACCATGTTTGTTTTACATGCATCAAACTTTCAGCTCTGTTGATGTCTGGTTGGACAAACCTTAACTGCAACAGCTTTTTGCACAAAGGTCCTATTTACATCATTATATCTGAGTTTCTCAAGGCAACCTGGACTTTACAGAACAACAGGAAACATGCTTCAAATAGAGTTCAAGAGTCCATCAGGTTTTCTTATGCAATTTCTGAAAGAGATTTGTGTAATCCTATTCTAAAACACATGTAATGACAAAGGTCCCACCTGTTCCCTGTACAATCCATTCGACCTTTGCATTAAAAAGCTTCCCTCTCCCCCATAAAATGCCTACTTTATCCCTTTTTTAGTGCAAAGGCTTGACGTAATCACCATAAAATTGGAAATTAGACTATTCTTCTCTTTTTGTGTCCCTTTATAGGGCTTACTATATATTCTTTCAAATACCTCTAGATAGCTGAAGTCCACGTGGACCCAGGAGCGCTGTATACATCCTCCACCTCCTTCCTCTGTAGTGAGCATCTGTACTGAATCAGATAACACAGTGGTGAAGATTTTAAATGTTATCCTGCCTGCTATATTCACACACAAAGCAGTCCCATTTGTGTAGCAAATTTTATTCCTTCACTTTTTGTCTAGTATCCCATACTATTTATTGAGGACACAGATAACTTGGAGTTTGGAGATACTGCTTTGGCAAAGTTGTTCCATGGTTTTCAAAGAAAACAGAATGAAGAAAAGCATGTCTTTTTCCTAGTTTCCTAAAGAAGTAAGTCCTAAACAATCATGCTACGCAAGGCTTTCTGTTCATTCATCCCACCCCCAATAGCAACTTCTGATCCTGTAGGTCACTTTCATCCTGATCTGACAGGAATGAAGAGTTCAAAGACTCAGTTTCTGAAAGATTTGTGGAAAAAAAGGCAACCAACAAAGAACTGAGGCTCTGTCTGAATCAGAAAAAGCAGATAACACATCAGACATTCAGAATAGCTTTCTGAATGAGACTTACAAAACATCTGTTTTGCAGGACAAGCTTTAGCTGAAGCATGTTCTCTGCTGGAGCTGAACTAGCCTAAAGCATGCATTAGATTTGCTAGTTCCAGAACTCCTGGATGCATTTGCATTAGCCTGAAAAATATGTTTGCCGTGACATAAAATTCTCAGTGAATAGGGTTATTATTCATTTGTGTGAGGCTCTTTTCATCAGAAGATCTGAAAGCATGTGACAAAGAAGGCCTTGAGTGTTATCTCTGTTTTATGAATTGAAGAACAGATAGGGGAAGCGCCTTGCCTGAGATCAATGGCAAACTCAGGTGTCCCTCAAGTAGCCCAAGCAGTTGCCCATGCTGCTTCAAGCATACCACAAATAGAATTAGATAACTTATCCTGTTTTTTTCCCCCCCCTATATAGGCTTGACAGTCGCTTGGAGTGGTGATCTAAGCTACTTTCACATGACAGATGTGAACTAGGAGAAAAGAGGTTTTTTTTTTGCAGACAACAGCACATTCTCAGATTTTTAAAGATGTGTTCACATGAGCGTACAAATGTTGAGGTAATTCCTACACACTGCAATTGCTTTTGAAAATTCAGTTCTCTATGTCTTCAAGTTTACAAAGGGAGTTCAAGAATCATCTCCAGCCACAGAAGTTCTCATGCAGTTTAAAGGGCAGAAAGACACTGCATTTCAGGCTGAGTTTACTGTGTTGTACAGAGAAGTTCCATTTGCTCTCAATCACGTAACATCTGTGCATTTAGAATCTCAATATATAATTTGCTTAAACACACTGTAGATTATGTAGCCTTAACAATTGCCTTCAGCTATACTAAAGAAATCTGTTCCATAATCAATGCCTATTTCCAAGGAGTTTCTAAAATCAACCTGCCTAAAAGATTCTCAACCTGAGAATGCATGGTCATTTTACTAGAACCATTCAGTGTAAAGGACCAAGGGTAAACCCACAAAACAGTGTTCCCTCTGCTAAATATTAACAACAATGATGCATTTGAATTAAGACTTTCAACTGTAGTTCTATCCCAATCACTAAATAAATGGGGTGCTAAAAGCACTGAATACCAGTGATCTCTCTAATATGACAGGAGGGAAAAAAAGCTAGCTCTTACCACACAACTGCATTAACAATTAAATTATCTGACAGCCTCCCTCACTACCACAAATGGTCCTTCTGATGGCTTCGCTTCAGTAATGAGGATTTGAAAGGTCTTAAAATGGTAGGATACAGCCATGAAAAAGCATACAGAATACAAAGTGGAACTTGGTCTTTAAATCTAGTTTCAGACATTTCATTCAGGTGATACCAAAATCTTGATTTTCCTGTGCCTTCATCAACCCCAGTATAAAAAAGCTAACATTAGTACTGTTTCTTTGAGTCCCAGTGAAGCAGGTGACACTCCTTTCTGAGTTAGGCATTAATCAATATAATTGGCAGACCTAGATATCCAACCGGCATCTTGACTATAAATGTGATGCTGCATTACAGCTATTCTAAATATATTTTAGGCACAAAAATTTATCTGCTTCTGCATGGATGCTTTTATTTGACTTTTTGATTGTAGTTTTGGGCATTGCTCTGGTGAAACACTTCAGCAAGCGTTTAATTTTCATCATGTAACTGAGCCATCTTCTATGAAGCAGTGCATCTGCAAAAACAGTCTTTTTCCACCTGAAGTACAAAGAGGATTTAAACATGAGCCTATGCCTTGTGCTGACATGAAAACCTTGTGCTAGTTACAGAAGCAGAATTATTGGTAGCAGTCACATGCCCAATACTGTTGGATAACCATGACCAACCATTTAACAACCATCAAGTCCTGCGTTCTCTGCTAAGGGAGACACTAGTTTTGAAAAGAACTTTTCTCTTTTCAGGAAACTGAAGCAGTATCCAGTCATACACAGTTTTGAAAACAGTACAGATGAACTGCAGAAAAAACAGGAGAAAATTAAAGTTTATTCTCTGTGATGTCAGAGGAAAAACTAGGGTAATGCAAAGCCTCCTAAAATAAAGGATTGTACCGGACATGGACAGACAGAGTGGCTGGAAGACTGTGCTGAGGAAAAGGACCTGGGGGTGTTGGTCAATGCTCGGCTGAACATGAGCCTGCAGTGTGGCCAGCTGGACAAGAAGGCCAGTGGCATCCTGGCCTGCATCAGAAATAGCATGGCCAGCAGGAGCAGGGAGGTGATCATCCCCCTGTACTCAGCTCTGGTGAGGCCGCATCTCGAGTTCTGTGTTCAGTTTTGGGTCCCTCACTACAAGAAAGACATTGAGGCCCTGGAGCGTGTCTAGAGGAGGGCAACAAAACTGGTGAGGGGTCTGGAGCACAAGTCTTATGAGTGGCTGAGGGAACTGTGATTATTTAGGCTGGAGCAGAGGAGACTCAGGGGAGACCTTATTGCACTCTACAACTACCTGAAAGGAGGTTGATGATGAGGAGGAGGTCGGCCTCTTCTCCCAGGTAGCTAGCAATAGGACTAGAGGGGATGGCCTCAAGTTGCACCAGGGGATGTTTAGGTTGGATATCAGGAGAAACTTCTTCTCCAAGAGAGTGGTCAGGTACTGGAACAGGCTTCCCAGGGAAGTAAGTGGTTGAGTCACCGTCCCTGGAGGTGTTCAAGGTATGTCTGGATGTGGCACTGAGGGACATGGTTTAATGGGTAATCTAGGTGGTAGGTCGATGGTTGGACTAGATGATCTTGGAGGTCTTTTCCAACCTTGATGATTCTATGATTCTATAACAATATTCTGAAAACAACATCACACAAGTACCTGTTTTGACATGTAATGTACAGAAATACTCTGCTTTCAACAAAGAACATACAATAGTAATTAAGTCTATGTTGAAAGTAGTAGACAACACTGTGGGAATTAGAGCAAAGTCTGGGAGCTTGCACTTACACTAGGGGTGATTTTAGTCATTTTTTGTGGGTTAAGATTAATGAAAGGAGAGCAAAAGCCAATGGAACATAAATGGAAACCAAATTAATTAGCTCAAGTGATTTTCAGATGCATAATCAGTTTCAGAGCCTAACACTTATTGCTTTAAATGGTTAATTAAAATACTACTTAGGATGTTAAGGATTATATGTTTACTTCAAAGAAAGAAAGAATTTGGGATTTGGATTACTTCTTTTATCATTTAGAGTACGGCATTACAATCTTTTCTGCACATGTCTAAATAAGACGCCTCATATGAGTAAGGTTAGGTTAGTCATGTGCATGTGTGATGGCCAAGATCTACAGAAACACAGCACGGAACTTTAGGACTGAAATCCTAAATCTACAATTTTGGCTTAAGACAGGAACTCCCAGGCTGGGAATTGCTACAAGTCAGATGATCTGTCAATCAGGCACAGAGACAGTGCTACCAAATATATGTTTTCAAGACTGTGTTCCTGATGTATATGATGGGTATGATACACAAGGTTATATACATTTGCAAGACTGTGCTTCTAATTTTTATGATGGATATGCTACACGTAGAAAAGCTTAGGGCTGAATATTCAATTTTTATTTGCAGGCTCGTGTCCTATTCTAAAAAAAGTTTGATTCAGCAAATCGGTATAGATGCTATCTAAAAGGTTATACTCAAGCTACAAAAGACTATGTCAAATCTTTCACCCTGCCTACTTTAAAGGAGTGAAGAAGTTACAGTCAATTTAAAAATACAATTGATCCACAGTTAATATAAAAGTTTCATACAGCTATAAGATATACACGTACTACATAATGCATATAGCACCTAGGCCATAGAAACATCCACTAAAATGCACAATGCAATGTCTTCTTACATATTCAGGTCTTTGAAACTTTCTTTAAAATATGAACATTTTTTGGAAGTATATAATCTAAGACTTAACTTTGGAAAGCAAATAGCATATAGCCAGTTATATCCTAACTACTTTGTGCGCTCCCTTCCAGATTTTCAAATGTCAGGAAGACCACAGGACAATGTAATCTGCTGTGTAGAACATGAAATTCTCCCACATCTTGCTTGAACAGAGCTTAGCACAATTGAGTTCTTATCAGTGATGAAGGCTCTGAGTACTGAATATCATAAGAGTCAAGAAGTTTCAGATACCATTCCCTTATCATTGACTTGCTGTGAAGGATCAGGCAAATCCCTTCAGGTAAATACCACCATCTTTAGAGTAGTGGCAATTACTTGTTTAGTACTCCTCATTTTAAACCAGTGAAGTAGCTGGACTGGTCAGTTCTTAGGAAGACTTTTCCTTCACTATGGACACCACAGAAAATAATTGCTGACCAGGACAGAGGAAAAAGTAATTATTTCGACAAGACAAGTGGCTCCAAATCTATAACCTCTGTTCAAGTCCTTGAAGATTACTATTCATGACACAACTACACAATCAATATCACAGCCATGATTTATATTGGTCAAGCAGATTTTCAAAAAGCTGCAATTTGCTGTTTTTCTATGCTCTGGAACATAGAAGGCATAGAAGGCATAGAACGTGGGACTCAGAGAAGATTCCAAAACAATTCAAGTTCAGTCAGCAATATCATGACAAAATGAGCATGTGCTGTGCCAAACACAGCTCTCGCTACCTCTGCTGAGCTGGTAGCAACAACTTACACACAACTATTTTTCATCATGAAGGCAGTGACTATGAGATTTAACACTGTAATAAGTGTTGTGTTCTTTCCTCACATTAATTCCTTCCTCATTTCTCCTCTTCAGAGGCTGCTCTTACGCTATGGTATCATTGACTCTGTAGGCAATCAACTTTTTAACTGCAAGATAACCAGTAGGAGACACAAAAGCATCTTTTTACCTACTTAAGCAACTGTTTTAATGGTAATTGCAGGTGGGTGGGAAAACATTATGCCTAGTATTGACCATGTGCTGGTCTCCCATACTTTCACAGTCGTATATAAGGAATACAAAACACCTCCAAGCTCTCCTTAGCCATCAAAGTGTAATGTTGGCATATTGCCCAAGGCTTCAACCTTCAACCTCATTCCCCTTGTCATGAGTGCATGGACTAAACAGAGGTAACAGGTATCCAGCAAGGGGGGGGACAGGGGGTGGTGGTGTTCACCAAAAAAATAAAATAAAATAAAATAAAATTGCCCCACAATTAGGCTTTGTTTTCTCTGTTTGGACATTCAATCTGTTCTCAAATCTTTGAAACCTTGCTTACAATGAAGACAGGTTACAATGGAGCACGTGATAAAAGCTGGCGACAGACAAGGTCCAGAAAGGAATTTTACTAACTGAAATCCTTTTTATCTAGGAAATAAGTGAAGAATCACTCTACAAAATAATTCAAACCACATGTATAATTTTTCAAACATTTTTCCACGTTTTTGAATGAAGGGAATAAAATTGGGCATGCATTCAACTGAGCTGAAATTCTAGTCAGAAGTTACAGGAGTACAGAAAAATTATTTCTCTTGATATTTACTGAATAATTTACTGAATTTTCTTCTCAGACATGCACTGTCATGTGGCAAGAAAGGAACCAAAGCAACACAGGCTGACTGGAGGTTTGAACACAGGGCTGCTTGTGAGGCCACATGTGAGACATGTAAGTTACACTACGCTTTGCTTTTGGCATCTAACAATCTTGTCTGTGTGAACATACCTGCCAAAAATTACATTAGCAACAAGGTATCTTGCATCTGCGCCAACACGTTTCCCTTCAAACATGGAAATAACTTACCCCACGGGTCTGGCCTTCACTCATGTCTTGAAAGCTGAGACATATCTGTTGTAAATTAATTTGAGTTTTTACTTTGGATGAAGGGACCAGTCTGCAAACTTGATGGGATTTGGAGTGCGTAACATAAGAGGAGAGGCTAAGAGAACTTGGTTTGTTCAGTTTGGAGAACGTGAATGGAGATCTTATCATTTTCTTAATCCATACATCGGATACTTTTAAAGAAGAAACCACCAAACTTCTGGAGATGCATGGTGAAAGCAAAGAGGCAATAGACACGAGCTGAAGCCAAAGAAATTTCAATTAGATATTAGGACTTTTTTCTTCACTATGAGGGTGGTCAAAGACTGGAACAGGAGTCTGAGGTGAAAGAGTAGTCCCCACCATTGGAGAACTTAAAAATCTGAGCAGCCCCAAATAACCCAAGTTATCTTTGAACTGTTGGTCCTGCTCTAAGCATGGCTGTTGGGCCAAGCAGTCTCCAGAGAACATTGTTCCCTAATTCTCTCAAAGAGAACTGCTGTAATGCTGCTCTCTCAGAAAAGCAAGAAGCAGCGACTGAGCTTAAGAACAGCACTAACTGATCAGCTTTTACATGATTCTCTGTAGGTCTCATACACCAGAGGAGTATTAAGTAGTATTCTTGAAGGTTTGCCCCATAATTTGCTGTGTATGCTGTCAGTGTATAAGAAAATTCTTTATTTTTACTGTCTCCAATGACAGTTTTTCCATTAAAGGATGATATTTCCACAGAGAAAACACTTTACTGGAAAAGGAACATGCAGTCTGTTTTTTTCCCTTGGACTGATCCCCCCTCTTCAGTCTTGCACTGCACAGAATAATTGTTTGTGTGTGTTGGTGTTTTGTTTTTAAAACATCCCTAAAAAGCTTCCTAGCGTTAGAACTAAAAGCAAAGAGAAAATCTAGACAGGATCTGAACTTCATTTTCATCAAGACCCTGTAATCTGATCTCAACAAAACGGGTTTTGTTTAGAACTAGCTTGGATTTTAAACAAACAAGTGAAGAGTTGGAAGATGCTCTTAAAGCAAATACAAACAACACACTGAATAGGTACTGCACTGAACTTGGAGATCTTGCACAAATACCCTAAAAGGACCATGGTCTCTAGATAATTTGTTTTTCTCTGCCTTGATCCTCCCCCACAAAAGAAAATGTACATCACCTTTTTGCCCCTCTTTGCCAGTAAAAAATACATGACTTAAAATTCAACACAGGTTCTGATACAGCATGAACCCCAATGCAGTCAAGTTACCGAAAACCTAAAGATACTGCTAACATAATGAACACACACAAAAAAAGAGCAAGTACTCCCTTGCAAATACACTTTTAATTTTGCTTAACTGAAAAGCAATGGATTTTTGGATGAACAAGACTTTTCAAACATCCTTTCACAGCACACGTTTTGAATTGTTTGTGATGCGCAGATTGTGTCCATGAGCACATTATAAGGATGTCCTTCCTCTAGCTACTATACAGTAACTTCAGTTACAAGAAGCAACAGTTCCCATCTCACACAGATCCAGATTTAGAAACATGATCTCATATGATCTTTGTTAGGAATGTGATGGAATCTGAACTAGTGCACTGCGAGCAGAAATCCGACACACCAGGACAGAGCATGGCATTGTGTGGAACCATATCATCCTTCTGAAGAAAGATTTGTCTTTTTATGGTTTGCACAGGGTTGCAGAAGTAGCTTTGTATGTGTCATTATGCCTTAAGATACCACATGCAGATGCTCTTTGCAGAGTGTATATCTAAGTAATTTAAATAAAGGTGAAAGGTAGAGCAGATATGTTATGGAAGAGAGAGAATTTTTCTTCATATGGGTTTGTTTTCCAGCACTTGTTTTCAGAATGTTCATCCTCAGGCCTTAAGGTGAAGAAATTTTCTCAGCCCCTCTTAAAGCAATCTTTCTCCTTGCCTTTGTCTGCACATTCCTAGACATTTTATAATCCAACTATGACACACACTATCTGGAAGCAATGGCCACAGAAAGGGCCTGCCTGCCAATGTGTCCCGACTAATGTAAAAGAACAAATCCTCCGTTGTTGCCCGTGCACCACCATATGTCAATACAATAAAATCACTGTCTTCTGTATTCAAGGTTACATTTGTTTACAATTACAATGTTTATTTCTTGCTGTAGACTATAACTGTGCATGCTCTTTCTTCTGTTAAAATACAATGTCCACCCCCACCCTGTTAATCCTTCTCTCGCTCCCCACTCACTTCTTTACAGAGCTCATAGCCAGAGGAGGAAAATTCTCTTTCTTGTACATAAACAAAAAGCCATGAGAGTGTTTTATGTAAGTGTTAATAGTTGGGTTATAATGGCATGTCTGTGGTGACAACATCTGAGCACAAAATCATATTTAAGTACCTGTTTTATTTACATTTAAGCAAGTGGGTGTTTCCACTGAGGCCAACTTAAATAGTTGTGTGCTTTGTTGGACTGGGATGCTACTGAAAGCATCACAAGAATAAGGAGACCTAACTTGCATCCCTGCTTCTCCCACTTGACTTACAACTCTGCAGCAAGTCTCTTTTCTTATTCAGTGCTTTCCAACCTGAGACAGAAAATACTGCGGTATTTTTTCAAGGTGCTCTGAAACACAATGGATGGATCAGTACACATGTCTATGACACTCAGAATTTTCAGTGTGCTGGCCTCTCTACTTGAAGGACACAGTCTCTGTACTGGAGAACAACACAGAATCGCAGAATTGCAAGGGCTGGAGGGGACCCCTAGAGAACATCGAGTCCAACCTCCCTGCCAAAGCAGGCTCCCTACAGCAGGTCCAGAGAAGGAGACTCCACAGCCTCCCTGGGCAGCTTGTTCCAGTGCTCCGTTACCCTCACTGTGAAGATGTTCTTATGCATATTTGTGTGGGACTTCCTATGTTCCAGTTTTTTGCCATTGCCCCTTGTCTCAGCTCCATACACCACAGAAAAGAGTCTGGCCTCATCCCTTTGCCTCCCACACTTTAGATATTTATAAACATTGTTAAAATCCCCTCTCAGTCTTCCCTTCTCCAGGCTGAACAGACCCAGTTCACCCAGCCTTTCCTCATACAGGAAATGCTCCAGGCCTTTTATCATCTCAGTTGCCCTCCACTGAACTCTTCCAAGGAAATCTTTGTCTTTTTTGTCCTGTGGAGCCCAGAACTGGATGCAGTACTCCAGGTGAGGCCTGACCAGAGCAGAGTAGAGGAGGAGGATCACTTCCCTCAACCTGCTGGCCAGGCTCTTTTTAATGCACCCATTTTCAACATTTAAACCCATTTAAACATCATTTTCAGGTTTCCATAATGGAAGCATCTTTTCCAACTTAGTGGCATTCACTAGAGCTCTGCAGACAGAAGTACCAGAGGAAGCTATGGAAAACCTTCGTGGGCCTGCTCCTACTCTTTGGGCTTGCCCCCCTCCAAGAGAAGACATGACTACATTCTTACTGCTTACTAAGTGCAATTTTCTTTTAAATAACACAATGCTGTCACACAAACATGAAGCAAGTCAGAATCTCCAGTGCTGTTAACAGACTTAATCCCATAAGAAGTGTTCTCTAGTGCAATCAGCTGCTCCAGAAAGGGTGCAGGATGTGGTAATGTCAACACGTGTCTCAGTGAAAACCTACTCCCCATTTGACTCCTGCTAGAACAATAATAAGAAGTTTTATCTAGTTTCCCATGGGAGTGATAAGTCTCGTCTCTCTGGAGTGGTTATTGATAAAAGCCTGGCTGGGGTCAGGATGACCAAAGGTAGCTGCCAGGTCCCACCCACTCACACAATATATACTTTGTCTAACGTGCTGTAGAGCAATACAAGCTACAATATCTTTGAAGTAAATATTTGACTAGTCAAGTAATTATACTGAAAGGTTCCCCTATCTTTATTATACCAGAAATAAATGTATAAATCACCTCATGTTATATCTTTGAAGAAATTTCCTCTAACTGTGGCAACAGGAAGTCATTTTCAGTTTGTAAGTAAAGGGGAGGAAGAAAAGGCGGTGAAGCACAGGGTTCTGGGTTGTTTTTTTTTTTTTAAAGCAGGCAACATCAATTATTTGCTGATGCCACAAAGATTTTCAATAGGCCAAATGCAACTGCATAAGGACAGGTGTGTTACAGCTCTGAGTGCTCTTTTAATAAAGATAACATCTTTACTGTAAAGGAACAAAGTTTGTCACTTCCTGTGAAAGATTCCCATGCAATACTAGTGCAATTTAAGTAGTCACAGCTAAATACTATGTGCGGAACAGCTTTCATTCGTGAGCCATGCACGTGATGTACTCTTAAAACAAAAGTCTGTGCCGCAAGAACTGTCAGACTTAAATCATTGTGCAGAAACAGGATAAAACTGTGAGTCCTTATCTTCTTTGCTTTTTCTGCCTCTGTTTACAAGAACAATTTGATTCACAATTTCAAGTGAAGGCATTACTATGAGGATAATTTGCTTACATATTGATGAGAAAATACTCAGCAGCTAAATCTGCTGTCTTGTGTAGGGTCACAGTTTTCACGTTGGATCCTTCTGCCTTGTGTTGTTTAATTTTCATGATGAGGCAAACTATCTCATAACTAGTTAATTTTTTCACTGTCAATCAAATTTCATCTTTTACATGTATTTCTAGGTTGTTTTTTTGGTTTGTTTTCATTCAACATACTCTTGGACTTCAGTGTCATACAAATCATTGAAATAACTGTAGATACACCATCTACTAACTGAAGAAACCCTCCTTTAGAGAAAACCCTGTCAGAACTACATATGGAATGACAGTCAGGATTTATTCTGTTGCACAGATTTACAGATTACATAACAGTCAAAGAACATGAGTGTTAGCCTCTATAATTTTCCAGGTTAATACTGGGCAAAGTAGAGTATTAGGAAGTAATATTATAAATGTTCTAAATATTCTAAATTTTGAGCTATCAAGTATCTAGACAATAGATACTGTTGTTAGTATTATGGTTGGGCAGAAATGTTAAAAGAGGATGTGTTTGTCAATGTTAGTGGAAGGCAGTGAAAAGAACAAGTTATGTAATATTCCTTACACATTGTTTTAGAGAGTTTTGGTGGAATCAACCATTGTAGCACAAGAGTAAACAAAGTCACCAAATGCACTCAAATTAAAACAAGAGTTGCAAGTAATAGCCACTATCAATTCAAGCACCGAGTCACAGCACGTAAGCGGAGAACGGGGTCAGAGGTATTTGTGGTCCATTTATTCATTAACGGTACTGTCCCTAAAAGATGGAAATACGGGTAAAGCATGGGTACAAATAATTGGAGATAGAAAGCACGAGACATGTCTTTGTTTTGAACAGAAAAGAGATTCTCTTCCTCTGTTGAATTTCAGTTCATTCATAGAGCCACATGCAAATTCATCATTAAACAGTTAGGACCACGACAGGATCTATTGACCATGGCAATCAAAATGTAGCATTCTTGTATGTGCAGTATATCAAAGCTGTGGACAGGAAAATGGTGCCATTGAAGATGATTTAGACATATATATAAGAATTGTTCTCACAAAAAAGAGGAAATTAATTACTCTGAAAAGCTAGAAGAAAAGAATGTCCCTTTAATTTCCAAAGATGATCTAAGAGACACCCTGTAACCCTCATTAGATCACACTCAGAGGCACATAACTTCAGGGCATTTACAAAATCACTGAGTCAGGCATTTTGTTACAGAAGAATCAACATTTGAACTGCAAATTATTAGTTTGTGGACTTAATTCAAAAATTTCCAACCTTCTTTACTTGTGGAAAAGAAGTTGTATGGGAATGCATTAACCATGATCACCATGTTCCTCACCTAGCCTTTTCCATACAGGTAATACACATCCTGTTTACAATTTGAAAAGACTCATAGATCATTTAAGCATAGCAAGTTGTTAGGAGAAGGAGGATGCTCTTATTCAGATGGAAATGTCTTAGCACTTCGTAAGAGTGCTTTCCTTCCTCTGTCCCATTGAAGTTAAGAACTGAGGTAAACACCTCAATATACAAAGACTTGTTCCTAATAACCACCCTGAGAAAACTGTTTGATTGCTGGTGATTTTGCTAAGAAAAATAAAACAAAACAAGAAACTCCTACATATGAAGTTTCATATTAAAACACATCATACAGTAGTCATGTGCTCTGCTTACCTTCCTGTAACAATTAATAAATGTAGAATGGGTTTGAGGTTTCAGAACGTTCAACAATTTTCATTATTAGCACAGCAAGTAATTAAGAAACAATTAAAAAAGCAAACAACAACTTGAAAGAGCAAGAGTAACTCTATTCCTGTCAGTTCCAGAGCCACAGTTTTAATGTTTACAATCAGTCTGTTCCCAGAACACTCACATATTTGACAGATCTGTTGGGATTTTATCAAGCTGATGAAATATTACTTTCTGATATTGAAACAATTGATTATTCTCTACATATTAATGTATTGTTGCTATACAGTTCGAGCCAACATCTTATAAGGCATAGTACTTACTGAAACAAATTAGCATTTGCAGTGCTGTTAATTCATTAAAAATGACTTTCTGCAGAAAGACTGATCTATGTGATAATTTCCAGAAAATTGTCCCCATAACAGAAAGAAGAAATCAGGGGAGACTAAATGGAAGAATAGCCAAGTTCTCTTATCATTAGCCTCACTATAAATCAGTCTTCTGACTCACAGTCAACAATTTCAGATTAGCACTCCTCGCAGTTGAGTATCTGGGAATGATAAAATACAGAAGCTAAGCAAATCTTCTCAAAGGATTTGTTTTTCTCACTTAGAAAATACAAGAAGTTTAGGAAATATATGTATGATTAGCTTAGATTATTTCCTCTCATGGAATAAAAAAAACTTTCACTAACGCGCCCATTATACGTTTTCAGATACTAAAGAGACATGAGAAGAGAGAGAATCAATCCAGCTGTTATGAATAATTTTGAAATACTTTATTCCCAAATCTCAAAAGCTTGGATTAAGTTTCAAAGGTAAGTACTGAAACTGTTCTCAATATGTATTCATGACTGCGATGCAAAAACGAAGATTTTGTTTTCACCTGACAATATCTCTGTGCTTCTTTGAATAATGTGCAACTTCAGCCTACAAATCTGAGAGTTTTGGAGCTCCCAGATGAGTACTAAGTAGGGGAAAAATCTAATTCTTCAACAAATAATAGTAATAATAATAAATTGCTTATGAAATTTCACCAAGATTAACAGCAAATCACAAAGGATAAATTGAGCCTCCATTCCAATTTTCCACCTAGTTGGAAAATAAAGCAAAATCTTCTTGTTGTTTAAATAGCTTTATACAGGGCATATCATACACATTTATGGAGCTTGCATGAGCCAAAGCAGGTGCTTCTGGCAGAATACAGGACAGATCCTACCATTGGCAATTAAAGTACAGATATAAATGATTGAATAAAAATGTAATCAAACCATTCTCAAGGCATCAACACTTGTCTTAAATGGGATCTTGTTTCTTATATAATTGAATGGAATACTTCAATATAAGCAGGTCTGATAGCTTTCACGTCTTAGTAGAAATTCTAAACTATGCTTTGTCCAACCTCCTAAAATACATAAGTTATCCAACACATTGAGCCTCTTTCAGTTAAATACTTTCCCAGTAAATTTATTTCCCCATATTGCAGCAACAAGTTTGCTTTGCAAAATTTAATCAGAGCAGTGTTGCCCACAAAACTACATCCAGCATGCTCTATTCCGTATTCCCACGCTTTTTAATATTTGTCATATTTCATCTTTTAGTGCAGTCCTAATGAGAACGTATTGGAACACCACAGAATCAGGCTCATAAGAATGTGGTCTTGATATAAAACATGGAACAGAAGGAGCATTGTATTACAGCCTCTGTTAATGTTTTAATGGTTGAGAGATTTCCAGCATGTTGGCAGTGTCAAGGCAAACCAATTTAATAAATTATTAACACTAATCAAACATTTTTATGATGGCAGTCAAAACTTCCTTGGCAGTTAAGGTTAATTCTGTTGAAGTTTGACAAAGATGTTACTGTTTGATGGAAACCACGTTTAAAACTGCAGCCTCCCTCAAATCAAAACCTTGCACTGCACTGAAGAAACAATTAAGTAACACATCTCAATTTCAGAAAGAAATGACGAATGCAGGGCTACGGTGTTCTTAGGCAGAGCAAGAGTTGACCAATGGTAGTGAATTGTAAATTGATTACAGCATATATAATATGTCTGCTACAACTTGGACGGAGACTGTTATCGAGAAGAGATAAAGCTCAGGCTATCAAAGAGAGAATGCTAAATCAGTAAACAAATAAAATCTAGGAATCCCCGGCATTTGACAACAGGGATATAGACGACAATTAAGAATTTTGCCATTCTTTTGGTATTAAACTTTGAAGAAAAAAGTTGTTTTAAAACATCCTTTTATTCAAAAGGCAATCAACAATAACAATGTCAGACAACACCACATTCAAGCTCCAGCTCATCTAGCCCTGCTTAGTTTAAACCCAGCACAGCAGAAACTAATGAGGGGTATGGATTAACAATACAATGTTTCTTAGGCCTTTCTTAGGCCTCCCCTGGGGCATCCCAAGCCTATACATCATCAATCTACCGCAAATTGATGTAGTCAGCCTGTGACAAGGGTCAGGTTTCCAGGACCAGCTACCAGGCATGATCTAGTCATTTTGAGTTAACCGGACAAAGCTCTGTTCTGCTGAGTTCCAGCCATATAAAATTCACAGTTCCCCAGGCTTTTAGTGAGCTGAAATCAAACCATAGGGAACTCTCTGTTCTCCTCTGAGCCCACTTAGAGATCAGATCACATTTCTGTAGTGATACTGTTATTATTTTGCTCTCTTGTACTCATGATGCCATCTTAGAAACTTCAGGCTCACTACCAAGAAAAACATGTACTAACTAGTCAGTTTATTATTATTATTTTTATTCACTGCATGCTAATTATTTAAATTGAAAATAGTGACAAGAAGAAAAATTCATATTTTTTTCTCAATATATGAGAACAGTGAGGAAGAGAAAAAGGTGCTCGGTGATGCAGGTCTCTAAATAAGAAATAAGTTTTTTTGGAATATCAAAAACTTTTGTTTGCCCACCATATTTTTACTGAATAATCACATACAGGATCTTGCTTTTATCTAACAAATTAGGGGCCACCACTTTTCCAAATACCCTGCGAATTAGTTCAATGCATGCATATTTGTGCTGACATTCTTAGCTTAGCTGAAGTCAGTGTGTTTCTATGCAAGCTCAGCAGTAAGCATGCCTTTATTCACAGCACTGAGGCCTCGTCAGCTGCACTGAAAAGCATCCCTTAAAATGGGAAGGGACATAAGGAACTGAGTGTACAACGCAGAGACAAGTGAGACGTTATGCCAGTAAGGCTTGCGTAGCCTCAACTAAAGCAGATTCGAGGCACGAGAAAGGCCTCCACTGATTTTAATACTTTTGATGGCATTCATACTCTACAGAAACTTCAGCAGATAAGATTTACATAGTATCTATAGGCTTAGCAGCACTTGAATTTAACAATTGTTACTTTCAGAAAGAACTACTTTTCATAGCTGTCTATATATCTCAACAGGATTTAAAAAAATAGCCGCCATATAGAAAAAAATGGATTTTAGAATCCCAGCTACCTGAAAGATGGAAGATTTCTGAGGCATACAATATACTCAGGTTAACTTTAAATTTTCATAGCTACTTGCAGTCCAACAGAGATATGAACTACAAGTAGAAAGCAGGTTTTTCTATCCATGATGCAGCTTAAACAAAATTAAATGTATTTGTTATTCATAATAATAATATAATATTTCTATAACCATATTCCAGAAATACATTTTAGGATGTGGATGTTCGCATAGGAATCCTTGTAACCATTACTTGGGCATTTATTAAAAAAAAAAAAAAAAAAAAAAAAGTAAACAAAAAACCCACCAAATCCTCGAATTCATTTTATATTTTATCTGCTCCAAATGGATGGCAAGCATTGAAAAACAAGCAAAAGAACTGAGCAAGCCACTTGTGGTATGAACATCTGATGAACATTTGCTCATATTTATTCATGCTAACACTTTGGAATTTCTCTGTCATGGACAGTCTTCCAAGCACAACGTCATGCATATGAATGTGCACGAAAAGCAAATAAAAAGATGCACTAATACCTTTGAAGTAACTTTGTGGCTTTTATGTGATGGATGCTTGTAAATGCTTTGTTTCATTATTCACTGAAGTTTTTCACACTGCCAGAAAACTTCTACGAGGGAAAAAGCCTCTAAGCTGCCAGACAACTTCAGTTCTTATTTTCCACTAGCCCCTTTGGGCAACAGCATGGATTGAATAAGTTTCTGAAGGACAACTACATGTACGTGTTCAAAATTAAAGCTTGTACTCAAGAAATTTCCACAGTTTCTCAAGATGAACTGCAGTCACTAGACAAGCCAGCGATAACAACTCACCTCTTTTTTAACATTAGTGAACTTTTTATATCAGTTGGAACGTAACCAACAGTTGGTTGGTGTTGCGATATTGGGATTATGGTCTTTTGCAAACAGTTGCAAGAAACGCAAAACAGATTTGGGAGTAGTAGTACAAATAGTGAGAAATTGTTAATATCGAGAAGACAGAGCAATGCAAACAGAAGAGACCTACACTTTTCCATTACATTTGCAAACTTCAAAAAGTGCTTGAATATCTTTGATACACCAGTATTACACATTGCTTGGACCAGTAGTTCCAAGAAAGCATTAGGAAACCTGAGTTCATTTAGCTGCGTGTGAAGGAATTTTGAAGGGACACTAAGGAAGCACAGGGATAACTATGCCCAACCTGTATTTGGCATCAGGAGGTCACTACATATGCCTTTTTGAAAACAATATTTAAGATTTTGAGGTTACTCAAATATATTCTTTTTATATTACACTTATATTTAATTATTTTTAAAGTGTTTGACTGGGTGTGCACATACACTTTTAAGTGCCTGTGTAGTGCTTTAGGCATATAACCCATCAGCTAAAAGCAAAGTCTCAGTTTAAGCTGATATGAGAGGAAGTTTGGACAAATAATTATTGCAGCTCTTTCTTTTAGTCTGTTATCACTCATAAGTGATTTTACCTAACAATGTTGCAGGTCTCTTGATTTAATCTGTGCTACAGATAGAACACGCGTTCACATTATTACAGCTGCTTACTATTAGGGATATTATATAAAGCAGACATTTTTAGAATAGCTGGCAATACGTGAAGTAAACAAATTATTACAAGTCTTTATCAATACTATTTAAATACAGGTTCGCAGGTGTAAGTTCAATTTAGATTCTATTTATTTTTTCAATTATTAAGCTACAAGAAGGAAAAAATTTCCCTCTTAGTGGAAGTATATGCAAAGATATGCTCACAATAGACAAGTGATCCTTTAGAAATGCTTATGGAAATCACGCTAGTTATCTATCTAGGGTACTTGACTGAGTATATCATCAAGATATACCAGAAGAAAGAAGCATGCAGGTCTGCTTTGCCTTGTGGATGCAACCAGCAGCCTGTTCAAGTCCTGCCTGTAAATGGAACCCCAGGCAAATCTGTCCTCTGAATGAGATCTGCACTGCTGACCTCCATTTAAAATCTAGGCTGCAGCTTCACACCACGGCTGAGAGTGCTTATTAGCTTTGATCAGTAACTAAGAATGGAGGCTAAAATCCTGAATCACATCTGGACGAAATTTAAATCATCATGTAGGCTTGACACTCTATCATATCTGGTGATGGAGGACATGAGTACCAACCATCTAACTCTGCAGTTTCAACAGCTCTCTCCATCTACAGAATTGTTACTGGTCTCAGCTTGCAAAATGAAAGTCTTCTTCTTACAATAAAGCTAAAAACAAACATTGTTCAGCACAATTCTGCTATTTGAATAATAATGTCAGATTGGCCTGCCTGTACAGTACACTGGAGAAAGGCTTCTAACACCATTCACGTGAAAGTCCACTGTTCCCCTCTGAGAACAGTGCCGTTTCTCTTCCCACTTTAAAGGCTCCTGCCCTTCTCTGTTTCTCTTCCCACCTATCTTTATTTGGCTGCTTTTCCAGGGGCAGACAAGAATGCCAAACAATTCTCTGAATCTCTCGTTTTCAGAGAACGTAATACCTTCCCCCATCTAAGAGAACAGATGCACTCCGCTGTCTTCGAACTCTATTAATCTCTTTGCTGAAACAGCTGTTGAATAATTTATATTTCTTAGAACTGAGCTAAGTATATGTACTTTTTTCTTTGATATACACAGTATAGCTGTTTTTGCTCCCTTTCCAATGCTGTCTTGGTTTTCACTTAAAATTTCAAGGTAGGAAATTCTGAAAAGGTTTCAGAGTCTGGAAAAATGATTTGGGTTTGTGAAGAGAGGAGTGCAACTTGTGAGGGTTTTTTGTTGTTGTTGTTGTTTGTAATTTTTCTAATGAAAGAAAAAAAAATCCTGAACAGCTTGTAATTAGCAGCTCTGAAAAGTTAAAATTTCTTCAATGGCACACAGCATGCCAAGTAAGCCTACAAGAGATTCCTTAGCTAAACATGCCTGAAGCTGGATACAGTTCCTCGAAATCAAAGCACAGCTCGCACTAACAGTTGCGGTATGTTAGTTGCTGGATGGTTACTTATGAAGAATTATAAAGTGACACAGCAGTCTCGTTGAAAAAAACACACACCATGCTTTGATGTTTTTAACTGCTAACTTCAAGAGGACCAACAGAGACCTTCCTGTTTTTATTGCAGCTTCTCTATCATTCCTCCCCCTGTTCCCTCCCTCCTCTCCCACTGTTAGATGGAGGACTGTTATCTTTCAGTCACTTTGTAAGGTTGACTTGTTTACAGACTGAATGTCTCTGTTTACAGGCCTGTATCAGAGAACAAACAGGGCAAGTGTGATTTCCTTGGATCTGAAATATGATTCTTTTTCCTCTTGGGCAAGCAGGAGTAGCAAGGGAGGGGGATAAGAGAAATCCTGTAATTGTCCTTCTCCTGGTCCGTTTTCCCTCCAGGTTAAATGCACACACCTGTACCACACTAAGGTATTTCAAACAAGCCAACTGCTTAAATGTTAGCTTAGTATAGCTCCATGAAAATGAACAACAGTTGTCCCAGAAAAAAAAATTAGGTTTACTTCAGAATCTGGTCCACCAACAGTAAAATCAATACTAAAAAATGGCTTCTCTTAAATTCTCTATTCTAAAAGTTTTATATTATAGATCTACTTAGATGTTCGTTTGAGGAGCCTTAAAAGCTTGTACCACATTTTACAGGGGACTTTTTAAGGGTGTCAATGGGGTAATTATAAGCATGTGCACACCATAATGATGAAATTTTAGAAACTATTAATTACATAAGTTTGGATGCTCCTTATCTTGAATAATAATTTAACTCAGGCATAACTTAGTCCATTTGTTAAGGATAGTCCTTAATAAGGTTTTCAAATGACATAATAGGCAGTTTGCTTATATTACTAATGGTAGATTTCTTTTAGAGTCTCCATGACACTTGGATTAAAAACACCTCAGACAAAGTATGTATTTGTCCTTACTAAGGGTGCTGTATTTTTACATTGATATTTATTTTAATTGTAGGATTCATTTTCATTAGCCTCTGGTTTCAAAACACTTGCTTTTGTGCAAGCACATACTTGGGACCACAATGGGCTTTTAGAGGGGGTACAAAGAGGCATAGCACATTCATTCTTACAGTACTTCATGGCGAGACAGTGGGCCAGCCAGTTTTGAGCTTGGTCTATCTAGGCTCACCAAAAGAGACTGAAAAACTTTTGAACTCAAAAAAAGTCCAGATCTCATTAGAATGAAGTCTAGGAAGCTAACCAACTCCCCCCAACCAAATAGATCAGACAAGAAAGGAAGGATTTAGCACATTGCTCTTCTTTCAACAGCTGAGTCCACACAGGTGGGACCTTAGGACACAAACACTCGGTTAGGTATTGTCCGGTTACCCTGTGAGCAGCAGCAGCTCCTAGTCTCTGTCGGTTCCTTGCTGGGTTCTTCCCACCTGCTCTGGGCCTTGTCTTCACTGGCACAGGCTGCCCAGCAAGGTGGTAGAGTCACCATCCCTGGAAGTGTTCAAGAAACCCAGCACATTATCTAAGCTCTGCAACTAATGTACCCTAATGCCCTTCTGCCAGCTGGTAAGAGCAGAACTGTTCCTTCTTAGCTGGCCTTGCTTGAAGGCCTCCAAGGTTACCAGTCTTAGTTTTCTCTCACAGCAGCAGATTTCTCCTTCAGAGACTACCTTCATCACAGCTTGTTGGAGGGACCGGGAGGTTCTCCTTCCACTTTTGGGGCTGGCCTTGTAGTAGGTTCTGGCACATGCCCTTACTTGGAATTTCATACCTGAGGGGCTGTCTCAGCACAGACTGCACAGTTCCTTGTGTGTGATATGGGCTTCTCCCTCTGTGGTCTCGTTGCTCCAGAAGCTGCAGGTAACACTGAGCTCAGTACACACTGCTCCTGCCAAAAACTGAGTGGCCAGTGAGGAGACAAACCAATCCTTCACAGAGAGCGAAAGCCTCTGGGCACAGCCCAGCATACACGGAACACACAGGTTAGTGGCCATTGTGTCTTGTTTTAAACTGCACTGCTTGGTCCATCGATACTCCTTTCAGTTTTTGGTCTCATCTTAGGGAAAAGGGAAAATAAACTAAATTAAAAATTCACCATTTCTTCATATATTTTTTTTAAATTCACAGCCACTTTTTCCCTGGATACCAAAAGCACATGTTTGAATTAATGGTCTCTTTCCATTGATCACAAAGAGCCTGGGATAGTTGTGAGAAATGTTTGGTTTTCTTCATCATGCATGAACTTCCTCCAGTTCACTTCAGTAGTTTCACGTGGGGATGATGAAGCCATTTAGTCTAAGAAAAGTACTGGCTTGAATCCTGGACCAGAATTCACATACACATTAATTTATGTTTCTAGCATTCAGATATGATTAACTCTTCTTCTGTTCATTCTTGACATGTTCCTCCTTTGAGAATGACTGAAAAAACACTTTAATGCTCAGTTCTGAGTTGAGCAAAATTTGAAACACATGCCTCTCTTCAACATGCCCTACCGGAAAGCATAAATGACTTTCCCCTTTACCTTGGTACTGTCAGATCCTATTCTGACACATGAAATTCTGTCCCTACACTACAGAATCCATAACAAAATTTGTTGTCTATCGTGTAGGAGACACCTAGGTACGAGCAACAGGATGCTTCGCTCATTTTGCAGATCTAGTCCTTACCATGCAAATCTACGGCAAATTAGACAAACTCTTTCCACCATGCCTGAAAGTAAAGCCTCCAAAACTCCACACTGCTGGAGAAGAGATGATCATATGCTATACCACATTGCTCTGAAAATAATCAAGACTGAAATTCTCACAAAATAGGACTAACGGCATGAATATACCTATCTAATCTTCAGAGTAGAGAGTTCCCAGATTCTGAAGTCTCTGACATTCAGCCAGTATTGTTCTTGTAACCAATAAGAACTCAAGACACCTTACAGACAGACAAGGACGTTTGTGTGTCAGCCTTTTTCTTTCCCACTCATTCTGTCAAATTCCAGCTGGATTGCCTTCCTACAGGAATTGTTGCACTCTAGTCCATGTGTGAATCATTCCCTGTCTGAAAGTACTAAGATCCAGGTATAAGTCTCAGCATCAACTGAAGGATGAGAGAAGTCCCAGAGATGATTCACCTTATCCATGGTAAAGGTATGAGAGGTAGGGTTGTATTTGAGCTAAGCAAGCAGACTGACTGAACATGGGCTTCTTGACCTCCACTCCTGTTAACAGATACCATAAAACATCAGCTTTTTCCTCCTGAAATCTACTTGGGTATGCTTGAGCAGCACACACCACAAAGTACAACTCGTGGGCAAATGGATTTCTACAACATGAAATCACCCTACAGAAACTATAGTTTTCTTCATTGTATGATTTCCTGAGTTACTTGGTGAAATCCAGCACAGAGTTACCCTGGATTTCAGCACAAATAGAGAGAATCTGGGACTTCAGAGTTTTTCTAAGAGCTTGAGTGCCACCTGTTATTTGTGTTGCTACATGTATATCCACAGCGACATTCAAGATTACAGAGAGGATCAGAGCTTTGTCTCCACCAGCAGAGAACAGCTGTCAGGGTGCTGGAACTGCAAGTTCCTTTCCAAGCAATGCCACTCACCTGTCCTGATTCCTTTATGTATCTCCTGCACTCTCCAAAGCTCCATTTGGAGCTCTAAGGCCCTGAGTACAGCTCTATACAGTGCCTGGAACTGCATGACTCTATCACAACACAAGCTCTAATTAACAGCCCGAGCAGGCTCTGTGCAATGGTTACCAAGCCAAGTTCTTTGCCTTGTGCTGAATCGCTTGCCCTGCTTAACTTTAAGTCCTTAAGTTCACCATTTACTGCAACGTACTAAGTTATATCAGAAATTTTAGAGTGACTTCCACAAGTAACTTTCAAACAAGTCAACATATACTTATTCTTGTGCTCTGATAAGCTTTGAACTTTACTAAATGATTAATCCTATTTAGAAGTAACTTAACACTGCCTTAACTACATCTTTCCATTAAGTGTCACTTTGACATCCTCTGTTGTGTGCATTCATTGCAACTTTCACACGCCGTAAATTAAGAACATTTACACATGCAATTAGTGTTAAAAAAATGCCTGGAGAACTCTTTGGGGATTATGCAATTAGACGGAGTAGCCTTTGTACTTAACACTTTGGAAGAAAATCATCTACCCGTTTTGCACAAATTGCATACTGGGGTAACTATTGTACTGGCAGGAAGTGCTTGGCTGAATCACCAAACCAAGCTCATAAATGCTATCTTCTCCCCATCTCTTTCACCCCTCCCCAACAACTTAAAAGAGAAATTAGTGTAGATCATAGAGCATGAGAAAGTTTGTTAGTAGGATAGTATTTTAAATTTTTATTAAATGAACACACAAAATAAAGATTTAAGAACTTGCATTTTTAATGCTGTAGTTAATTTTTTTTTTTTTTTTAATTTTCTAGTAGATGTACAGGTATGTACACACAGGTCATTCACATGGTCAGAGACAATATAGACTTCAACCTTTTCATATCCTGTACTTAATTTATAGCACATGACAACTCTAGTCAGTATATGTAGTAAGATATGCAAGCAATAATCTTAGAAGGAGAAATACTTAACACACAAGTTTCTTGCAAACAGCACACACCTAAAGGAAACTGAAAATAACCACTGTCATTTGGCCAATAACATGTACGGCCAGTACTCACCAAAATGGTTGGTTAAACAAAATGGCTAGAGGTAGACAAAGAAGTTCAAGGGTGAAGTGATTTCAATTTGGTAACACTCAAACTTCATAGCCTAGACAGAAGGGGACACTTGATAAAGTCACGCCTAACATATGGAATTTGATATAACCATGCAAGAGGCTGGCATTAAAAAAAAGTGAGTTTGGGAACAGAGTGAAGTTTGGAGTTATACCCTGAGCTCTTAAGTCAGCAAAAGCACAGAGTCCCACACTGACATCTGCACAGGGGTCCCCTCATGCCCTCCACCATACCAAAACCAACCCCTGCTCAGAGAGGTCACCACCACACCACACACTCCTCACAAAGCTGCTCATTGTAACTCAAAGGTTTCAAGAGCTGGTTGGTGCTGGGATACAATGAAGGTGGTGTAAGACATGAGCTAGTTGAGGCAGCATTTATTTCACAGGGGAAGAGGGGACCCTATTTGCAAATCAGCAGGGTTTGTAAGCGCCAAGCATTTAAAAAAAAAAAAAAGAAAAAAGAAAAAAAAAAAAAAGGAACAACAACAACAAAATCACAACATAAAACAGCTGCAGGGAAGTTGTTTTTCCACTTGATGCAGCTTGCAGAGTTTGTTTAAAAGGTACTACCGTGGATCCGAAGTCACCAGATGCCCGATGCATGAAATCCCAATCTCAGAGTGCCAGCGCCACCTTCTTGCCATGGTGTTTAGTCGCAGGCTCTAGAAATCGGGACGTACCAACGACTGCTGCCGTTTGCTTGTGTCCGAACCCACAGGGCTTTCCGGCTAACACTGCAGAAGACATCTAGTTTGCACCAGCAGCTGATGCAGGGGGTCCCACTGCCTGGCAGTCCCTAGACCTTCCCGTGCTTTCCACAGGGCAGCACCAAGGAGCCACTTGGGTCCTTCCTATCTCTGCTCCCCTCAGCAAACAGCCAGCAAGAAGCGTTCTTATTAATAACAGTTTACAACTCATGGGAAGCCATTAAAAATCAGACTTAATCTGGCCTCGTTCTAAAAGATGTGTTTTTTCTTTATGTTTTAAGAGAGTTCTTCTATTGCAAATGATAAAAGTTAACTTGTGTTGTTTTCTTTGAAAAGAAGTGAATGCTCCTAGGAACTTTATTCAATCCAGAAAAAAAAAAGTTTCTCCCATACAAGTAATTTTTCCATAGGTAAACATTCCTGTGGCAAGACTTAAAAAACACCAAGCAAACAAGATGTTAGTGGGTGTTAAAAAGATTTGAATAATATTTAGGTCTGCAAAAACGTCATATTTGGGGGACTTAAAGATTTATAACCCTCCCCACTCAGAACCAGGAACTCAATGCACTATTTAATCAGCAAGGGAAAGACTAAAACAGACTCACAGCTCCCTGGAAGACAGGCTAAGCTCCTGACTAATGAACCCTTCAAACTTCTATGGAGTTCCACTGACAACAGCCCAATGGGAAACTCATCTCTTCTTCCTGTGTTGAAAGGCTCATGGCTGCGAATGGTGATTTTGTCTGTGTGAAATGAACCAGAAACACAGAAACTGCAGCTTGAAGAATTTTGGAGTTATGAAAACTAGATGTCCTTAGATCTACAATGCACTTTTTAGTTACAGACACAATACAGAGTTGGCATCAGCACAGGAACATATTCTGTTTTACTGTCCTAAATTGCATTAAATATGACATGACAAGACAAATACTACTTTGAGGAAGTAAATTGAGTCTCTCCAGCTTGCTCCTCTGAAGCAACTGCCACCAAGGCATTCCTTCAATATCAGCTTCAAGGGGGGAAAAAAAAAATCAAATGCCCTTGAACCATTTAAGTGCTTGAATCATTTATCCCATATGCCATCAATATAATTTCACTCCAGTCACCAGGTAGCACAAGTAATAGCCTCCATATTTTCATACATCTTTTTTCAAATTTCTACCTGAGTTGGATGTGGAAAAAAAGTCCTGCAGCAAATCATGACCTATTGCTGTTCCAAATGTAACTTTAATGAGGAAAACTATTCCAAAGAGATTATCCTCTTCCAATACAGTTTTGTAGACAGTAGAGCATCAGATGATTCAGATAAATACTGCTGGATAACCATAAAAAAAAAAAAAAAGCACTCAAACATCTCAAGACTCGCTCTCCCCTGCAATCTTGAGGTTAGGAGTGGAATAGCAACAACTGCAAAAGGATGTGACCTTTTAATCACATCCAGGAATCTGGTGCTTGCCTGTCCTCACTGCATGGATTAAAGACATGCAACAAACAAGAGAGACAAAGCAGAATTGAAAGGCAGTGCATGCTTAAGTTAGCCATCCTCGTGGATATACACAAAAGTAAAGATTTCCTAGGGTAAATAAAGAAGTTTGGATTGTAGTTTATAGCAGAGTGGACTGCATGTGGTGTTAAAATCCCTCCCACTTATTCACCCATCCAGAATTCCTATGAATTTAAGGCTGAAGTTATAAAAGTAACCTGTCTACCTTCTGCTCATACAATCCACTGAAATTACAGCCAGATCACCAATGTTAAATGTGTATATGTTAAAAAATAAAATGCATACACACTTGCAACTAATTGTTAAATAAAGGGAGAGAAAAAATGGACATGGAAAAATAGAAAGTTAGAAGACCTCTGGACAGAGAAAAAAATTACCACACAAATGTAACAGCATGAAAATTTGTCAAAAAGGGAAAAAAAAAAAAGCATACTTTCAATTTTTGAAAACTTTTTTGAAAATTTCAATTATTAATGTTCAATTTGGAAATACGACTACTTCACATTGTCTGCCTTGATCTCAGGAATATTCACTCCAAATGTATGTAGCTGCTTAAGAAGAAACACCAGTTAAAGCTCTGAAGGAGCACATACGCTTGCCTTTACTTGAGCTCTGTCCATCTCTGGAGAAGCTCCCTGGAAGCAGCACGCTCTTGCAGAGCTCCTTCTCCCTACCTGGCAGGGATGGCTCCAATGCCTAAAGCTGAAGCCTGCCGCAACCCTGTTCATTTCCTGTTGGGGGTGTTTATACATACACACGTATAACATGTATATGTATTTAATATCAATTACAGGGAAGACAGAGCAGTCTTTCAGATATGTCAACATATTTTACAAACAGGAAGTGGCATCGCAGCAACAGGTCATTAAAAAGTCTGCAGAGCAAGGGAGAATCAGGACAGTCATCTGAAAAGTGAAAGGGGGGAGAGAAGGGGCAAAATTGGGCCTTTTTCACCACAGTTGACATATCCTAGATCTCACATAGTTTCACACCTTAAAGAAGAGAGATGTGTTTCATGAAACTAGCCAAGCAAGCAGCTTTATAAATAATAACATATTTTCACCTTGTCTTTTCATACAACACCCTCCCTAGCACTTAAATTGCCTCTGCTATTTTGCTGTCTCCTCAATACTCACAAAACTCCTGCAGAGAGTGGGGAGAGGTTGGTATCTGGGTCTGAAGAGATCTAGTCAGAAAGCAGTCTCATGTTTTCTCTTATTTGTTGGGAGTCTTTCCATTGCAGAGGAACCCTGAAATCATCAGGCTGCTTCCCTCTCCTTGAGGGCTTTAATTCCTTCCCTTTTCCTACCTTACACCTTGAAACAACATTATAAGGAGAGTCAAGACCGATGCACTTCTCAAGAAGCACATGTAGGATTGCCAGCTAGATGTAATTGAAGGGAGAAAAAAAGGAACAAAAAAAAAATCCAAAAAGCACTGCCCAACCCGAGTACTTGTTCGTGACAAAAGTACCTGGCAAAGACAGAAAACCCCAGCATTTGCAGTACCACTGAGTGTACTCAAAGAAAGCATCCTCATTAGTATTTCCTGTCACACAAACCAGCTGAAGGTAGCAGAACCTAGTTTACCAGAGACATCTGAATGGCGGCTGTAACGTAAAAAAATGTAAAAATGAAAAGTAGAATCAAAAACCACCCTTCTTCCCCCTAGTATTCACCATTTTATAATCCAGGCAGTCCCAGTGCACTGTGAGTATGCATACCACTGGCTGTGTTTTTTCAACATCTGCTTTTCATTTTCTTAACAGGAAACCAATAAAATTTCCATGACAAAGGAGGATTCTGGTGTTATATGCTCATTTATCTGTCAGGTGTACATTTGGCAGAATTTGAACTTTATTCTCTAGACACTTAAGAAACAATCTAGGAATTATTACTTCTTGACAATACAAACAAATAAGGCTATCTATAAATAAACCGCAAGAAGGAGGGAGAGGTTTGCCTAACACCCACAGAGGGACTGCCTTAAGGCCCATTCCCATTTATATTTTGTCCATGGCAGGGATCAAGAGGTCACTTTCCCTTCTGACAAATGTGAGTGGCCCTTGATGCAAACCTGAACCTAGGAGAGTAGGCCTTCACACAGAGCACCCCAGAGAAACCCAGGGTCTTTTTCTCCTTGTAAGCACATTGTCTGGTGCCACAAAAGCACGAGCACCAGGGCTGGAGGCCCCGCTCTGCCTTCCTGTCAGCCTCCCTGGGCATACACAAGGGAGGAAGGAGCACTAAGGCAATGTTGTTCTTCCAGGCCTGGGCAAGAAGGAAGTGTGAAGTCCGGCAGACACCACAGTACAGCGCCATATGGCACTGTCCTGCCACAGCAATGCTTGCCCCTCATACTGACACCGTGTCTCAGCAGAGAAACAGAAAGGCTGTGTGCAAGCTGCTTACACTCACCTCGACTCAAGGAGCTTCAGTTTGAAAATCCAGGAAGAGTAATATTCTTTAAATAAACTGTAGGCATGAAAACATTGTTCAACATTTGTGCTACACTTTTATGGTGCGTTCTCACTAGCACCCACAAGAAACAGCTTGATTTTTTTTTTCTTTAAATGAGAAAGAAATTTCACTCTCTGTAGCATCTCCCCATGGCTATTCTTGTTTACTTTGGGCACAGTCCAAGCAGCTTTTGGAGCAAACAGACAGAATGCCCGTTGGCTTCTATAAAAGTTGAACCACAGCCACGAGCAGTAATGGATACAACCCACCAAGCCTTGTTTTGAAGGCTATGAAAGCACTATCAGGCCCTTGATTTACTTGTTACTAACAATAACAGGTATGTGTTAAAAGGAACAAACTCTCTTCTTTCCTATCTTTCTCTTCTCTGTGAAAACGTCACTGGTTGCAGTAAGACATGTTTGTAAAGAAATCTTCACATTCCATCAGAGAATATTTTACATGAAAATCTTGTCAAGACAGAAAATTGAAGACATTTGTTACAACTGTTTCAGTTTGAATATATTCTCTGTTAAATTATGAGATTGACCCTGCAAATGCTTCATCAAGGCTGGGATTTTCTTGGAAGCATAGATCACAAATCATTTGAGCACACATACCAGAGTCATTTATAGCCAGATCCAATTAAAATAAAATGGCATATTGCCTACCTCCCTGTGGCATCCAGAGGCTGTAGGTGTCTCAGATTTCTATACAGTTAATGAGTTAGGAGCCTCAGTATAGGAGCTAAAGCAGCCTTTGAACCAGGAGGCACAACTGACATAAGCATGTTCAGCATGCAGCTACTTGAAACTACCCTAAAGAAAATGCTGAGTGTGAGGCATCGCCCCAGACATCATCCTCCCCAGGGCATGAGCCCTTTGCTCCTTGCTGCAGTGAGGTATCTTTCCCTATATGAGATCAGCAGCCTGGGACATCTATCCACAAAATCCTCTGCTTTGTTTTTCAAAAAGTCATGCAGAGGCTGTCCATTCAAATGAAATTTGGTTCGCCAAGTCATATTTAATGAAATAACTCAGTGGTTGGAGTACTACCCTGGGAAGCGGGAACCGGGGCTCTAGGTCTTTTTCAGCCAACGTGTGAGCCATTGAAAACTTGCCAGAGAGATTAAATGGCCAAACGAGAGCACTGTCCAGACACAGAGCAACAATAGCCCTATTTTTGTATACAAATTTATTTATATTCATCTTAGTTCTGCTTATTTCCTTATTTAAGAAAATAATATTTGTCCAATTAGATCTGCTTGAGGTTTGCCAAGCCATAACAATTGAACTTTTGAAAAGCAGAGATTAGATGCCAGAAGTGGTCTTAAAAAATAAGGTTAAAATTGAAAATATATACACACACACATATATATCATTTTATAATCTCACTGAAAATAGAGAGACAAAATGTTTAATCAACTTGAGCCATTTAAAAAAAAAAAAGCGCGCCTTGGCTCAAGGAATCACCTTCACCTTTCAAGGATGAAAGAAAGCATCCTCAATTCAGGATTTGCATTCAGGTTTCAGTTAACAGAAAAAAAACAGGAAAGCACAATTTTATAAGTTTTACTTTTTTTTTTTCCCCTATCCTCATGGCTGTTACAGGAGCAACCTCACTAAATCTTCCAAGTATTTCTACCAGTAAGTGTTTGATATTTTGGAAATGATATATTTTGACTTAGAGAGAATATAAAGAGCAGAAGAAAAACATCCTTGGAAGCATACATATTAGATATGCTAATAAATGAAGAAATATTATATATTGAAACTATAGCCAAGCAAACAGTTGGTACCATGTGACCAGGACAGCTGAGAACCTAAAAAAGGGTAATTGGGTATGATCAGTAAAAAAAGGTCTCTTCAACCTCTTTCAGTAAGTTCTTTGTATTATTTACACATCCTTTCCATAAGTTAAAGTAATACTCAGTAAATTTTAAATTTCCCATTTAAACCCCTATTATTTACAGAAAGTATTACATTTTTGACTGTCCACTGGGAAAACCTTTAACATATGCAGCTTTAGATGAATACAAGTCAAAGTTTTTGAGCTGTCAAGAAGAAACAATTTATTTGGGGTCATTTCAGCAATAATTTATGTCTGGATGAGACGCCACAAAGATTCATGGAAAGGTATTGATTGGACATCTCTTTCTGTTTGCCTCCATGGGCTGGCTCCATACTAGATTTTACTGTCAGTGAACTCCATGGCCTTCTCTTTAAGATTTCCATCGCCCACTACTTATGATTCAGCTACAGACAGTATATCATGGAAAACAGTCCAGCTGTGAAGACTGAGCCTTAAAGTGACTTCTACCTAGTATTCTCCAGTTTTCAAGCTACTATCCCTTCTCTTAAGCCCTACACATTTCAGTCATTTTCCACCCAAGTGAATTTTCACCTATAAGTAAAATAATAAATAACCTGATTTACTTAAAAATAAGTCTGTGTATATTGACTAGTCTTCTAGCCCAAGCTACGAGGGCTGCTCTGAAAGTAATGTCTCCTATTTTATTATGTTGGCCCACAACATCAGAGACAGATTTGGTGCACTTTGGTGCAGAGAGTTCCCATTAGACCTCATTTAGGGCCACTAATTAAAGGTGAAGCAAAAGGAATGAAGGATCCATTCAATAAGTTCCTCCAGGTCCCACTACTCGTGCTTTTATACAGTAGACAAGTCGTACTAGGTCTACTCAAATGAACAGAAACTTGGAATAAAAGCAGACCTAGAATGTCCATTATCCTGCCTCTGTCAAAAGGATAATGTCTTATTATCCCATCTTGCCAAAGCAAGTATTACATCATTTATTATAGGTGTATCTGTGTGCACACACCACTCCCCACACACATTTACAAATACAGCTTTATATAAGGAGTGTATGAACATACACGTGTGTGTATTGAAAATCATCTCAGTTAGCATGTGGCTCACAGACTGCCTTTCCTACCATCTAATTACAGCTATAAATGAATCAATTCCAACAAAAATTTCTGGTTTTATACTCATGGAAAATGTTATTTTTGGCTCACATCAAAGAAAAGCAGGGTGATAAAAGAGTGAGTACAGTAAGGTCCAAATTCATCTGCATTTTCATCTCTACATGTCTTTTGAGATCTCTCTATTTTCTGTTTACTTTTGTAGACTCAAGAAGCACACTGTTTATATTTATTCTATTTTCACACTGCGGATGTAGCGAATCTATTTAGGTGTGTATTATATATATAATGCACATGTAGTAAGTATTAATGATCTAACAATTTAGTTTTATGACCTGATCTGCATAAATGCTCATCAGGCAGACTATAAAAGCAGTCTGAGCAAATTAGACAGAAACCTTAATATTTTACTTTATTTTCACAACATTTGTCTATTGTCAAAAGAGTGAACTTCATCCTTAAAGAAAATCTAAGTTAAGGAAAACCTACCCATACTTTTAACTTTGTTTCCATAAGAATAAATTCCAATAATTAACCAATATAGCCTTCTAAACTGTTCTGTCACCCATTCTCCTAGTCAAACAAAGGTAGCTGAATAGTGCTGCCATCAGAGGAGAAAAGACACGTAAAAGGGAGACAGCCTTGACAAAATGAGCAGTCTCACCCGTAGGATCTTTGTTCACAATGATTCTTCCTCTGAAACAAATTCAAAAGAAAACATAGTATAATGTTTTTGCTATTGAATCACATGCCACCCCTTCATCTAGTTCAATGAGCAGACTGCTATCTGTCACTGCCTTCCTTTCACAAATCCAGGATACTAAAAGCAAAAGTTGGGCAAGATCAAAAAAATTAGATACAAATACTCCAAATCTGGGAAATAAAAAATATGAAATGTGTAGTTCACGTAATGGACAGTCCTATTGCTTGTCTCAGAATAGGTTGCTTTCATAAATGTGGTTCCCCCTTCTCCTGCCAAGAACTCCTACGACAAGAACTTGCAGCTTTGCTAGTCTTCTTTCTACTATTTGCCAGCAGGGAAATAGCTCAGGTCTTTTCACATTATGATGCCCAGCCCTAAACTTTCAAACTACATTTACTTGATCCCATATCTTACTTCCATTTTCCATTTCTTCCAAGAAGAGACTATTTATTAATGATCCAGTCAACCTGTGAGCACTTGGGAGAGGTGGCAATGAAGATACAGATCAGCTAGATCACTCCCTGAAATCCCATCTAAGGTTCCTGACCCTACCTCCTTAGACCCTACTCGCACGCAAAAATAAATAAATAAACATGGTGTGCTGTTCTTATTGGAAGAGGTACCTGTAAGGAAAGCAAAGCCTATTACTTCTGCTGCAATTGTCACTGCCATGCAGTTTCAGCAGATAGTGCTCTAGATGCATTGTAACATCCATATAAACCATCCAAAGGGGCAGCAGCAGATTTTCCTAGTATGAGAAAACCTTTCTGTTGTGAAAGGCTACACTTTGGTGTTACCTCACCGAGACATAAGGAATAGAGAAAGATAAGTCACGAATCGTGGCTAGCACCTCCTCCCATGTCCACAGACAAATAACATATCTTTGATATACTTCATCATCAAATCACAAACAATTCTATGCTTCTACCCCTTAGGTCTTATCACAGCAATAACACCAAATTTTCAGCATTAAAACCTACTCTGAGCACCTACTTCTACCTCAACAGGCCAGTGACTTGCACAGAGTAGGTGCACAGAATCGGATGATCCACTAACCCAGTCTGTAACAACTTTCCTGATATTTCCTGTGCCATAGGTAACAAGAAAGATATGTTATGGCCTTTGGCAAAGAAGTGTGCTTTGATGGCCCATTTTCAAATCAGACCCTGACTTTCATATCCCTGCCTGTGTGCTAAGGTTTGGACAACCCAAGTATTTCTCTCCTTATGGTTAGAGTAAAAACACTTCTACAAATGGGTGCTATTCCTATAATATTCAGTGGAATTGCAGTCTCCTTATCCCAGAGCTGAATTTGGTCCACAGAGTGCAAAAATTAATTTGCTCTGCCAGTTTTCAGTGGTATATCAGCCACCAAAAAAGCAGTTCCTATTAATGTTTAAGTGGGAAACTTTACAGTTCCTCTCCCACACAGACCTTTGCAGACCTTTTTGGCATGCCATTGAAAAGGGGAAGGGGGAGGGGAAAAAAAAAAAAAAAAAAAAAAGCAAAGCATAACTGCTTCTTTTCCTTTAGACTGAGAAGTGACTTTTCAGTTAGCTATGTTTTCACATTCGGATTGGAAAAAAGTTCAAACAGTTTCACTCCAGCAACTGAGTCAATATACAACATGCTCCTGCTTGTATAGGAGAAATAAGCATGCAAAAAGCCACACAGAGAGCTTGCAAGGGTAATGAATGTTTGCTTGTAGAATCTGCCAGGGGTTGGACAGTGGGGTAATAGAGCTTACTTGCAAAGTGCCTCGTATCGTTTAAATCTCTGGATCATAATCCGCCCAAGGCTGCATCCTAAGCTGCAGCACTCTGTTAGTACAGGAACCTGGAGCATTAAAAGCTTATGAAGCCGTTCATTGTTTTAAACAAACTAAACAAGCTATAACATTAAAAAATTGTTTGACAATACATCCATGTCTCTACTGCATAGCTCTGCTGGGATTGCTCTGCTGGTTAGGAATCACACCTATCTGTATGCAGAGCAATGTAGCCATGCTGGCAGACATCTGTAGCACAGCGCTGGCCTCAAAGGAGATGAGGACAACTCAGAGGAAGATTTAGCTCATGCTGAACAGTTTTCAAGTGTGAAGTGATTTTACAGAGCAAGATTCAAAGTGTTTTGTCTTTGTTCTACTGAAGGAGGCTCAAAGGCACTAAAGACCCGAGGGCAAGTAGTAAGCACAGTTGATATTCCATATATCTGAACCACTCTCCTACCCTACACATGCCCTCTTGTCTCACTGCCTGCTGGGTGTTGCCCCTGGTCTATGCTGCTCCTTGAAGCTTGCCCAAGGAATTCCCAGGAGACTGCCAGTTGGCACAGATCAAACTATGCCAGGAAACATGGCAGCAATTAAAACAATATGGGACACCTGCAGGAGAGCACTCAAGGCTACGAGCAGGACTGGTTGATTTTCCTGTTATAGACTTGGCCTTTCTGTGCACGACCGTATGCACAAGCCCTACATAGCACACGGTTTATCTTGGAGATCTATAGGAAATGTAGCCCACACTTAGTTCTTAGACATCTCTGCATATCAAATAACACAAATGCCTGGCAGCACTTTACCAGAATTCTAATTTCACATGATGAGTGACCTATTGCAAACTACTTTTCTGTTGTTGCACAGACACAGAGATAGAATACCTGAAAACAGGAGTGAATGAAACGTTATCAGTGATGTCATAATGATAACTCATTTTCTTTGGAAACTGTTTCAAATAGCATACCAATTCAGCTGCTACAAGAAAAGCCACATATCATCTTTACTTTCTCCACAGCAAATATTTGTCAAACAGATCTGATACAAGGGATTTTTCCTTTAACTGAGTTAATGAAATGTTATATAATTATATACCCTTCAGAAAAAATGTAATAATAAACGTAATAAAAAAAAACTCATGTCTTATGATGAAGAATTTTCTATGTTGGAAGACTTCTTCTGTAGATGAATACAGTCCTGACAAGCAACGAAAGTGACAGATGGGGAGAGAATTTTCACAGAATTAAGCGGGCTGGGGAAGCGTTCAGCCACTCACGTGCATGAAGTAGTCCACTTTTAGAATTACATATAGGTCTCCCGGATCTTTAGATCATTTAGTCCTTGACCTCTTGCATGACAGTAACACCAAAATATACCAGTAACATATCACAGTACAGAAATGTCAGCACATGGGCACCTGCTGAGGTTATTTAATACATGCCATTGAAGAACCACTGCTGCCTGGGTAGCAAAGACTATGAACTATATTCCCCTGAGACAAAAGATGAACCTGTGACTTCAGAACCCAGGCTACAGATGGAAAGCACATTTCAGAAAACATAGAAAGGCAGAATAAGTGAGACTGGGACAGACTTCAGTTCACTCGCTTCAAGCCCCACTCAAAGCAGAGCCAGCTTAAGACCAGTATGCACCAGTAAAGTTTTAATTACACAGCCTTCAAGGATGGAATGTTTCACTACACCTATGGAGAAATGCTCCAGTGCTTACTCATCCTTTTAAGTCCCAATCATTATGCTTTCTCTCCACCGACTCATATAACCTCTGATTAACCAACAACATTCAAAGATGACCTTTTTACACAGTTTTTCCTGCATAACTTCTGCAGGCAATTTTTTACTGTGATAGAGCACAGAATTACTGTCTCTTTTAAATCCCACAGAGTATTTGAGTTATATTAAAGTGCTTTGATCACCATCAAATTGAATGCATGAAGATAATAAGAAATAGTTCACACCAATAGCTTAGGTATGCAAACACAAGACACGTGAAATGTATAAGAACACAAGCATATGGTAAGATAGGAGAAGCAGATAAAGGCAGGATACTATACTGCCCACAGAGTTCAAGCAACCATAGCAGTATATTGCTGTAGTCTGTTCAGAGTCTAAAACTAACCAAAATGGTTTGGCCCAGCTGTGATCCAAAAAGAGGAGCATGTACTCAGTAAAGGATTTCCCAATTAAAAAAATAAAATAAAATAAAATAAAATAAAATAGCAGAATTATTTGTTTATTCATTACCAGGATCTGAAAGCCACAAATTGTCAGATTTCAATTCTGCTGCCACCTCCAATTATTCAGTACGAAAAAAAAAAAAACAGCAGAGAAGGGAGAATAATCAGTGTCCTTTAGCAAATAGCTATATAGTGCTGTTATCCATTATGCCACAATACCCAGCCAGAAAATTCAGAATTTTAATTTACAGAAAAGAATAATAGGTAAATACAATGAGAAACACAACATGAAGAATTCTGATTTATGAACTCCTTCCCTCTAACATAGCTTATTTCAGCAATCCCTCGTTATTTTTAATAAATATAAAACATCATACAAGCCTTCAGGGTACATCCTACCTTCTCTGAATGTTCCCCAAAGACCTTTAGGATTGCTGTTGAATTAGGACAAGTACTAGAGTAAGAAAAGAAACTCTTGAACATCAAGACACAGAAGCCACCTGCAAGAGATCTTTTAAAAAGTGCAATGGTTTCTCCCCCAGTCAGCCAACATACAACGTACAACAATACAACATTGCAGCTTGTATGGTCATTTCCACCTGTGTAAAACATTACCAGCTGATGAGGTAGCATTTTGCACCCACTTTGCACTCACTTCGAGCAAGTGTAAATGACCATGCAAGGTAAAAGATACTGAAGGGGGAGAAGGCTCAAGGTGTTTCAAATGCTTAATTACTGTGCTACTAAAATGCACCTGTTCCTCATAAAGGATCACATCTACTAATGTCTTGATATTTAAACCAAGAGTAGAAATATCTGCAACATAGAAAGTATTGAAGTACCAATCATCAGAGAAATATTTGAAGTATATTAAGATGTTAAAATTCTTGTTCCTATTAGCACATTGCTTAGGAGTCCTAATGGTCTCAAGTGGACAAGTACAGGGCTATACAACTGATTTGCTGGCTAGCATACAGAAATCTTATTTAATACAAAAGTGTAAACAATAGAATTTTTGATCATGAAACCATTAAAAATGTGCTTATTGCACATAGTCTTAATAGCAATTTGTGTGTGTTTTAAGATTTTAATTTGTCCAAGTTTTGCTTCTGTGGTTTACCAGTGCTAAAGCAGTTTTATCTTCTACAGCTGGTGTTTCACTTACAGTTAGTTTATGCCAGCAATTTGGCTGACAGAGGTGGCCATGGCTTGTTTTCATCCCTAGTCCCATGTTGGTATAGCTGTTTGGACAGCTTTCTGGCAGGAGGCAGAGGACAGGGTGCTCCTTTTGAAAGCTGTGCTGTTTCATGCTAATTGAAAGTGTATTTGAAACAACAGATTAGAGCTAATGAAGAGATAATCCTCTAAAGATATCCCGTACCTGCTCTATGAATCTGTCTATCCATAGCTTTTCAACTTCAGGGCTCATTTACATCAATTCTTGGATAAAATACAAGGTTGGAAAAAATAAGAATGTCAGCAATTGTGCCCAGTGACAGAACAAGGGGTAATGGGCACAAACTGGAACACAGGAAGTTCCATCTGAATAGGAGGAAAAACTTACTTAATTTGAGGGTTACAGAGCATTGAAATAGGCTGCCCAGAGTGGTTGTGGAGTCTCCTTCTCTGGGGATATTCAAAACCCATCTGGACGCTTTCCCATGTGACCTACTCCAGGGAGCCTGCTTTAGCAGAGGGGGTTGGACTACATGATTTCCAGAGGTCCCTTCCAACCTCTACAGTTCTGTGATTCTGTAATTTATATCCAGTTAGTATAGCTGCAAATAAATGCACTGGGAATGAAATAATGGTCAAGCTGATTCATTGAATTTCAGCTTTTATTCTTTTAATTTTCACAGGCTTTTGACCTGCAAACCTTCTCTAAGCATGACTGCTATGAAGCCGTGTAAGAATCAAGTCCTGCTTCTGACTTGGATCATTACAAAGGACGTGGGAAGTGGGGGAGGAAACTTTATCCAGGAGGAGTGAAAATGGCACCGCACCAAACAGAAAGCCCACGGAGCTCCACTGGACAGACAGTTACACAGCTGAAGTTCTTTCAGCTGCTCTGGAGACATTTAGTTTGAACTATTTTTACTGTTTTATCACTTGTCCATAAAAATTCACATAGACTGAAACATGACACTCAAAAATATGATATAGGAGTGTGAAAGGTTTCATAAAAATGCCTTAAAAAAAAAGAAAGAGAAAGAAATACATTGTTTTATTTTAAGTTAAACATACACAAAGAAAAACAAATAGGCTTCCCAGTTTGAACTGTTTTCCCTCCCTTGTGCGTGTATAACTTAAACAAGCTTTTATTTAAAACATGATATTTTCCAGACCCTTAAGACCTTTGCTTGAATTAGGCATTCCTGGAATTTCTGATTTAAAACTGAAATGACTGAGTGGCAAATACAGCAGAATAAGAACACAAGCTCTGTGCTTTGGTAAGTTTATTTATAGCGTGTTTTATTGCATGTATTAATATTAAAATCTGTCTATAAAGTTTAACTAAGGATTGAAATAACACTATAGTTAAGATTATATTCCCATTGAAGTATTTTGTTTTTTTCGTGTTATGGCACATCACAAGACAAATGTTCCATTTTATCATTAAACAGCAATAGTTTCTTTGGGCCACAATTCACTAATGTATTTAAGTGTGTGGCTAATGTTAGGCACACAACTAATTCCATTGGTTTCAACAGGACCACTCACTTCCTTTATCTTAGACAAGTCTCAAGTATTTCACTGAATTTGGGCAAGCTCAGCTTTAGCAGAGTTCCTTCTTCAATTGATTGTCTGACCAACCGGGGGAATACTGGGCATCCTGGTGAATTCCAAAGGGCATGAACAGAACTTATCGAGATGTTAGAGAGAAGAGAAAGTGTAAAGACTGAGAGATTGTCTCTTCCAGTTTCTCTTCTCTACCACTGATCATTTTCATTAAAATATCTTGTATTAATAATGAACCACTGGCCTTAAATTTGAGTTTCCCAGCTTTAGTGAGAGCATGATACAAATTTAGCTTTATTTAAACATAGAGTCCCCTCCTTCCCTAGCCTTCTTAATTCATTTAACATGTACTCCCTTTGGCTTCATTATGGAGCAAATCTTGAGCGAGTATAAATCCTGAGAGTTTTACCACCTAATTAAAAACATGATCCTGTTCCACACATTGATGGGAAACTCATGTCTCAAAGGGTTAATTAACAGTCTTTACACATTCTGTATTTAGCTCAGGGTACAAAGCCAGAAACATAAATAATATCTTAGACGGAAACAGGAGGTGCAGATGGTTTTTAAATTTGGTTCGCAGCGCATTTTACATTAGCCAGAAATATGCACTGTATAAAACCGAAACAATGACTCAGTAACCAAACTTAATGTACAGTTATATTTAAAGCGTTCTCCCCTTTTTGCAATATTATAAGTTTTAGATTTATAAAATAATAATCATAAGCTTGCAGCAGTCAGACGTCTGTAAGCAAGAAGCCCTGAGACAGGAGTGCAACAAATCTCTTGAAACTAAAAGAGACAGATGACAAATATGAAACAATACTGTTGCATACATAAAGGAGAATCATCTGACAAAAGCAAAATTACACAGAGGGGTGACAACAGAAATTACCATGCCAATTTACTAGTTCTCCATTTGCAAAGTAAACATTCTATAAAATATCACTGATTTGGCATTAGCTTTAAAAGAAACAGAACTATTAACTGAGAGTAGAAGCTGAAAAAAAAAAAAAAGGTGAGAGGATCCTTCTGAGAAGCAAATGTTTAAAAAATTCCATTATAAAAGCATACAACGGAATATCAGCCCACAGGAGTCCTGCTATTCCCTAACCAGTTCTCACTTACATAAATATTCGATTGAATCCAAATGGCAAAAGGACCTGGTAAAAGCCAACATTAATTGAAAGAGCTGAATGAAACCATTGACTTAGGGACTGCTAATTGGGTGAAAGTGTTTGCAGGTTTGAACTCACGTACAATCTACTGTGAGACAATGGAAACGAAGGAAGCATGAGATGAATACAGAAGACAGCCAGACCATCTCATTTCCTATTTTTACTAGCTATTCTGTTGCAATAACTAAGTGGCCTAAGACATGTCATGACACTAGTGTTTCACTCTAATGTCTCTTAAGTGGACTTAAACTTTAATTAACCTATAAAGGTGCCATAAATGTGAGCTAATTTTAAACAGGCATTTTGTAAGAGATCCTTTTTGTGTAAGGTGATCTGTGATCTGTGAAATGCCCATTACATGGTTGTGAGGAAAAAACTGCACTGGCCTTGAACATAAAATGCCAGTTTTCTTACAAACCACCTACTACTAAGCTGATACTCAACTTCAGAACTGGAGTTCAGGCTCAGTTGTCTATCTTCCTGTGTCAGAGCACCTGTCCTTATAACAGGGCTCCGGTCTGGGGTTTCAGAGCAGACATAAATGTTTCCATAGCCTTGAATTAAAATGGAACAGCTCCATGTTTTTATCAGCTGACTATAAGCTGTTGTGCTGCTACTAAAGGGTTCCTCGCTCACTATGTTGACGGCATGAGAAGCACCCATCTATCTTTCTGTAGCCTTCCACTCAGTTAACAAAGAGGAAAGCTTGATGTCTTGTTGTCCAGGACCTAACAGAATCTCATGGACACCCAGATTCTTTATTTCAGATGCTCACAGGAGCATGGTTCTGCTTTTGACCGCTCTTCTGCTTCTAAATCACTTAGACATCATCAAATGTTTGTCCAACAAAAAACAAACAAACAAAACACTAATATCTTACCTGGAGCCTGAGACTTAAAAGGCAGAGGTTATACAGCTCTTACCTCAAATGTTAGTGTGGAACATTACAGTCAGGTTTTTCCACCATTTCTAATTTTGCTATAAGACTTTATGAAATAATTTGCTAAGTCGTCAGGTCACCAAGTAACACTTTCCAAATCAGCTGACCTAAGGAAGCCCAGTCTGCTAAATGAGGTGTGAAGTGTGCCACACGTTGTATGTTCCAGCATTAAAGGCATGTCTGCCAATGAAGGCATGCATCTCTTTCTACTCAGAAGACTAATCTCTTCTTCCTGCTTTATCCAGAAAGTAATAAAACTGTGTCAGTGTCCCCTTGCTGGAGTCAGCAGTACTCATTGAAAAAGGGTATTTTCCTACTCCTTCTAACAGCAGGAACACACGCTGGTAGTACAGCAAGGGTAACACCAGATCCCTGGATATCAAGGCTGGGGACTGGGCACCAGTTTCATCATAAAAGGTGAAGCAGATCTCCTGATGAAGAAGGTGTTCAGCCTCTAGGTTTATGATGTGGAGACTGACAGTGTTTCTCTCACAGCTCCCACACTCACAAAGAAGTGCTAAAGGCTTGGTGCATCAGCTGGCCTGCCCAGCGTGAGGGTACCCAGCTGTTCTCATCCAGATGCCCTGTGTGACAGGGCAGTGACACAGAGGACCTGTCAGCTATCAACTCCTCATGTCTCCTTGCCTTTCTCAGTTGGAAACCATGTGCTGGTTTTGAATGCGCCTTTTTGCAGCCCTTCAGGAGATGACAGTGATTAACCACCCTGTTAATCCACCTCTGTGAGCCATCAGGTTTTACTCATTCTACCCTGTCTCCCAATTCGGGTGACTTGAAAAGCTGCACACAGATATGTGCGAGGATCCTGATGGTCTGCTAATCCAGCTGCCATCAAGACAGGCTATTCTTGTAACTCTTCTCCAGTTGTTTACTCACTCTGGTGTTTCTGCAATCAGAATCCATTTATGCTCATAAGATACTAATTTTAACATTTCGACTACAGTTCTCCATGCTCTCACTAGCTTTGTTGGGTTATTTGTAAGTAACATGTGGAACATTTTCTGTTGCAGCTTTTGTGTAACCAAGCTGCCTGGATCAGCAAGACACAGCCCTTTTGGTCACATGAGAGAGAAGGGCACCCTGCTTTATATCCTGCAGGTGAAGTACACTGGAAAAGGACACAGCCCCAGTGAATGGTATCAGCTGATGATGCTGAACATATGGGAAATGAAAAGTAAATTTGATACACTGGATAGAATAGTACTTCAAAGCCAGAAGAAAATATAGCCAGAAGAGATCAGAGGTAATAAGAATGGGAAAGGAAATGGGTAGGAAAAACTTCTCATCACCAGAAGCACTGTACAGAGGAGAGGTTCTTTTTTCTTTAGCTTAGCTCTTGAACAAGACAGAAGAAAGAAGGAGAGAGACTCCAGGTGAAGAACAAAGTGTGGATGAAGAAAAGTCCCTTCCAATCAGAAGTATATGAGCACTCTGGAGGGAGGCTGAACTTCTCAGTAAGGAGAGTGCAAGTTTGAAATAGAAAAAGACTAGGAAAAATGCTTAAGGCAAACACAAATACAAGCTTTTGCATAGCTTGCATATGACATTATCTCATGCAATTGTTCTCAGTCAGAAAACCACAATAATAGAGTTACAGCCACCAACCCAGAGTCTGGCCCAAAGGGATTTCAAGAAGGAAGTCAGCTGGAAGCATTCGTGCCAGCAGCCACTCAGTATTGCACCTATATTTACCAAACCCTTATTCATAGTCTTGTCTGGCACCATGTGGGACCAAAGTGAACATCTGAAATTTATCGCAAGTGCTTCTCTGAGTAGTCACAGCCTTCACCACAAGTTGAAGTCCTCTGCCATAATGTCTAGAGTGATAGGTTTCATCTGAGGTCAAAGGCTGCTCTAAGATGTATAGAAATAGAATATATACTGTGAGGTTGTTGGTGAGAAAGTGAAAAAAAGACAAAAAAAAAAAGTGAAGTATATACAGAAAATATGAATGCAAGAAAATGCAGCAAAAGGGTAAGGAACAGAGAACACAAAGAGAAACAGAGAGAATGAGCAGTTACATCCTCTAACCCTTTAATATTAATCCCATACTCCAACGCTATTACTGCATCTCTGAAGTGCCTTAACCATTCCCCAACCACCATTCGAGTCAAATAACTGCTTTCCTTTCCCCTCACCTAGTTACTTTTAGTAGAGTTCAGATTTTCACAGCCTGTTGAGCTCTCTTGAACTCTTCCAACAAAAACATAGGCATATTTATCCAAGATAATACAGACATTTCAGTACAAAATGCTTAATTCCAGGGTTCATTGCTGCTACCTGCCAAACCTTATGCATTTCATAATTTAATAACCGAACCATGAAAATTACAGCTAACTTTGAAGCACTGCTGGGACAAGAGGGAAGAGGAAAAGACCCTGGAATTACAAAATTACTAGCAGAGTCTGGTTAGAAAATTGATGATTTTCCACATCTTGCTTTCTACAAAGAATACAAATGAACAGTGACTTTTTTCTCCTTTAACTATCCTCTCTGGATCACTGACTTTGTTCGGTTTGGTTCTTTTCTTTTAATCTCCTTTTCTGCCAGTCTGTTTAAGTCCTGTTTCTAGGAACATCTGACATCCTGAGCAGAGACAGGCAGAAATCTTCAGCTGTTGTGTCACAAAAGCAAAACCAATGTTTTCTGCAACTCACTAACTCTTTTTTTCCTCCAGACCAGGGGATGAATCCAAAAGATAGAAATTTCTGACCCGTCTGCCTCTATCTTCATCTGTATGAACATACTTTGTGTCTACTAGAAGGAGGAAGACAGTTACAGATATATATATATGTGGGGGGTTGTTTATTTTCTCCTTTCTTTTTTTTGAAAAATATCTAGATAGAAGAACAAACGTAAAACTCTGAGGTAAAAGATGATGTGCACTCTGTTCTGTATGTAAGCGAGAATAAAAGGCAAAGAAAATATATGCTGTTAAACGTGCAAATTGCTCATTGCATTTTAATTCTTTAACTATTCTTTCCTATTTCATAAAGGAAATTATTAGCCACCGCTTCCAATAAGTGAATTTGTTGTACCTGGAAGTTATAGACCAAATCCTGCTTGTATCCCTCTTCCAGCATTTCCATTTCAAGGCAGATCTGCTTGAATAATAATAGTATATATTCCTAGAAGGATGGGAAATGACCTCATAGTGCAAAAAGCTGTGCCACAACTTCTCTTTAGCTAGAGAATGCTTAATAAGCCCTGCAAATAATGCTTTGTTGAAACAGGAATGCCTTAATTCTTTTACTTGCTGCACAATAAATTATTTTCATCTTCTAAAAGTTAAAATAATCTGCTTCTTGTCCATGCAACACAAATGTATGTGTTGAAGGAAAACAACCTCAGAGTAAATTGTAGCTCTTCTGAATCAGCAACTCCAGCTCATATATTGGAACAGCATCCCCAATGTCTGTCTCCGCTGAGCAAAGGTGTCAGGTTCATACAATCTGGGGCTGGTCCAAAGACCAATGAAATTAAAGGCAAAGCATCTTTCTTTTTCAATTAGTCTTGAATCCAGTTCTCAGACATTGAGTACAACCCACGTCCAACCCCAGCTTAAACTCTTGCTCTGTCTAACCACATACTGTCTCCGCTCCTGGTAATGCAAACCTGAAGTCGTGGAAGAGGTAGAGAGATCTGCCCATGCCAACACTGCAAAACACAGTATTTGTGCATGGCCTTCTGCTGGCCTCTGTCCTTGGGTGAATTTCACTTCTATATTTACATCAGGATCAAAATCTGAACTCAACTCAGCCATAGGGAAATAATTTTTTTTTTTTGTTTTCTCAAATATCTGGATCTTTTAAGGCTTTTTAATTTGGTTGAAAAGTGAATAAGTAACATCTGTAAAGTGATGGAAATATCACTTAAGTAAGCTTTTGGTCCAGAGTCTTGGAACCAGGTCCAAAGGAAAATAAGATTTTGTATCGTAATCTTTTTTTTTTTTTTTAAAAAAAAAAGGAAAAAATTAAGTTCCAAAATGGATTGTGCTTTATTTCTTGGCTTGCCAATGGAAAAACAAACAAAAAACAGCTAGTCCACTCAAGTGCACGTTATGTACTCAGACTAGCGTGTGTGTGCCAAGAACATTTTCTACTATACAATTCTCTTACTATGTATAACTGTATATTTCATTTTGCCTAGAAATAACCCCACAGCATCACACAGTAGAAAAACAATGGCCAAGAAAATTAACTACCCACAAATCAACATTGCTGCATGGGTTTGCAAGCTAGCACTTCAGATGATTGGGAAATCCAAGTCTATTTTTAATTTCATATTTGTCCCCCAACTATTGCTTCATCAGCATGATAAACATTATAATTTGTGGCTCAAAAGAAAAATAAAAAAGAAACCTACCCAGGCAGAACTGAATTCATGCAATTCCATAAGCATTTAGAGTGGAACATGTGTATCTGTAAAAAAACGAGTTACCTTCACTGTTTTCATTTACTCTGTGCTGTGATATTATCTTTTAGTACTTCATGCAACTAGAGGACATAGCAATCAAAGATTTTTAGTTAGTTTGTAAACTCACACACTGCTGTAAGCATTTTTGTTGTTTGCCCAACCTATATTTTTTCTATAACAAAATAAACTGTGTGAGCTGTTGAAGAGGCAGCGTGTAGTGTATTTATCTACTAGTACATGTAATGTTTACCTCAGACTTCCCTAGTCAAGAAAAACAGGTAATATTGAGACACAAACCTGAAAAACTCTGTTGATCCAAGCTTATATGCTTCATCAGCTTATAAAACCACCAAAAATAAACCTGATGCCCAAAGCAGGCAGAACAAGATGAGTTGATGAACTGATAAGAGTATGCAGTAGAAATGGCTACATAGAAACAAGGTCTAAGTGTTGTCAGTGTGGTGAAGCCAGAGCAAATAAGTAGGAAGGCCCTGAAACATTTACCTCCTTCTTGTCACTATGATCAATCTGTTGTCAACCATATTAACTGTAATCTAGTTTTGTATGATATTTGGACTTCCCATGCATTTATTAGCATCCATTATCTATGAGACAGTTTCTTACTGGATCAAGTCTATACAGACCATGAGCAGGTTTTATTTTACTAGTTCAAACTTCTAGTAGAGAAGAATTCAGCAACAGCAAGTTGAGAAATTTTCTTACTATGACAGTTGAGCAGAGATGGTCAAGCAACTTTTAGGGAATTCCCTTAGTCACAGATTTCAATAAAGACATTTATTGCAACATTGCATCCCTATTGCTCCTTTTCCTTTATTTAGAGACCACAGAAAAGAGTGAGCAAAATGAATATTCCTCTTCCTTTCTGCAACTCTCCTAAAATAAACTGCATCATCCTAAACTCACAAGAAAGGAGCATTTCTCTGAAGTTTGAAAGGGTCTTCTACAAGCTAAAAAAAAATGTTTGTGAAGCTGTGTGGCAGTATCAGCCAACTGCTCCCAATAAAACACTGTAATATATAGTGTTGCTTACACAACAATACACAGCCAGCGATACAACTGGAATAAGTACAGCAAGATGCATCTCTTTATTTTTCTGTTATATTCCTGTTAACATTTCTCCCAAGTAGGTGGAAAGACACCTTAGAGCTGTTATTCCTCATTCCTAAACCAGGATGTTAAACAGATGAAGAAGAAAAACAAACAGAAAAAGCCAGAGAAAATCAACAAAGTTCATCACACATCCATCAGAAAATAAAGAAGGTGGCTTTCTAGTCTCTCTCACCCTCTTTTTGTTCTTTCCAGTGCTTTGGCCTGAAGTAAACAAGACTCAGTTTTGGAAGTTTGGCTTTCCATTGTGAAAGCTGTGGAACCCCGTGCCCAACTAGCCTTTGGCATATCTGAAGCAGTACTACACCTTACTTTGGTGAGACAAAACTGTGTCAGGGCAACTACTTGCCATCACTGCTTCTCACAGAAAGAAAGAATTAATGGTCTTGCAGTAGGCAGTGGGGTTGCAGCATGTAGGTCCATGCAAGCAACAGGCTGATCCTGCAAGTTTCATGAGCAAAAACACTTCCTAATGAGAAAAAAAACTGCAAAACGACAACAAAGTGCTAGAGCCCCTGCCATCCTCTTGATTTTGAGTAGTCTAAATACACTTGTAACAGTATTTCCTTCATTTAACCTCTGTAGACACTCGTTAACTCAGTGTAAGATCCCGTAGAAGAGAACAATGGTGCTCGTTTATGAGCAGAAGCAGGTAATTTGGATAACTGAGTGGCAGTTTGAAGACCTCTGTCCTTTCTCAGGGGGACTGAGCTCTGGCTGGAGGCCCAGCAGGATATTGTGTGTAGCTTTAGCTATGCCTGGCTGTTTCAGGGCAATCTACATGTGGGGATGCTTGTGAGTTTCTGCTGAGAGGTCTGTTAAAGTAGTTATCCCCCTTCCCATGGACAGGGTTTCAGCTCTGTTTTTTTTTTCATCTCTTCTTTATTTCCTCCTTCTTGCTCCCTTGGCAATAGCATACGACAATGGTAAAGAATCAAGAAGGAAACGTTATCTTTCAACACAGAGCAAGAAACATTACCCGTACGAGGAAAACAGCACTTCCCATCGAGGCGGTCTGTTTCTCCCCCTCTGCTTCACTAAGATGAGCTTTTGCTTCCATCCCTCTCTGTTCCCCATTCCCTCCTGACTGGCTGCCCAACATTGTTTTAAAAGTTAAAGAAACCGTACTTGTATCTTTACAGGAGAAGGTCAGCAGTATTTCCAAATGTAGCTCATATTTACTTAGCTTCTGATGAGAGAAAACAATTATTTCTGAAAGCTACTAGCACCAACCTTTCCTTGAAAAGAACTGATGTTCTTCTGTCAAATTTACATTCCTCAACAAGTGCAAAACCACATCTAAAATACTGTATTTTTTAAAGCTGAGGTGAAACTGGGCTGTGCTGAGTTATTTCATGACATTGAGACTTAAGAATAATACAAAAAAAAAAAAAAACCTGACCACAAATTTATAGCACTTTTCTCCCAGTACATATGTGACACATAAAGCGTCTTAAAGTTGCCAAGCCAAACATTCGCGAAGTCAGAAATGACAATATACTTGACCTTACTTTGGCCCCCCCGTGAATATATAATGCAATTATTACACATTCAGGTTATTTTGGGGTGGGTGTTTTTGTGTGCTGTTTTGTTTTTGTTTTGTGGGTCCTTGTCTCATTTTGTGAATAGAATGAAAAGTGTTCACAAAAAAAACAGTGTTCAGTTGGTTGTTTTGACTTATTCTTCAGTGTGCAATCATGGCCTTTACTTGCTCTGCTTTAATTGAAAACTGTTCTCAAGATAGCTTTATTAATTTCCTCAGGACTTTTTCTGTCATATTAAATACAATAGTATGTGAGTGTTTCATATGTATTAATTATCTTCACAATATAGTTTTCATTTTGCAGCTGAAATAATGTAGCAATTTCAGTTTTTTAGTTGTGACACCTGGGACTCAATAATTCTGTGCCCAAAGTACAGGTTCTATTGCTCTCTGCTACGCCTCTGAGAACGTGATCCAGAAAATAGGAAAGACAAATTCTCAGTAACGTTTGAAAATCCTGGTTTTAGCAACTTACTTAGAGTCATCTCACAAGAGTTCTGTGAAAGAGTTGGGTAGAGACTGTTCTTCCTCTTTGTCATTTGATGCAGCCCTATAAACTCTGAATCCATATCCAAAAGGCACCGCCCTTGGCTTCATAGCTTCGGCGCATCCTAAAAGAAGGTGTATCTTGTGTGCTGAATAATGCAGAGGACTTGTGGTTAAAAACAAACTGCATGATTACAATGCAAATACATGACCTGATCTGAAATTGTACATGCAGTCTTAAACTTCACTTTCATAATTTTAATTACTTGCCTCATAAACCTTAATAACGTTCTTTTAATGCAGACTTGCACTTGTAGCACGTATGCATAATATTTGTAGTGCAAAGTCTTGTTGAATCTCTCAGCCTCACTATCACATGAACATTTGAGCCATGCATATAAGAAGACTGAAAAAAAGTGAAGGAATAAAAGTGAAAGAGGCAAAATTATATTCACAGAGGATCAAATTCATCTCTATAAGAGGCCATCATGAGTCCAAACACAATATTAATAACCATGTTTTTTACTTTCAGAATTCAAATAACATTTAATTGGTAAAAATATCATGTGATGAGGGGGTCAAATTTTACATTTCTTTTATTACCATCCCTACTATTCATGAGGCTTTTCTCTTAATAAAAAATAAAGCTTAAAATATCATATTTAATGCAATACAAAATCCAGTTGCACTCCATAAAATGTATCTCTGATTACTGAATGATGTTTTTTTTTACATGACTAAGAAGCAACTGCTATTCACAGTTGATTGCCTAACCTGACCTTGTGTCCTTCACAAGAAAATGTACCCTTATTAAGTGAACATTGCGTTCTTACACCCTCTTCAAGTTAAAGAGTTCTAAGTACTTCCAAAAAATGAATTATGCTTTGATTTATTGTAGGGTACTACCGTAGTTAATTAAAGAAAGATAAAGGAAACTTCTGGTAAAATCTATAAAGGTGTCTATTCTGGTATAAACCTGAATATCTTGGACTCTGAACACAGTGAAGAGTTTCTTAGAAAATTAGCTCTGGGATGAAAAGAAAGGTAGCAAGTTGTTCAAAGTTGCAGATAAGTTTTCAAGGGATGTTTCTAAGATAAGTGGGGAATCAATTGCAATATTTATGCTGTATTCAATCCTTTAGGAAATTACAGGAAATTTCTGTCTTGGTAAGAAGAAATGTCTCTCAGAGCTTGATCATGTGAAATATACAATGTGGTGTCCCTGAAGGAATCAGAGGCTACACACAGCTGCAGCCTGTACCTGCAGGAGGATTAAGGAAGTCCTGCATAGTGTCTGCTCTTCAATGAAGGAATGAACATACTTGTAGAAAGTTTCTTACTGTACATAGTAACAGGCATGAGCTCATACCAGAGTCTTGGATCCAAAATCTTCTGAACTGCTTAATATCTGAGTTCAGATCCAGAACTGAATGCTAACATTCCTTCTCTCTTTGTAATTGAATAACAATTCTCTCTCTCCTTAATGCAAATATGTCTGCAATTCAATTGCTTTTAAGTTGGAAGGGCAAAATGGGAATCTGTGATTTGAGGTGTCTCTGCAAAAGCTTGCCTGTTTCTGCATATCTGAAATTTCTTATGAGGATGTTAGCTGGTTCTCTTTCACTGATAACAGAAACTAAGACTATACTAATAGTAGTCTTCACTACCCAAGACTTCACCATTTCCTGATGAACTGAAAAATTAAAAAGGCCTTACATTTAGGTGAAACAAGTTCCTTCTTCATAAATATATTTAGCCTGATGAAACAGGAATGAAATTTTTAAACCTGACAAATTGTCCTTCAGCTGAACTAATAGGGCCTAGGTGTCGCCCCTACAGTGATGGCTAATGGCATGCATGAAGCATTCTGGTGACTGACCCACTTGTTGCAGTGGTTCAGCAACTTTTGTAAATATCCTCTGAGGAAAAAACAACCCACATAAAATAATGGCATTTTCCAGGCAGGAAGAAAAAGAAGGAATAGCTAGCCTGTGCAGCTTAATTGCAAAGCACTGTTGTGAAAGAGTTAATAGCAAGAGCTGAAATTTATTTTCTTCCCATGACTTGGTCATGTGGTATTATAAACAGCATTTTCCTATCTGAAGCACCAAGGCATTAGGATTGTGCTTTCTACTGTTCTGAAATTTAAGACTCCCCGTTGACGTTGTAATATTGCAGCTGTCAAAGTTTTGGGCTCTTTCTCTACCAGAATACAGTGCTGACAATCAAAGAGTAAACAGGATCTGCTTCTGAATGAAGAGCTCTCATATTAATAGGAACCTCCAAGCAGCTGGGTAAAGAAGACAAGATGTGTTGGGGTACACACACAGCGTCATGCTGAATTCCAGCTACAAAAGTACAACTCAATCTGAAGGGAGTTACAGACAAAACAGGACAGACTAGGTAGGTTAGATGTGACCCCACCAGACAGCCTCCCAGGTCTTTGCTCATTTTTAGAACCAGACTAGGACCAAATGTTCTTAAGCTCTTGGAATTTCTGAAGAAGTGTTTTTTCAATTCCACTATTCGGCTAGGATGGGAAACAGAAGTGCTGAAAGCTACAGGAAAAATGCTTCTCCAGCCCAGTTTTACAGTCTCAGAAAATGTGGAAAGCTTTTATAAACTTTGGATCAGTGACTACAGCTTTTTCTGAACCAAACCTCTGAAATTTTTAAGTCTGCCTAGGATTCAGATAATCTGCTGACTTTCTCTATGAGACAGTTAAAACACTGAACGTGCATCTGCACTGTTACGACCTAATCGCACGGTGTAAACACACAGAGACCACTCCCTTTTCACCTGGAGAACCAGTGCGATTGTCATTGGGGTCATTTTGTTGTTCCTCAGAGAACAGCCAACACCACAGTATATTTTGAGCTCAGCAGTTAAGGCTGCATATATGCTTTTCCTGTACAATTTCCTGCCAAATGGGATTGAATACAATCCACTCTAAAGGGGCCTTTGACTCCTGAGTCCTGTGATACTCACTGAAATAGCAAAGGTTTCTAAAGACTTTCCTGTCAGCCTGTTTCCACTAGAGTCAGAGCTTGGAACAGTTTGTCCTGGACACCTTTTGTCCTGTCCCACTGAACACAGCAATGTGAACATTGACTTGAGAGGGCAAACTCAATGTTGTCCTGTCAGTGAGGGATGACCAACAACACACTACCACATGATCCTCCACTTCAAACTTGAGAAACAGACTGTGACTGAAAAACAAAACAAGAAGCCTAAAACTAAGACCCAAACTTGTACCAAATATTTACACTTTGATGTTTACAAAATACTCCACCTCTTTATTTACATGAAAATAGATGGATGAAACAGGCCCAGGAAAAACAGACAATTCAAGTAAAAATAGTTATCTGCCAAAGTGACAAAAGTGGGTAAAACTCAGTGCATGTCTTTTAATCTATTAAATCATCAAGAAATAGCTTGAATAGTACTCAATAGTTATACTTTCTACAGTATTCTATTATTTTAATAAAAAGGTCATTGTGCATAGAGTGTAATTACTAGCTCAGGACAAAATTAGTTATGCTGACTTAATTGATGCTATTTACTTTTGCAGTCCATTGGCAGCTAGCAATTTTCTGTGAATATCAATCCTCCAATTAATCATGATGTTCCCTCAGCTTGCCAGGCTTTTCTGCAATGGCAGCTGCATTCTGGTAATAGCTATCATGCGTATCAGCAAAAAAACCATCTTTTTAAATTTAATAATAGATTGCTTTTATCACTCAAAACAATGTCTTGAGACATGATCTTCTGAAACCTCTTTTACTCTTATGGACTTCATCAGATTTTAGTGAAAGGCAGTCCTCTTGTTCTCAGTTGTGTTCCAATACATCATGCAGGAGCTATTAAAAAAAAAACAAAACAAAGCAAGAAAAAACTGATGAACAACAAACCGAAAAACAACTGTGGTAATCACTTAGATAATATTTGCTACAAAATATCACATATTTCTAATTAATACATTTTACAATCATTCAGCAGTTTCCTGAGAAAGAAATCAGTGGACTGAAGGGTAGAAGGTAAGTGAGGAGTAAGAAAAGTGTTGCTTTTCTGAATCCAAAAACCTCTGAGGGCCCTGCTTGTTCATCTCAGAACACTGTGGCCAGAATGAATGCTTCTTTAGTTTTCTACAGGAAATCCTCAAACCCACTCATTCTGATGGCATGTTATGATGATCCAAGAAGGTGGTATTTGTAGAACTAAAAACCAGGAAAGAGTACATAGTATTTTGCCTTTGAAGAAATCAGCTGGATTTGGGCCCTCTTTTGACTCACCTTTAGCTTTCTCTGACTGATGTCTGTTCTTGTCAGCCTGGCTAAAATAATATTTTGTTATTATTATTGTTATTATTTCAATATTCAATGGCTAACAGATGTGAGCCAGTACATCCCACTTCCTGTCACTGTATATACAAAATTAAATATTTATTTGCGGCTCACATGCAAAGAGCTGGAATCACTACAGTCCGAAGTTCTAGTATAATGGAAAAAAGGGGTTTATTTATATATATTTGCCTATATTTGTGTATGTATACACAATCATATATATACATATTTTTTCATAATGAAATGTAAGCCGAATTATCTCACAAAGAAATTTAGGGAAGAGTAAAACTATTTTACAAACCCATGTGCTGATTCAGAAGCATTACTTAAGTGATATGCTTTGACCATATGTGCCCTGATCCTACTGGGAGTTATCCAACTCAGAGTTTGGGCCTGAAGGAACGAGGGTGGAATAAAGACGAAGCCAATGACATTCTCTTTCCATTAGCTGGAAAAACTGGCTAAGAGGAAAGAAGAGACGATGCAAGCTGCATATCCTGTTAAATTTGCTGCATAGAAACACATTGTGTGTCAAGCCCCAGGAAAATGACTTGCCCTAACACAGTTACATCTGGGATTCTCTTTGCAAAAGATGTTCAGTCAAGCCCACTGCATTTTGCCAAGGCTTGATATTTTCCATACATCCAATTCAATTCTATGCTATTAATACTAGACAAAAGCACGAAACTCTCGCTTAATCTAAAAAAATATTATTAATAATGGGCACATATGTAACCCTCCACTACCTTTTACAGTCTTCCAAATGTTTCTGTTAGAGTACACACACACTTCTATGTTGGCATATATATATACCTCTGCTTTTACACATACATGTATTCTCAATTTTATCATAAATGTCAAACATTCATGACCTATCTGAAACTACACATAGCCTATTTAATGCTGTCTCTGTTTTAATACACCAATAAAACAAAAATGATTTGAGAGCAATTTTTTTGAAAAAAATCTGTTTTCTGAAGGTAACCAAACTGTTCCTCAGAGTGCTTACATCACATTGCTCCTGGAAAGCCAGCTGAGACAGGAAGTACAATAAAGTCTGTGCTGTACTCTCCATTTCCCTAGTGCAGTCTAAACTCCAAATTAGGCTTTGCAATGAAAATAGAGGCATAGTTTATATGGCTTACAGTGTAACAGTGGGTGCAGAGAGGCACCTGTGTTATTAAACACTACTAACCTTTGGGGAGGGATTTGCAAAGCCACTTTTATTTTTCCTTACTTGCAACTGTTCATGCTCACCATAAATCTTATAATTTTCTTTGTTTGTCCTCAGGTAATGCAGACTTGCTAAGCATCTTTGGCAGTGGGATGTCCCAACAAAACTGTCATAGACTATTGTGTTTCCCACTCACTAGGGCAAGAATTATGTAGAAAAAGCCAGTGATTTTCTGATGGAATGAAGTAACCTTGGAAATGATTACTTGAACCTGCTGCATTTCACTTGCAACTGCTGAGGTGTTTGCCAAATCTAACACGTGGTTCTGGGCTCAGAGGTAGAAGAAATCACAGTAGAAATGAGGAGACAGTGATCAGAGAGGGAGAGAAGAAGAGAGACACCTCAATTCTCATGTGATTTCACAGCCTCTGACAAAGGACATATCCCATCAGCTTCGCTATTTTGACAGGAAGACTATGATTCCTCCTGCCAGTTCTGGTCAGACTGTTTCAGGGCCAGCATTTAAGATCCTTGGCTCTCAAGGCAGAGCTCTGTAGACCTCTGCAAATGGTCAAAGCCTGAGAGCTTGAACTTAACCAGAGCTCATCTCTACTCCCCACTACTATATGTGTGTGCCTGGAAAGCTGAACTGGAGGAGATTTGAGTTTCCAGGCAGTCAAATGTAACAACGAATGTGACTAAAGTATGGACAGACTGGAATAAAGAGGGTCTCATCTGGTGCTCTCAGAAGGAGCACAATACATTTTGGGTCTGTTTTAAATATGACAAAATCCTTTGTTGTAGAAGCTTGTTCATCATTTGTGGCCTATTCCTTAAGCTAAGAAAACCATACATCCAGCATTGCTTTGAGTACCATATGATAGATTCTATTGTTATGTATTCTGTCATAAAAGGAGTGTAAATACATTTATGGATGTGGTATGATTTTCCTGGTCTTCCCAAACTAATAGTTCCAAAACATTACCTCAAAGAAAATAAAATGTTCTACCTCAGAGAACGTGTTAAACAGGATCACTAGAAAAGAAAGTAGAAAACAAAGAATGTTTAATTTCTGCTTTTCTACTGCTAAACTTTTTTTGCTTTCATTGATTTGCCACCACTCTCAGTATCACTGCCAAATTCCATCCAAGAGATTCTTATTATCAAGATTTGTGAGCGGATGGCTTAGTTCAGATGTGTTCTTTCCCTCAAAACCTTAGCAGTATTGTTGTATATTCTTATATATTCTCTCCAGATAGGCTCCAATTAGCCTACAAATCAAAACTGTGTATGCAGAGATGCATGTTTTAACATAAATTGTTTAACATCTTTCTTGCAATCAATTCTAAACAATTGCAACTAAAGACATCCATTACTTTGCAGAAGCCTAGTTTAGCATCAATATCAAGACTCTTGCTCTATGACCTTGAGACAGATGGGAATTCAGAGATCCTCCAGATGTTTGATATGTCAGCTGGAGATGCAGGGAGTCCTCTCCTCTGCTAAGGAGTGAAATAGAGAATGGTGGAATTCCAAGCATTTGGCAATATGTTTGGTTCTGTATGACGCATTACTAATTGAGATAAACAAACTCTGATAACATCTCTTTCCAGGTGAACTTCTGAAGACTAAGAGAATATCCCAGTCAGCAAAAAGTCTCAAGCTAACGCTTACCCTTTGAGCTTGTGTTTAGTTTCCACTCATCTCAACAGGACTTAAAAAAAAAAAAAANAAAGGCAAACGCTTTCATAGTTGAGGGCTGACACAAAGAAAAGTGGTTAAGTACCTTTCTGAGTATGGCCAAAAGTGGAATAAACAAATAACAATTAAAATATCCCATGCAATATATAATGTACTCTCATTCCTCACATGACCTGTTTGACATATGGAAATACTGTCCTAGTACTTATGCTTCATACTGGCTGCCTACTCTAACACAGTTCTAAATGTATTTTTATTTATTTTTTTAAGAGTTTTGGATACCATACAAGTTTCCAAGGCTCATTTTACTGTGGAGGAGGTACAACTCATGGGAATTTTTTGTTATATTTTCTTTTAATGAGTCCTGTAAGCAATTGTTTCACAATACAGTCTGAAAGGCTAGAACAATTAAATGACTACAGATGTGTCAAATGATGCAGGAAAACCATGAGACACTTCCAAATGAGTAGGCGGAGGGTGTGAGGAGACCATATCCTGTAATATATGAATCTCAGATTCTTTGGCATACATCTTATTTTTATGGAAATGTCCCAGTAAGCCAGGAACAATCTAATGGTTTTCAAAGTATTTCAAATCAACAGCATAAAAGAGCCATTGAGAACAATCTTTTTATGCTATGATGATTTTGAGTTGGCTTGGGAAATGTATATTAGAAAATATGCCAGTGAAAAAAGGTCCAAATTATTATTACATTCTCAAATCATAGGTGAGAAACAATAATAAGGTTCATTAGTGCAAGAGGCATAGAGGAAACAATGCTGGTTGCTTTCATCTACTTTTGCTGACTCTCAGCTTGGATGTCAGCCATAGATGCAGCTTGCAACAACAATAGGGTTGCTCTAAATTACGTTGTCTTTGTATAGGCTTCCATGGAGGCTTGTCCTGCAAATCATTACACAGGACCCACATTTGTCACTTTATCTTTCAAGTCTTCCAGTGACTGTTGATGCAAGGACCAATTCCAATCTTTTTCTCTGCAGAAAGCAGGTCTGGTAGCTGTGATCTCATGGCCTAACCCAAGTCCTAACTTGGATTGAGCCACCCTTGATAACATAGGTGAGAGCGTGGGTATTTTCGTAGCAAAAAATCAGACAGTAAGTTCTTTTGTACACTGAAGCCCTGCATGAAACTGCATGCCAATGCTACCTGACCGCTAAGCCAAACACTGTTGGATGTGGTAATGATGCCTTGTATGAGTAGAAGAGGGAAACAGGTGGGCGGGCAGGAAGATGAGAAACCTCCCTGCAGGAAGCATCAGATTTCAAATTGCGGAGCCTTTCACAGGATGCATCCCTCTGCCTGATGCGCTATGCTTTTGCCTCATGCATAAAAAAGATCAGCCAGCATCGTGAGATCCCAAGAACAGCTTATTGCTCTCTACACCTTTATGTTTTGTTTTTCACAAAATAAAGAATTTGGTAGTCTGTTTCAATTTCAATTTTCAAAGAAAAACACAAAGAAAAACAGAAAAGACAAACTCAATTTTCGGAAAATAAACTAATATTGGTTCAAAATTGGCTGTCCTGTGGTACTGAAGGTTTATGGAAAACTGTCAGGGAAAATCAAATGTGAAAAGTTTATCTTACATGAGCGGAATTTCCCAGCAGCCCATAGTCTGAGGGTTCCTTGCATCAATAATGCTGCAGGTTGTTACAATACAACACTACAAGAGGAGAAGTTGCATGCTTGAGCTTGTGAGCTTTTGTGCATTAGCACTGGACCTTAAAAGAGAGTGAACATCTTGCCAAAAACACTTGGAGGCCACTAGGCTTCAAATATTTTCTTTTCAGCAAGTCCCCTTTCTCCTATTTTTTTGAAAATGTAATTAGATATTCTAAAAGTCTGAGTGTACATTAAAGGCTTTTATATAAAACTTTGTAACAAAATATACATGTGTATAATCAGATTTAACCTGGAAGTTAAGCACATACAGCAAATTTGTATGATTACTGTTTTACGCACTGTGAAAGAAATAGTCTGTTTAGAAGAGTGTTATATAAAATTATGTTGTACATAATTGTCAGCAGATACTAATTACCACAATAGCTTGAATATAATGGAAAAAGTCATCAGGCTATAGAAGAAAAGCTATTAGACAGACATTTTGTTTAGCCTTCTAGTCATCGAAGTTATGCCCCTATTTACAAAGATCAGATAATAAAAGGAATTTCCATCATTGTTTGTTTGGGTTTGCAAAGAGGCCTCTGGAAAATTTCTTACACTTTCCAGCTGAATACAAAGGAAGGGGGCCCTTCGCCTTGCTTCTCCCATCCAGAAATAATATTGTAGTTGAGGATCTGAACCTAATGTGGAAGTCACAGCAAAGCCTGTACTAAGATCTACAAAGGAGTCGTTCACATCATGACACAAAGAGAAGTGAGAGATCACAACCAAACCACAGGACAAAGTAGAGCACAGCAACAGACAGAGCTACATAGCCTTTATGAAGAAGAACCCTATTACTATACCGCTACTTTATGAATATTTTCAACACATGCAGTAGAACTCAATGACATTGACAGCACTTTTAGAAAACCAGACTTTCCCTAGAGTGGCCCATTACCCAGTCCATTTTCTGACTCAGTCACAAATTTCCAATGCAAATGAAATTTAAACTCTGGTGTTTCCTCTGCCTTTAGAGAAATGGGGCTTTATCTGTATCTATTTTTCAATTTAAAGAAACTAATGTAGTAGTCATCAAAAAGAAACTAGGTTTTGAGTGTTTTACAACACAAATGGTAAGATGGCACCTGTTTTCATCACAACATTTTTCTTATAAAATATAAAAAATAACTCAGTGAATGTTTTTTAATTATTCACCTCTCTTTGGTGAAGCATGATGAATTAGTTGAATATTTTTCTTTAAGGCATTAATGGATAATTCCTTTTTAATTTGCTCAATTCTAAATGTAAGGACATTATAATGTAAATATTTATATATGTACTATATGAAGTATACATAAGCATTAGCAGAATCAATTTTTGATTTGTGATATTTTAAGTAGATTTTCTTCTTCATTGGAGAAAATCTCATCATCCATATGTTAGCTACGCTGCCACCTTAAACACAGCCACACACCTACCATCCAGCCTCACTCAAGGCTGTGGAAATGTTTTCCTCAGCTACGAAGAACTCTGGATCAAAGACCAACAGATCTGCCCACACTGCACCAAAAGGAAGGTTGAGGTCTGGAAAAAACGAGAAACGAGTAAAATCTAGGGCAGAAAGGCTTCCAGGACCAACCCTCTGCTGTATCAGCTGCTTTCAAGTGAAATCTCTGTGGCTTATCAGAACACATGAAAACCTACATATCATCCCTTTTCATTTAAAGGTTGTAATGCTTCTCATTCAGAAGAATCCAAAAGCACTTGACAAAGTCAGAGCTAGTCTTCGAGTAATTCCATATATTGGATCATCCCATGGACTACTCCTGTCTTTATAGAAATGAAATTAAAAATATCTGAGCTGTGTACATTTTTGTCTCACAACAGAAGTGCTGTCTTCTCTGAAAAACATTATATACTTCAAGGAATGTGGAAACACTGTAGAACTGCTTAGAGCAGCGTAACATCTAGTTTACGTGTATATTCTCAACAATGTCTCAAATGTGTTTACATCTTCCCCACAGAAAATAGAAGTAGAGAAGGAAAAAAGCTTCCCAAGATCACCAAGCAGGCCAGCAGATTGCTCAACCTAATAGGAAAGGAAAAGATGAGCTAGAAAAACAGGATCCAATTGCAGCTGAGCCTTCAGGCCAGGCTGAACCTGGGCTAGTACGTATGGAGGAGTATGCCTTTGGGCCTGCATGTAATGAGGATCCTCCTCTAACAGGATAGCGTGCTGGGAAGCATCTTTGGGCTGCGCCACAAGATGCTTGCAACCCTGCACAGGAATTTTACCCAAATTTTTCTGTAGGCTTATTCCACTTAAAGGAAGGATGCTCTTCCTTATATTACCTGCGGTTGCTATATTGTCACTTCTGTGAGTGACAAGATAGAACAACCCTCAGTGTCTACTCCCTGCTACACTGCTGCCTTCTAGCAGCTGTTGTGTCTGGTTCCTACCACCCAGCTGAAAAGAGACTTTGCCAGCTTTGCTATTGAGTGAGTCCCTTTAACTATTGTCATGTCAACGGGTTGTCATAAGGCTAAAATAAAACTGAGAAACATTAGCACAGAATGAATCATATTCACTTCTAGAAATAGGACTATAAACACTTCATTCCGCAGAAGATGATATTTAAAGCCTCTTTCCTACATTTCAGAGTTATCAAAGCTTGTATTTTACAACAAAAAAAAATGGGATGGAAATGCTGTAAGCAAAAATGAAGTGCTTTCTCAAAATTTTCAGATGCCATGACAATTGAACCCCACAATCTCATGAATGAAAATGATGTTTCTTGTGTCCAGTGATTCTACTCATGGAGTTCCTCTGTGTGCTCACAAAGTAATTGGCTTGAAGCTAAATTAAACAGAAATTACCATGCTGAAGCAGGCCATAAAATATTGAGCATTTTCACGAGAGTCTTGAAAAAAAGAGAAAAGATGATTATTTTTTGGATTTATCATAAAAAATCCTCAGAAATTCCAGAGAAAAGCAGAGGATATGTTTCTGGAAAGAAGGATCATTATCTGTTCAAGTCACTTTATTAACAAAAAGTAAACTTTCCCTTAAGAATTCAACATTTTACTGGAAAAAAAAAAAAAACATTGTGGTGAAAAAGAACAGTCCATTTTAGTTGAAAATATGTTGAAATAATAATTTCACTTCATTTTCCTGCAGGGATTGGAGCAGACTTGGGTTATATAGCATATATATGATGCAAAAAATGTTTTTGAAAGCATAACATGTACCTTATAAGCTAGATACTTTCATTTGTAGGGAAAATGCCTAGACTTTACATTGGAAAACTTAACTCAGCGTATGTCCATATCATTGCTAGATTTGCTTAGTCTTGTAAATCTGGGGCAACAGTCTTCCAAAACTGGTCTCAGCTTTGTATAGTAAATATAGAACAAACTATACATATTTGTTCATTTTCTATCTGACTTCAACAGTCAGCCAGCCAGCTTGACTTCAGATGATTCTTTTTCTTTTCTGATTCTTTTTCCTTCTTAACTACAAGGCCTTCTTGTATCTGTAATTAAATATATATTTCCTGGCTATGGTATACAAAATACTTCATGTATTTGGCCAGATGCAGAAGACTGGCCATTTTGATCAAAGAGCTGGAGAAATTTCAGTAACAAAATAAGGTAAAATTGGAATCTTTGGTAAGTCACAGTATCTATGTTATAATTTTTACAGAAAGTCTGCATTTCTAGCTCCTTCATACATTTAGCTAATTAGTAGACATTTGAGAACAAAGGAACACAAAACCTTTTTTGTTTTGTATTCTTTCACTCAATATTTTATACTGAATCTTTCTATATCATTTCTAGTGGAAGAAGCACCGATTTATTGTATTCAGTCTGATTAAGCTCGATGTTTCAGAAAAGAATGTTTCACTTATCTTTTTTAACTTTAAGTCATATACTAATGACAGAGCATTTCATTCTAATCTTGTCCCCCCTAAGCCAGGAATCAGTAACGTATAGGGGAAAAAAAAACAAAAACAATAATAAGCATCATTTGAGATTCATGGGATCGGATTGTTCATACTTTGCTATTATTAATTTAAACTTTGCACCTAAGTCACACCCATATTCCCCCTTTTCACTTCCAAAAAGGACTCATAAAATCCAAGATTTTTTGAAGTAAAATTTATAATATTTTGCCACAAACAAATAGGGAATAAATAAAATCCCATGTTTTGAGCAATAAAGTCTATTTAGAAAAGTTTATGAATACTGGATACACAAAAAAAATCAGTCTTCACCTTCATTTTTGATCATGATGATGAAATTAGAAGATTTTAGTAAAAAGATGATGCTTGCAAGAAAAAGATAAATATGACTCAAAAAAAAGTACCCCAGTTCAACACCATCTTTTAAAACGTTTTTCCAAATACCTGGAACACTTTTAATCAGTATACCTGATACACACTGGGGCTCAATTAGAGCTATACAGTTTAATCTTACATAATAGCTATTTTTAAAAAATACATAAGCTCCAGTTCTGAAATTTAGAATGATTTTTTTTTCCTCTTCCTCTTTTTTGTTTACTTCTGTAACCAGAAACATCAAAATATCTGGGCCAGCCCTGTGGTAGTTCCTCAGGCACAAGTCTTGTTGATTTAGGCTTTTGCTGGAATAAAGAACTTAGGACAGTTCCCATGCTACAGTGTATGGTGTTTTCTCAAGTGTTCTGAATGTAGTTATTAAAATTCTTTCTCTTTGTTCCCATAAACACTAGCTAAAAAATAAAGTTTTCTAATATTAGATGAATTAAATGTATATTAAGATTATTTCTGAATTAAATGTTGGAGATGATCAATTTAGTACTCTGAAAGATACAAAGGAATTCAAGGTAAAAGAGAAAATATTACTTTTGCAACACCACCTGAGAAAGAAGTCTGAGGTTGAACAGAGCTTATTTGAGCATAAAAACTAGAAATTAAATCCTCTAGAGAGTGGAAGTGGCATACAGAGTCTTCCACATTAAGGTCACCAGTTCAAACCCAGCGTAGGTCACTTACCAACTGGTCATTACCAAGTCATGCTTGGTCAGTGAGCTGGTGATCTCATGGACAGGAATCCACACCACTAAAACCTCTGCCACAACTGGCACCTTTAATGGATATTTCACTAAAGAAACCAAGGACTGAGCTGGGCGCAGAGACAGACAGAACAATCCTTTCATCGTAAGAGGTGATGCCTCAAAGAACAGGTTAGTAGGATTTACGGTAAACTTGTCTTAGCTGAAAGTTACCTCATATTCATGACCAATAATCAAGACAGAAAGTATTTGCACCAGATTTCTTCTGACCTGTTTTAGTGTTATGATGCCCAAATATATGCTAGATAAACAAGTTATTTCTGACTCTTTCATCAGGGTAGTGATTTCTGTATTACTTCTAGAGAAGACCACATAATTATACCCATATGGAACCTATTTCCCTCCCTCGAAATAATAATTTTAGATGTTGATTTCATTGCCAAGAAGAATATTCAGTTCGCAACTAGACTAAAATAGATTTTCTAATAATACTTGACTTTTCATACACAAAAGGATGCTCCAAACACTCACAGAGCCTTTCAGAATGAAAATGAAGCAAGTGAAATGAAAATATCAGGGTTTCATATGTAGTTTATAGTTCTGAGACAATTAAATGTACTGCAGAGTTCACTCCTCCTCAAGGATCTAGAGCACCAGCTTACTCTGGTATTTTACCACACACTTGTGAAGATATAGACATAGAAGTATTAATGTCTAACTGAATCTTCAAACTTTGGAAGGAAAGCTTGTAATGAGAGGTATGGGTAGCTACAATCACTCAGACACTGCAGATCCTGTCACTCTATAGACCAAGAAATAAAACATTTTTTTCAGATTCTATACAAAAAAAAATACAGAAGTTAGAGGCTTAGTATTTGTTTCTGGGCAATACCAACAGTTAGGACCTTCTTATAACATAAGTGTATAAGTGGCTATACCGATTCAGACCAAGTATCTAGCAAATAACGTATTCTGTGGTCATAACTGGGCATGTGAGAAAACATAGTAAAGCAAACGTAGACGTTATTTCCTCTCTTCATACTCTTCACCTCTGTAGCTGCTTTCCACTCAGCTGATTTTCTGATCTTGCTATGATTTAGTCTATTCAGCAACTCTGGGGGGGTCCTGCTTCAAATACTTATCCAGTTTCCCTTGAAGCCATGTACATTTCTTTTATCTGCAGTGTCCTTAAGAGGGACATTCCACAGGATAACCACTCACTTTATGAAGAGCTCTCTCTTTCATGTGAAATACCTACCTCTGATTTGAACTAGGCTCTCACTAGCTTCATTTGTTCAAAATCAGTTCTCACACAAGAGAAAACTGTGAACAATCAGTCTTGATCACCACCAAGTCTTGTCTTGCGCTTTATGATTTCACAGACCTCTTCTATATCCCTCCTGAGGATGGATGAACCCTAATGTTCACAATCACTCTTCCTATGCAAGCTAATTCATAGCTCTGATCATCTCTGTTCTTCTCTGTGCCTTCTCCAGTTCTAATATACTGGGGTTTTTTTTAGTTATGGAGAGGAGAACTGCACACATCACTCAGGTTTTGAATGAAGCATACATAAAGGTGTTTCCCATTTTGTTCTCTTTTCCACTCCTAAAAAAGTCTAACATGCTTAATTAACTTAATTAACTGTTGCTAAGAACTGAGATGATGTTTTGATGTCTATCACAGTACCAAGGTCTCGCTCGTGAAGAGCTGCAGCCACTTCAGAGCCCGCTATTTTCATGCCACCTCACTGCAGCCAGTCAGGCAAGAAACTACAGCTTTAGTCCAGTTTGAACACAAGGAGAAATGAAAGATAAAACCGCAATTTAGAATTGGATTGAAATAAAGAAATAAAAACAGGAGCAAGAGAACTGGCAAGACACAATTTTGAGGCGGACTGCAATTCTTTATTCTGCCTGTCAGCAGTGATTCTGGAACAATGATGACTTTGAACCTGGCCATACAGGAGTTTTCATAACTGCTGCACTGGGATTTCAATGTCTATGGAAAAAAAAAAAAAAAAAGATTCCTGAACTGTACATCCAAGAACATTTTCAGTTATGCATTACAGTTATGTTTGTGTATTTGGTTATGAGAGAATAGGAAATAAGGACTTTTCATTTTGCAAGGCTTAAAGATCAATAGAGCTTTATTAAAATTTGAAATAGTATACCTGGAAATCTTTTAAGAGTTGGCTGTTAGAATATTTCTGTTAAATTCAATTTGAGTGTCCTGCGTCTAAGGCTCTCCATCGGCTTTCAGAAAAAATGTGTAAACATTCAAATTAATCTGATTTGATTTGGGGCCACTTATTCTAATTCATTATTCCTCAGATTTACATGTGATAGAAGGATAATAGACTTTTCTTGTTTATATGTGGGGTTTGTTTCACAATATGTGGCTGACTGATTGTATGAAGGCTGCCCTGAAAGTATGCCTCCTATTTTATTATGTTGGTCCACAACGTCAGAGGCAGATGTTGGTGGGATGGCAGTAGAGGTTGAACCTTCCCATCAATAACCTGTTCCATTTTGTTGCCATGTGACAGATGGCAGCAGAGGGGCAGTTTGACAAAATGGCATCTGACATGGAAGTGCGGATGGAGCAAAGGTGTGGAATTGAATCCCTCCATGCAGAAAAAATGGCACCCATTGACATTCATCGAGGTTTGCTGAAAGTTTCTGGAGACCAAATGGTGGATGTGAGCACAGTGAGGTGGTGCGTGGTGCATTTCAGTAGTGGTGACAGTAACATGAATGTCAAGCCATGTACACGCACAGCTGTCACACCATGCAATGAAGAGGATCTCGATTAGCTCATCCGTATGAATTGATGTATTACATCCAGGGAACTGTGTGCAGAGCTGAATATCAGCTTCAATGATTTGGAAGTGATGGTAGCAACACAAGAATATTGCAAAGTTTGTGCAAAGTGAATTCTTCAAATGCCTACATAGAAACAGAAAGAACACCATATGCAAGTTTGTTAGAACCTATTGAACCAACACAAGGCTGAAGATGACAGCTTCCTGGATAGCATCGTTACTGCTGATGAGATGTGGTGTCACCACTACGTGCTAGAGTCAAAACAGCAGTTCATGGAGTGGTAACGTGAATTCCCCATTGAAAAAAGCATTCAAGGTGCAGATCTCAGTGGCTAAAGTGACATGCACTGTCTTTTGGGATAGGAAAGAAGTGATCCTTCCGGATTTCCTGGAATCCAGACAAACCATCAACTCTGATTGCTACATCACGACACTGACTAAGCTGAAGGCTTAAACTTCCAGAGTCAGGCCAGAGAAGAAGACAACCTTCCTCTTGCAACACAACAATGCCAGGCCCTGTACCAGTTTGAAGATCATGGAAGCACATTGACAGTTTTGTCTGGACTGTCCTACCACACTCACTTTATAGTCTGGATTTGGCACCTTCTGACTTCCATCTGTTCAGAAGAAGGACTGTGTGGGCAACATTTTCCTAGCAATTATGCTGTCATAGCAGCTGTGAAACAACGGGTCATCTCTGCTGGTGCAGATTTTTATGAGTGCAGCATGCAGGCTCATGTTCATCACTAGCAGAAATACATGGCTAATAGTGGTGACTATGATGAGAAATAGCATTTTGTAGCTGAGAATTTGCTTTATCAAACAGCGTTATTGTGCTCTTTGTATCCCTTGTAGTTTCCATGGAAATAAATAGGAGGCATTACTTTCAGAACGACCTACATATTACAGCTTTTCTAGTAGAATTTTGCCCATAGAGCTTATGATTCATAATTATGGTTTTAGTTGTCATCTTTTCAGCTCAATTTCTCTTTCTACTCGTTTCTACACTGCCAAGTACACAGTCTCAGTTTCTGTGCACAAGTACCACATGCAGCCAGTTTTAAGTGTTCTCTTCCTGTAATGTTAGAACTATTAAAGAAAATGCCTTTTCATTTCTTGTCTATGCCTTCAGTAGACTGCTGTAAATGCCTCTTCAAAGCCAAAGGGGATGCCAGATTAAGATCGAGGTTTAATCCACAATATAAACAAAATAAAGCTGCTTATAGACATTTACATAAAGGGGATCATTCACAAGAAGATGAGAATCTCTTTTAGTGCTTCTGCTACTTTTTACATGTGTTTGAACCAGAAGGAATAAGTCATGTACAAATGTGAATCCAAGCCACATGGCAAGAGTGTAAGGACAGTTTCATAAAAAGCAATTCAAATTTTATCTCTTATCAAAACTGATAGTAACTGCTGTATTGAGATTCTCCCTTGATTCTGTTCTGATATACAGCGGCTATTTTAATCATAAACAGAACCAACACATTTTTATAATGTATAAAGCCAAGTAAGAAAGTTGAAAGCCTCTTCTAGAGGAACCTCAATAAAAGAGGAAACTTTGTCACTTTACAAAATATCATGGACCCACCATCCTTTTCCAGGGGAAGAAAATGCTGCACAGTGCCCATGTCCCAGCCCCACTATGGGCTCACATCATCAGAAGCAGCACCACAGCTCCTCTTGTCCTGAAAGATTTCATGTGAAAGTCCAACTGTTGACATATTTTCTGCTTACACACAAGTCTCACCTCTCATTCTCTCTCCCTCATCATTTGCCAAGCATTCAGAGGAGAATACATTAAAACCTTTTCTAAGCGAACTCTCCCAGAGAAGGAGGGTATAGACTGCAAGCCTGGCGCACTGCCCATCCTCCACACTCCTCATTAGAGTCCTGTAAAGAATCCAAGCAAGCAAAAGCCAAAATAAACTAACAAAACAAAATATTTTCCTTCTAATGTCTCATTGAAGCAGTGAGTTTAACAAAACATCAGACAGCGCTTACCTCAGAATTCTTACTAAGAGCCCCTAACTTTTTCTCAGAAAAAAAATAAAATACAATCAGTCTCTGAGCCTAGCCAAACTAAACTCCTGAAGTTCAAGAGAGAGACAACCTGTGCACCTTGGACGATTGCTATCAACTCCTTTTTTCCTAATCTGAACAGTTCACCATCAGGTTGAGGCAGGGATCTCTAGCAACATGGCATAGGCTAAGAAGTAGATTTTAACAGGAACATAACTCCTTTTCATGTTGGCTTACTGGCTTATTTACTCAACATTGTCATGTATTAGTTACTTAAAGAAATGAAATCTATGCTCTGGTGTTCTTTTCTAGGAACACATTCTTAGATGCCTGCAAATCTGAGTATCAAATGTTAGTAAAGGCATGCAGATCTGACACTGAAAAAAGCCATTACAGACCATTATGATCCTAATCGAATGCAGTTGTACATGGCAGGCAGCATCTCAGTGCCCTCAGTATATAGCAAATGGTATATAGCAAATAAAATATTATTTTTGTAATACAAAGAACTGCGTGTAATCAAATCTGCTCACTCAATGACCACTGCTTTACATGAACAAAATCCAGATGAGGTTCTCTGGATCTGGGTTTTGCACAAGAGCAGATTGTGTTGGAAATAGTTCACCTCCATAAGACTTTCCACGGTGCTATGACTTCTTTTTATTTGGGCTACTTATTTTCTGAGACTTCAAAAATACTATCCACCAGAAAAACCAGCATGCTAAATAGTCAAATTTGTCCGGTGAATATTTTTATCATGTTGGCCAGCAATCCCTCATCATCAGCCCTTGGCTTGTATAAAATAACAGCCCGGCACTATGAGATTTTTCAGCATTTTCTTACTTCACTCAGATTATTATCGTGACATAATCTTGACATGAGATACTGTGAGTCTCAAAGGGTCTGCTTGTGAAGACTCAGCTGGGCGTCAGAAGCGTTGTCTATCTGCCATCATCGTACTCGGCTGAGTGAGCAAACTGAGCTTTCCCATTGTAAGTACTTTGGCCATCAGATAGCTGTCAGATGTTTCCAAAGCCGCTAGATTAGCCATAAATACTAGACTAATACTTTAACACAGTCAAGGAAAATGTACTGAAACTACACAGAGTCATGATACCCACTAACTCTCTACTGGTTTTGTTCAGACATACACTGAACGGACAGCATCTCACGTGCAAGAATGGACAGTAAACTGTTTATTTCATGATGACCACCAACACTGGCAAAATGCATCCATGTAGATTCATACAGTAACATTTACTAGTTACTCCCCAGAATATCACATACTATTCAGTGAGTTCAGCTTCACCTCTGAAATGCCTGTTTCCCAGCTGGTTTTGGTAGTGACTCACTCAAAAAAGGCTAGTATTACAGCTCATCATGGACAAAGCGAGGCTTGGGTGACTCCCAATGGCTGGTTCTTTCTCTTTCTGAATAATTAAGATATGGGCCAATCCTTCCCATGTACAACAGCTGTGTGCTCTTCAACCATTGTTAAGCAGACAGATTCACAATCTGAAACTAGTAGTTTTTGTCAATTGGCTGACTGTTATTATATCAGGCACGGGGTAATCTCCAGTACATTTTGTGAGGCAAGGGGCTCTCAAAAGCACTTCCTGATTGTGCCACATGTGCAGGAGTCAAGCAGAGAGAAACCAAAATAAAACAAGTAAACAAAAAAACAAAAAAGTCAAGACTTTTCCTCAAAAAACCATGTCACTGAAGCAAGCATAACAGGTTTGTAAAACCTATGCATCCCCTTACATCACTACATTTGAGCTCTTGTTCATCCTAGCAGAAAGCAGTGTCCCTGAGCCTGCTCTTCCTGTAGCCTGAAAGACGAGTCACAACCTGTGGAAACAAATGTCATTTCAATGACCACACTGCTCTTCCTGAGCACACTATTCCTATTTAATTATTCTAGATGTAGAGCAGGAACAGGTTATACCATGGTTGTTGTTGTGCCTGCAAAGATCACACATTCGCACAAGACACATTCGCAAGACTCTACATAACTAAAGAGACTCACAGCATAAAGGGATGTGGGATAGCTGGAGCCATAGGCAGTAACACCAGCCTGCTCTCAGGGCTGAAAGACACACTGGACAGAGATTATCCCTTATATGGTGATTCTTCATCTGACCAGAGCACAAGACATCCCCCAGCTTCAAAGCCAAGAAAGTAAATATGTAAAGAAATTGATCAGTTCCTGCCTTGGAAATACAGTCATTTAATCGAGATGACGTTTCTGTTTGGGACCCTGTCATCATGGTGTCAGTGTTAGGTGAAAAAGCTTCTCAGAAAAAAACTCAATTTACAGTTGGGTATCTAATGATGGTATTTTGGTGTAATCATTTTTTTGGTGTAAAGATGGCATCTACCAGCATTCTGAAATGTACAAGTGGATTTTCTAAAGGGCTCATCACGTCAACATGTTGCTGCTTCTTTTTAAAATCCACCTTTGTATTTTGGGAGTTTCCTTTGATATTCTAGTCAAAAGGGAGCGGCTGTGCATGGAATGCTAAGTACTGCTGGTTCTGTAGTATTTTTTATATTTCCCAGATAAAGATCTCTATATTTAAAAAATAACATAAATACTAGCAAAATAAATTACTCATTTCAATTCACTCTGAGAGTTAACAGGCAGACTTTTAAATTCAGCACATATACATAACCTTTCATTGCTAAAATAATCTGTCAAAATGTCATTTGTAAAGTAGTTAATCTTCCAGGGAATATCAAGTTTAAGAAATATTTAACAGAAATCTTTTTAGACAGATTGAACAGCACAGTTTGCCCAACCTTTTTGAAACTCTTCATCAAGACACACTATCTCTTAGAAATAAACTGTGTAAAGAGAAATATTTCTTCTACTAAAGAACCTTCCTCAAAGAAAAATCATGAGGTGACAGAAATATAAACAGTCTGGCCATGGACACTGCCTCTTTTTTTTTTTTTTTTCCTGGCTGGAAAGAATGACTTCCTGGATTCTGAAATGTGTTATGGATCTACACACATATCTACGTAACATTTCAACCTGGAATACTGGGAACAGCTACAGTTGGGAAACAAACAGGCACAACAGTGGCTGTGGTGATTTAGTTTCCTTTTAATTACAGCAGGTTGGAAAAATTCTTACCAAATAGTGTTTCATTGGAATTTGATGATTTGGCAAATTTAGAACTTTTCACAGACATGGTTTAATTTCAAAGACATTCTGACAGACACTAGGCAGGCTCCAATATGAGCTTCATTGCCAGGCAGGTTTTAAAACTTGGGTTCTTGCTGCCTACCTCATCCAGCTTGTTGGCAGTCCACGCAGCAGGCTGCTGGGAATCTGGATTTTCAGAGTTCGTAGATCACCAGCTGTCCTTCCCCTAAACAATGCAAGAGCTCTGTTCCCATTAATAGAATATTCAAAAAGTTTTCACTCTCTTTCTTCAGCTGGAACAAAAACAAATGCCAAATCAACATAAACCTCTGAGAAAAAGAATTACTATTTTTATGTCTGATTTTAATATCAAGGAACATAACTCAAAGATTAAAATGTCACTTGGTGAGAACTACTTCATATGGGGTGTATTGTCATTAATAAACAAACTAGAGAATGTGGGAACACTTTTTAACGATATTTTGTAAAACATCACTTTAGGATTGGCTCCAAAGGACTTGATTCTTTAGTCAAAATGTAAAATGTAATCAGTAATGCTATACTGTACAAAAAAGTGGCATCATTGCCACACCTTCCTTTATTTCTAAATACACCGTAAAAGAAGGAAGTCATTGCCACACCTTCTGTCATGGTGTTTCAACTTTAAAGCTAAAACCAAGATCTTATTATTTACTATTAATATTCATAGAACACTCAACTCCAAACTGAGATGATGACCTCATTTTCTATCCTATGGAACATTAAATTGGATTAGATGAAAACAAAGAATGGAAAAAGAAACAGAGCTACAGGGTGGTTGAGATGATTTAAATGGTGAATTGCTGCCCAGTTTTCAAGTTGAATTTGTGCATATGAAAAATGGTTCTCTTTTGCTTGTTACTCTTGTGGAACATTCTAGACACAGAATCTTTTCCTGTATTTCTCTTTGCACCAAGCTTCTGCATTTTTGAAATTCTGGAAAGTTAAAGGACAGGAGAGAATTTGTACCTCTGCAGACAGTATTGCCAGTTCTTCTAAATCCTGTGTGCCACTTAGCAATGATCAAGTGTCTAAGAATGAAGACAAGACTGATTTAGCATTTTATACCATTTGTGTATCTTCCATACCCGTAAAACTGTGTATTACTATGCTGTTAGTATAGTCCTTAATACAGGAAACAAATACAAGAAGCCTGAGCTATCAGCGTCAACTGCCCATCAAACACATCCAGGGGTACCTGACACTGGATATGATTTGATTTGTGTATGTAGTCCTTTTTTCTCCATTTAAACTCTTCCCAGTGAGAATAAAAATGGTTACCAGACAGAAAAGAGAGCTGGTATTGGAAGTGCACCTTCATTTTCAGTTCCAGCTACTAACATTAATACATTTCATTTGAACTGATTTTTTTTTTTAACAAGACAATTTTAATGATTACAGAAGGTGACATTTGCAGGGCTGGATGTTGTCCAGATACTAGCAGCCACTGGGAAAGCTCTGTAAATGTCAAGAATCCATCTCAGTACAGAGGTCTCATCAAGTAAATGTCGGCTTCAGTCAGCTGAGTTTGGAGGACAACATCCGGGCTTTCTCTGCACCTCTGCAGCCCTGGGCAGTCTTCTCCAATGTTCACAAAAGAGCAATGCTACATTAGATACTGACTGGCTTCATTTCACACAAGATCTCAATCAATACTGAAACATGATCCTGGAATGGCATTTTAGCCACAGCGACCAGGATTCAGTGTAGATCCTAAGCAACCATTCTAGGTCTCTTCAGATGACACAGGTCTAAATGGTTTAGATTTACATTGCAGAAGATTTTGTGCAAATAAAATTAGTTAATCCATCAGTTCTCTGAATCTCTCTGGAGGTACCTCAATCAAATACCAGGCGTTTCATTCTGCATATATCCTACCATGTCCTACAAAATCTATCCAGCTTCACTTGTACTTCTGTGATTTCTAAATGTAAAGCAGCACTTCAGGAACTACTGAATGATCATACTGTCATAGTTAAGATTTTATCCTCAGGACTGCTTCTCTGTGAAATGTGTCAGAGGCTTTTATTTGTAACTCATAATTCATAATACTGGAGGTCTATTCAAGAATACATGCCTGACAAGAAGTCACATGCCTGTCTCAGACATCCTGCCATATAGTTTCATTATTTCTGTACACTTTCTAGTATGTACCTTCTTGGGAAAAGAGTACCTTCTAGTATGTACTCTTTTCCCATGTCACAACATCTAACATGAAAGGTAAAAATGTTATAATGTAAGTCCTTAACAGAAAGAAATTAAAATAGTATTTTGAGGCAAAGATATTTTTTTCTTTAATGCTCTTTTCAGTGTTTTTCATTGTGAAATTTTCTGTCCTCTCTTGCAAGCTAGTAAGAACAATTAGAAAATTGAAGTTCCCAGGCAGATAATTTAACCTATTCTCTTCAAATTCCAGTATTCTTAATTTCTACATGAGTGAGAAAAAGAAGTTTGCAAAAATCAGTGGTTTTGCCTGAATCATCATCCACTCGTAGAGGCAGCATTCTTTCTTCTGTCTCAGATGGATGTAGATATTTCTGCTAAATCAGAATAAATCAAGGGATTACATATAAATATTCTACCTGGAACCATCCAGAGTGAATTCAAAAGAATGACAAGAACTGCTCTTTTCTGTGATAAAATCAAACTGGGGTTTGGGTCCAGGAAAGGATTCCTGAGTTTATGTGTACTTAATGACCAAAACTTCATATTTCAATATGATAAGACTGTGTTATGTTGCTCTGGTTCTTATCCATTTCTGGACTTCTCCAAGTATGGTGCAGTTGTCTCAATGCTGAATTTTGCCTTTCTCCTGCAGAAAGCAGTCATGTAATTATGCAGCATACAATGTTGTTTCTTTTTTTTTTTTTTTTTTTTTGAGTGGTGGGGTGGGGAATGTATATGCAAAACAAAGGTGAAGCATGTTATATGACAACTAGTTTAAGAACAAGAGTCACACTACTGACATTAAACCTGTAGTCATCACAACTGGGAGGGACAATGATGAGGTTATCGGTAGCTCTTCAGGTACCTGTCTCTTCTCCTCATCTTTTCTTTCAGAAGAGGTTCTTACTGGCAGACTGTTTAAATTCTCTCTCTATGCTCAGGTATGAATTTCTATGCCTGCAAATTATTTTTAGTACAATCAGTTGTGTTTTAACCTGATCTTATTCTGTATTGAAGTTTCTGACCTCTTTTTCCTTATTCAAAGTTTATTTAGAGAACAATCACACAGCAAAAGGATTCTATCAAGATTCAGAGCTGATTAATGTATTTTTTTTAGTTTTGACTAACATCATCAAAATACCTAAGGTCAGCCCTTCCTTTGTTATTGAAGGAAATGACAAAAGAGAACAGTACCCTTGCTCTTTGATGTACTTTCCCAGAAGGGAAAGTGTACTTGAAATTATTATTGCTGCTTGATGTCATTTTCAAGAACACATCAATGGTCTTTTCTGAAATAACGTTTAAGGTTTTCCCTGGATTTTTAAGACTGCCATAGGCATTGAAACAAGTTGTAGGAAGACTTAAACTAACTTGTGCGTCTTCTTGTTAAGAATGATTATCTTGGGGAAAATAGTGTTAAAACGAATCTTTACCTATAGCAACACGGAACAGAAGGAATGTAAGACCAGATTTAAAAGTAGATACTGAAAATTCACACTAACAGGGGTAGGCCAGTCAGAGTTCCAGTCAGACATTCACCAGGGAAAGCAGTGAAGAGTCTTTACATGAACTTCATTCCCTATTTGGCATAACAATCTTGAATCCCACAAAGTATCTCTATATGCAGAGTACATTGGGTTTAACACATCTTAAAACAACCTCTGCACTTAGATTATTTTGCTCCCCCTGGATCCAGACAGGTCCTTAGACTAATCTACTCGCACTTTCAAGCCTGAATTATTTGTCTTACCAGCACCCAATTCACTAATACAATACTGCCTTAGCCTCATGCCTGTCCTAGGTGCCGGAGGGTCCTCTTCTGAAAAGTCTCAAAACCAAGCCTACATTCATAACTCTTGTGACGGAAAAAATCTTCGTTTCATTGCTACCAAAGATTTTAGTCTGCATATATTTTCCTAGAATAAAAAAGGTGCACATGAGAAAAAGTAGATTGTTAATTAGAATTAGTTTAAAAGTTTCATTTTCAGAGAAAGCACAGCAGGTAATTCTTATCCTCTCTCCTGTCTATGTGTACGGTTTTCAGGAACAGTGGAGATGAGGTGAAGAATACAGTCACGGTTTCACATTCTATCAGCACAAACCCAATGATTTTATTCCAAGTTCAGCAAATGATTAATCAGGGAAATTCCTTGCTCCATTAAGTAAAACATCCTGAGCATCTAGACTACTTAGGATCATTAGATTTTTTAATGATTTATGGTCTTCTTCAGGATGATATTCTGCTTTTAAGGCAAAAACAGCTCAGAATACTGTGAGTAACACTTCAGAGAAAACTCAGAGTATGATAGAACTGGAAGGAAACAACATGATGAGAGAGAAGTTGGAGAAACAACTACATTTCTTTCTCAATGTTTGACTCTTTCATTATTTTTTCTTTTTTAACAGAGTTGTTTCTCTAACCTCTGACAGAAGTTGTCAATCTAGTAATGGCCAGTATTTGAAGCCACATTTTCACACCTTTAGAGAATAATGTTATACCCTTAGTTATTTGTAATGTCTTTATTTTTCAGTCAGTAGAAGAAACAAAACTTGAATGTACATGATAGTGAGCTTCCCAGGTCCCACATGAGTACCTCTGGCCAGCATGAAACTGCTAGCAACTGCATGAGTTGTTACAGCCACTTGTGTGGTTGTCTGATCCTGCTCATTTCACAGATTATCCATAAAGTTACTGACATTTGAAACATTTGATTCCAATAAAAAGTTGTTTTAAGAGTAGACCCCATAAGATTTAAGTCCTAGTTCTTCATCTTAGCTCTAAATAGACTGAACAGTCACGAGCATCTCTGACATCAGAACCTGTGGTGCTATTCCTTTCAAATCAGTAACAAAGTATTCTCAGCTTTCTTTCTTTATTGCTTTTATTCTGCCAGGTTTTGTGCCATCTTTAAAACCTAGTTCCTGTATGTGGAACATATTTTTACTAAGTACATACTACTTTTTATCTTATTCAATATATTTTCCTAATATTGGTCGGTTCTCCTAGTTTATGTCACAGTGAAACCTTTGAAGAGAAAACTTGTATTTTTGGTTTTCATAAAAAGGAACACATGGAATATAGACTGAAATATGATTATACAATAAAAGACAATGAAAAAGAAAAGTAGAAACAATTCTGTTGCATTAGCAGTTTTTCTACTGGTAGACTGAATGTGCAGTTCACTTATAAGTGAACTCAGTTCTGGTTCAAATTAGATTTTAAAATGAAACTACTAGATTTTGTGCCATAAGAGGAAAGGAAGTGGCTTTAAAATTTTGCTAAGGAATTAATGCTATGCATGTTTCATTGAATAAAAGTATATGGTTTATCTGTCTTATGTAATTATTAGGGAAAGGCTTTGCATCAAATCCATTTGCTGTACAAGTTCAAAGCAGGCTTGGTTAGCTGTTGGTTTTTTTTTAGCCAAGAGCAGAAGCCCAATTGCAGACAAATCATGCTAAAAGAAGTTGTTCTCATGATATCTCTGAGCTGGCAGAAGGAAATGAGCACTGGAAAACTCATAAGAAAGTCTGATCATGTAACATTTCCAGCCTTATTTCCAGACCAAAGAGGTTTGGACAAGTTTTGATTAAGCAGACTAAATTTTGGATGCTTATCTGACCTGAACAGTCTGAATTTTCTGAGGTTCATTGTTGGTTACTATCCATTTGAGGAGCCGTTGGAACTTCTATACGTATAATCAAAATAAAGTTTTTCATCCAAAATGCTTCCAGCTTATTCTGCTGTGTTGCTAGTGTATGCTCATAAAACGCGTGTTGAACCGAGCCTTCTTCTGACATAAAAAATAAAAAGAAATGTGGCAAATTCTTCAGACAAAAACTGAACCAAATTCTCATGTGTGCCTTCAGCTTAGACAACGATAAAGTGAAGATCTGTCTCTCAGATACTACAAAACCTGCTCCAAAGAATCTGTGACGGGTTTAATTTTGTAAGCCATTAAAATCTAAACTGAATTTAAGCCACCCACATAGCCTTTACTACAATTTCAGTGGGAAAAGTATCTCTAGAGCTCAAAAAGACTTCTTGAGATCCCATGATTCTCTACGTTTAAAGCTTCTCACTGGAAGAACTTCTCATTGTGAGTGTTATTAGGATGCTTGTGGATGGACAGAAATTATTCACGTAGCCGTTTCTGCCTTGGACTCTTCTATGAATTTCTTCATCTTATAGAGAAAGTATCTTGTTTAGTTGCATGTTTCATAGGTTTTTTGCCTTTTTTTTTTTTTTTAAATGAGACCCCAGATTATGNAAAAAAAAAAAACAAAAAAACCCACCTCTGTAACATGTATCAGCATGACACACTGTTCTTCTGCAGTTGGTAAGAATTTAATGGAATCTCTGGGATGCGCAGCCTAAGAAAGAAGGTCTAGAGAAAGCAAATGTTGGAAATCTAGAGAAAGCAAAAAAGTTGTACTTTTTTGTTATCTACCTGATGTCTAATCCTTTGGCCACAGTAGTATAGTTTGGAAAAAGGGCTTCATGATTCAGTTTTAGACTAGTTTCATATGTGAAACTTCTAAAACTTTCTGTCTTTTCATTATATGTTAAATAAGATATGGTTTATCATTTCCCAATGCTGTACACAGCTCTCTCACGATGCTCTCCCTTTCCAAAATTCATCCTCTTAGATCTATCAATACAAAGATTAATATTACTTCCTATGAGACTTTTTCAACCTCTCCCAAACATTTTAGTAAGAGCATTATCAAGCGTGACCAAACTAACAAAGGTAAAGGCTCACCCTAGTCCCATAGCCCACAGCACATGGCTAGGACTATTCAAAAAGTTTACTGTTCAATCCATGACACACCAAGCAGAGATTCACCATTGAGCTGTTCATGATAGTAAATGTGGGTTTTTTTCTTTCTTTTCTTTTTTTCTCCCACTGAATATTTAGGATTAATTTAGAAATACTCCATGTGCCCATGGAACCCCAGCAGTTCCTTGCAGCTTACCTTGTTGAACATTCTACTATAAAGAAGCCCAGTTAGTTTATTTTTCCTGTCAGCTCATATTGTACCTTAATAAATCTTTCCCATTTTAGGTTTCCTCCCTAGCTTTTTCTCTGTCTTAGTTCCTCCTTTTCTTATTTGCAACTTCACACTGTGGAAACTTGCAATACTATGACTAATGAAGGAGAGAATGATTCATAAATTAGTCACTAGCAAGACAAGCATCTTAGCAGCATCGCAGTGGCTTTAAAACATTAGACTGGTTTCTGGCCCAAGGTCAAGCTCCTAGAGATTCTTGGGTAGACAGATCTAAATAAGCACTAATTAAAATTATTGGCTCCTAACCATCTACCTGTAAGGAGTCTAGTTATATAGCATTCTAATGAGCCAGCGGCAAAAGGAGCCAGGCATCTGTTCATGAATATCTTGTAGTCTTTTCTACTTCTCCTTGCTGTGCTAGGAAGTAAACAAGATACTAGGAATTTGCTTTTTCAATCTTTGTGACCCAAGATGTAAATTACAGTGCTTTACTTCTGTCCACTAACTGGATGATATGACTATTGCTTTTACCCAAAACAAGTTAGATTTGGTTACTAAAAAAAGCTTAAAGCTCCTCAGATGAAAATACTTCATTGTATGTCACTCCAGACAAGCATGAAAACAAGGCTAATAAAGTAAAATCCAGCTTCTTGACAATGAACTATTCACAAGCAGGCTCACATGTCCCTGACTAGTTCATGGCACAAGGTACATTGACAAATATCACGTCAACAGGACAAGGGGTAACAGTTTTGAAATTAAAAAAGGTAGCTTTGGATTACATATTAGGAAAAAGTCCTTCACTATGAAGGTGGTGACGCACTGAACAGGATGCTCGGATTAGTTATGGATGTCCCACTAGTGGAGGGGTTCAAGGCCAGCTTGGATGGGGTTTGGGGTAACCTGATATAGTGGGAGGTGTCTCCGCTTTCAACCCAAACCATTCTATGATTCTAGGTTAGAACCACCAGCTAAGATACACATGAGGCAGAAAGTCTAGAGCTAGTTCTCTGTCTTTTCACTGAAAGGACAGTTTTCATCAGTAGTTCTTATTCTCTGCCATTTCGAAGGAGGGTTGTTCACAACAAGGCCATGTTCTGAGCACATAGCTTAATCTCAATACATCGGGGTAGAAAAACCAACTTTCTATCATCCCCCCTGGCTCAGCTTAAGTTTTGGAACTGTGGATTTTGGTAACATATGTACGAGCATATAGGAAGTATAGGTGCGGGAGAACCCAGAGCCTGTACAATAAATAATGTCCTCTACTAAGGCTGTTGAGCTGCTCTCTCTCCCAGGGCACATGTGGCTCCCAGTCATAGAGGGGTCCCACCTGAAGGGAAAGGCAAGCACAAGAGAGTGAAAACAGAATGAATACTTTTGTAGGTAAACATTAGTGGCTGTAAGATGGAAAAGTGATTCTTTGGCTAACAGCAATTTTCTGACTTGGACTCTTTTTGAGTAAGCTGATTTCAAGCTCTGCCATCATGCCACTTCTCAAGATAGCACAGAAGAAAGCAAGAAGGGGATTTCTAAGAGAACATCAGTAGGTTCTCAGCACTACAAAAAATCAATTCCTGCAGTATTTTCTCTGAAATGCAAAATAGGCATAGACTGCCCAGTCTCACTCCCCTAGCAGGAAATAGACTCTTTTTCAGTTTAAATACTCCCACTCCTTCTCTTCACTGATTCATTTTGTTTTGCTTGACTTGACAAGATGAGGTTGGTCAAATCTGAATTATCTGCATGTTGCTGACTGGATCAGCAGCAGATTCTTAAATATGCTAATCATTTAGACTTATAAATTACTTCAATGAGGTCTGTAAATCTTAGTTCTGTACGGACATATATACAATAAAAAACAACTCAAAGCTTTAAAAAAAGCAAGGACACCCCTAGCATGCAGGCTGTTCTTTAAATGCAGTGCAACCTGTCTTGGAATTTTCCCTGGATTTCTTATGGTTAGTCTTCTAACCATAATTGATCTTCTTTGAAGAAAAATTAAATTTACCTAATAGGCCAAATTTTGCAAAACTCTGAGAATGTAAGGAAAAAACAACTACACTTGGACAGGTGAAGACATCAATGCATAAAAATACAAAGATTTTTCTGAAGTAAAAAGTGTTTAAAATTCAAGATCAAATTGTGAGTATGAGTTCACAAAGGGCACATCCTTTTTGATCAACCACATCTCCTTCTATGACCAGGTTACCCGGCTGGTGGGTGAGGGAAAGGCTGTTCACACAGTCTGCCTGGACTTTAGCAAGGTCTTTGACACTGTCTCCCACAGTATTCTAGGAAAGTTAGGAGCCCATGGCGTGGACAGGTTCACACTTAACTGGGTAAAAAACTGGCTGGAGGGTTGGGTCCAGACTGTGGTGATGAATGGAATTAAATTCAGCTGAGTGACATGGTTTAGTGAGTAATCTTGATGGTAGATAGATGGTTGGACTAAATGATCTTGGAGGTCTTTTCCAACCTTCATGATTCTATAATTCCCTGACCTTCAGTACTGCAAGAAGTACAAGATGCATCAAAATTCAATCCCAATAATCACTTTGCTCTGGAGCTAGTTCTTCAGATCTATAGAAGCGTTAACAAATGCTATTATGCTCCCACTTTTAAAAAAGTTTTCTCTGCAACGCATTTAGCTTCCATTTACATGTATAAAATGAACAGTCTGAGTCACATACTAAAAGTGTAGGTTCCAGATAAAAAAGAAAGTTAATTTGACTTCAGATGGTAAAAATTTAGCAATAAATTCTGAAGACGTCTGCCATTTGACTTTGTTTAGCTATGATAGCCCAGACTATATGCACATATATCACTCCCACGCCATTATAACAGATTTATCAGTCAAAACAATACTTCAGTCAAGACAAAAAGCTAAAGTAAATGTGTTGCTTGTTTGAAATGAGTACAAACAAATTATGTGCTATTCTCCTTTGGGGAATCATACTATAAGATGCATTATAAGATGATAATTCATTTCTAGCAACATTAGCATTCTCATTATTTCTCTTTTCCTCATACTTGACTTTCTTTGATATGAATAAATCTAATTGCTTTCTTCACTAATTTGGTTTTGATACAGTTTTTTTGCTTGCGTACAGGGACTGGAGATTATTACTAATGCACATGCATTCATTGGTTTGATCGGAACACAAGCATTGCACAAAGTCCAAGTTAGTTATGAGTGTACGTGATTTATTCACGCTGAATGACACGGTCATTTATTGGCCAAATGTAATTTGTTAGACTCAATCACAGTTCTTTTTCATTGGTTAGCTATCTTGCATCTGATCTGAAGGTCTACTCTTGAAATGACTGCATCAGATATCTTCTGCCACCTCTGGCATTTTTTTTTTTTAATGGAAATCTCCCAAGAACTGTCAACAGCTACAAAAATTCTTTAACGCTCTGCACCTTTGCGTAATATAATAACTGTGCATTTTCCACAAGCTCTGCAAAGGTCTTGTTAACACTCTTCATTGTCTGGATCGGGCTTATTCCATTAATCACATGGACATCTACTGAGCAATGCTAATGCCCAGGAAATAATGGATATGCCAGTACTTCTCTAATGTCCAGCAATTAATAAGTTCCTAAGTAAATTCCTACCTATTTGGAGAATTACTCATTTCCTAAGATCTTTCCAACTCCCATAGAAAGAAAAGTGTGAATGTTTATTTGGATGTCTGATCATAACATTTCCATGCAAAAGAGTTATCCTCAGAATATTCCTTCTTGGAAGTGTGGTATGCTTGTTACTCTAGCCATTGTGATCTCACAAAGTCCTCTGTGAAAATGAGCAATACGGGGAGGATTACTGATAATCAACTAGATTGACAATATATAATATATCAGAATTCTTTTTCTCACTATCATATTACACATTATGCTAAATATATAGTACCAGTTTGTTATTTCATTATCGTAGACATTTTCAGTTCTGCTAATTTTATTGGGACAATTCAATTTTGCCTTATCCCTCAACTATCTCATATAGATGCACCTGTTTTCAGCACTTTGATGACACCAACTAGCTTTCCAGATGCATCTTCTGGAGTCTCAGAACATGCCCTTTTGTGTATTTTACATATACATACATAATTTGCATGTTGTGAACTATTTAGCAATTGTGTATAGTTCAAATAACTGGATGCCTAAGTCCAGGGCACACTGGCACAGATAGAATCAAAGTGCAGGTCCAGTCCTTTTTTTTATTAGCCCATACTGACCTTAACATTGTGTCTTGATATCACTGTAAGAGACCCAGAATATATCAGTTACTACCATCTCTTAGAATCTACAAAACACAGTTAGTATATCTAATAATACATTTGTCACTCAAAGAAATAGATTCCACTCAATCTTCATTCCATCTGTTTTGTTACTGACTGCATACACGCAAGTAGCTAAAGTTGGTTGTACCCTTCAGTGGATTGATTCAGTGGCATAATCATTCTGAAAATGAATTAGCATAGACCAGGGAAGTACAGCAGAAAGAGGAAGCAGAGAAATCTATTTTTTTAAATGTCATGAAACTGATAGACTTCTCAGATGCTCACAGTGCTGTAGACTCAGATATGTTTCAGAAACAGTTATGCCTTGTAAAAATGAGTAGCAATAAAGGATGGTTTCAAAATGTTCTCAGCAGATATCGCCACAAGTCTTCTTGACACACTTCAGTGCTTCTTCAAACTGAGAAACACTGGCTGTGCGATTAACCTTAACAAGTCCTTTGTCTTTTTAAGTACCAGTCTTGCATCTTAGTGGTAACCTTTTTCAGTGACTTTCTAGAAATTTCCCTTTTTTCAAAGCCACAGAGCTTTCTTTTTTCTCAGTAACACATAAACATTATTTTCACTAAACATTTTGTGGCCTCTTTAATGAAGCTTGGGTATTTCAGCTTCATTCAAAATTTTGGCAGCATCCAGAATTGGAAAATCAAAGGAAATGTGATCTGTTCTCCTAAGGATACATTACAAATTATATCGCAAAATTACAGTAGATTACCATTTGGAGGAATACCGCTGATGTTAAATGAATGAAAAATGTCTTCCGACTGAAAGTACTTGGCTTTCTTTTCTCTGTCACTGCTTATCACAAATGTAATCTTTACCATAGATGTGAAATGTGTCCTTCAACCTTGTAATCTACCCTAGCAATGTTGTAAACAACATAAAAAATCATCAGAACTATGTTAATGCAAGCATTAACATTGAAAGTACAACTGAAATTGTAGAAGAGCTATTTACAAGGAAACCATAGAACAGATAAAAAGATATTGCCTATGTACTAGCTGCAGATTTGCCTCACTTTTCAGCTTCTGCCAGTTATTATCTCGGCTCATGTATTACCAAGCAACTTGCTAAAGCAGTGTCTAAACAAAGAGAAACAAAATTTTACTAGGATCAGGGCTGCAAAATTTATCTTTTCTTTTTTCTTTTTTTAATTATTATTCCATAGCAAACATTTATAAAATGGTTGGATGAAATACACTTCTGGCCCTGAGTGCAAGTAAACTAATTTCCTGGAATTACGGTAAAACCACTTATCTCATCTACTACCTATCATTATCAATTACCGTGTTACAAATCCTGGAACAAACAAAAGGCCAGGAATGTGGAAAAACAGGTTTCAGGGCTCCTTAGACATTTTGCCATGGTCTTTTCATTAAGTCCAAACATAATTACAGGTATTAGCAATAAAGACAGCAGCGGTAAATCTGATCAATGAAATTACAAAATGAAATGGTCTGTTGTAATTTGTGATGGCATTGCTCAAAAAAGTAGGGATCAAGATACGTATTTTAGAGCAAAGTGTCTACCCTGGGTGGGTGACTGTTTGGGACACTGAATGTCACCATTGCTGCTGTACATCCAACTGGAATTTACTAACTACAGGGTGTAGAAAAGAAACTGCAGAGGAAATCTGATCTCTGAAAGAATGACTGCACCTACTGAAAGCATTCATCTTAAACCGCTTTATTTCCTAGGCTGGATGTTATTGCAAAACATTATTTTACTATATTTTTTATATATTTTTAAAAATATTTTATATTTTTACTATATTATTTTACTATAATTCTAAATCCTAAAAATTTAGTCTTATAGCCAGCCAACATGGCAAGAAATCTTAAATTGCAATTGTGATCATCTACCAGAAATCTCAAAAATTTTCTTTTAATAACACACAGCTTAAGAAGCAAACTCATTTTTAATCACATCTGCAAGTAAAAAGCTGACAAAGGTCAACAGGAATTTTGACTGAATGAGAACCGAGTTAAAATTTTGGTCTTTGAGCCAACATTAATGATTTTAACAGTAAGCCAATTTCACCTCTGATGTTATTGAACCCATTTCAACTGACAGGTGGTCCCATCTCAAAATCTGTCATTCATTTTAAAAGCATTTAATTAGTTTTGCTTTTAAGAAATGTACATAAACAGAAAAAAAACATCCTGGAAACTGAGAATACTTACAAAGTAAGGAAGCCTTAATTGTACCTTTAATTTCTATAGATCTAATTCACAGCTTCACCATAACCCACTTGGATCACTGAAGAGCTACATTAACACAACTGAAAATTGTACCTGTGTGCTTACAAAATATACACGACTAAAATGTTATAATCTACTAAAATGTTACCAGTTCTTTAAATTCAGTTACAAATAGATTCCTAATAGAAATGGTCTATTCCATCCTATTTTTATGTTCATGTCCAAGATACAAATCTGCCCAGATTGTTTTTATGAGCTTAATGAACAAATACACGCACATAAATGTCCATGCATCATACAAATGTAGAGCTTCATGAGAAAAATCAGGTTAGGTTGGATCCAAGGGAAAATATGCCTGATAAAACCTATCCTGAGATTTATGTGTTTCCAGAGAACACATTGAAAAAATTCAAAAAGATCCCTGCTTACTTTGACTTCTTGCCTGGTCTGAGGGTTTGTTATACATCTAAAATTTGAACTGAAATATTAGAAGCCCTAGTGAAGCTAGACTGATTTCAGCAAGGCAGGATTTGGGGTTTAGACTCATTAAGGAATGTCAGTCTGAAGCTGCAGTCAATCTCAACAAAGTTGTTTGTCTGCCTTGAGGTTTAACTGGCTTCTACTAAAAGAAGTACTCTGGATATACAAACTGAGAGAAAATAAAACCACTTCCATAAATGAGAATGTCTGAAAGATTGAAATACACACACCATTAAAATAAATAAATAAATTCACAGGGAAAGTGTGTGGACTTTTTATGCCTTACATATGCTTTTAAAATCCCTCCATGATTTACGAAATAAATATCTAGGGATATCTTACTCAGTCATAAAGCTTGGTAAAATACCTTAGGAGAGTTATAGTCCATAGGGCAAAAAGATGCAAAAAAATAATTCAAAGTCATGCCTAAAACTGAATAAAATGGAGCTTTTCTTTCCACAGCAGTCTTTTCCATTTTATTCTGTTGTGTTTTTCTATTTCAGTGATGAGGAATGCATCCAGGGACAGATGAATTAATCTCCAACGCCATATGCGTACATGTGAATACTTCAGTATGTTCAGGAAAACAAGGCTTTCATAACTACCGTAGTGACTGATAAAGGCACTTTTTTTTAGTGGTTGTCCTAAAAGTACACTGTAAATGCTCTCTTTCATAAGTCCTAAAGGCTCTGAGCAAGACACTGGAATTCCCATCTGTACAACGCATGCTTTCATCTGTGTGATCATCAACACATGTTGAATACGTTTCTGAAAGTTTGTTTTAAAGCTCTGGCCATGGGACATCATGTGACCACTGAATCATTTTCTTCCAGCTGAGGGTACATTTTATCTTGCCAGACATTTTCATAGTTTGTGCAAGCAGTTCCTGAAGTCTGATTCAGCTGCTCATGATGTGGCCGTCTGCTTGTCTGAGTACAGGGGAAGGTTTAGAATTTCATATTCCTCTCCACACTGCAACTTTTAATCCTCCAAAACGTTTCCTGAACATTGAACATATGCTGGTTTGATTACTTCTGGCAAACACCATTTAGGAATAGTTTGTTGATTAATTCTAAACCATACTGCGTTGGTCTTCAAAGAACACCTTAATAATTTTAAGTAAGCCAGGAGGAAAAGAGCTTTTTATCTTCCAAAAGACATTTTGCTGAAGCATTTTTCACACTAATGAAAATAATATTTTCATGGCATATTAGGAGAGCTTTTGGGGGTATGTAATGTTCTAAGCTGCACCATATTTAATAGGATTTATTGCATACATCCCCCATTTAATAAGGTCAAATACACACAGCAAAGTCTGTTAACTAAATAAAATAAGACTGGCAGCTGCAGACTTCGAGTAACTAAATCGGCAGAAACAAAAACCTAGTAGAAAACTATGGTTATCCCTTAAAGTATACTGGATTTTTTTTAGTGCCAAATCAATGCACATGCAATATATTCAAGCTACCAAAACACTGATGAACAGAGAATTACATTAATGCAGTGAGCACCCTCAGCCAGCTCCAAACCTCACACAACCACTGTTGATACCAGTAGGTCAGAATTCTCCCACTTAGACAGTCAGGCTATTATACCACAGTGAGAAAAAGGGTACAAGTCAGAAGGTATAGGCACACCAAGCCTTTTCTCAGAGTTAGACTGCTCTCTTTCCATCTTATTCTGATTTTTCTGGTTTGCTCTACATGTGGTTTATTGAAAGCTGCCTCATGTAAACTGTTTGGTGTAGTCAGTACCACAGACGATTCCAGCCATATGCAGGCTTTCTTAATATGGTAAGACTTCTAAATTCTTCTAGACATTAGAGACACAGAAAGTCTACTAAGCGATCCAGCCCATTTCCCAATCTCATGTATAAACTGGATTTTTCTGTGCTTCGTGCAATCTAGCTTTAAACAGTCTCAAGCAATGTGGCTTCCTCTACTTCCTGCAAGAGACAATTCAGTACTCTAATAGATCATGCTGTCAGGATGTTTCCCCTGAAATTCTGCATAATTCTTCCTTTTTTTAATTTCATCCTATCAACACAAGTTATATTCCCTTTCCCTTAATTTATATCATTGTTTTTCAAAGGAAACATAACAAAAGTTTTAATGAAAAGGAAGCCTGTCTTGTGTAAACAATAAAAATCCATGTTAGAAAGAAGCATTTGCCTTACTTCTGTGAACTAGGGAATTAATATGAGGAACGGCAACACAGGGCAACAGCTCATGCTGTGTTGTGGTTAAACAGAACTCCAGCAATGAAGCTGCAAGACTATTACTAATTCCACTACCTATTATTCAAGTGGGCTATAAATCTGGCAAACTTTTTCCATTGGTCAACCTTACTAATCAAGTTTAATTAAGAATTTATGTAAGGGCTTGATTCCAAGGTCTTTGAAGTCAGAGGGATTCTTTCCATCAGCTTCACTGGGAACTGGATTAGGCCTATATTACACGTGAAAACACCACTGCATTTAATAGTATGCTAATAGCACAAAAATAAGTATTGTGGGAAAATCTGGAAAATACTTGTTCACAATGCCTTGTATATATTTTAATTCTGTGAAACTATCTGACTAAACTAACTGATTAAATCACCTGCAGTCTACATTAATAGAGCAAGATAATTTTCAAACCTATCAATTTTCACTTTAAAATTATTTATATCGTAACAGCATGCAGAATGAAGTATCAATTTCTTTGACAAAGCATTCATTTTCCATATGGTTTCTGTAACAAAACTCTTTAGCCTGTTCATAGTAGTCATAAAAAGCAGCAACATGAGTACCTCTTCCCAGTATTTCTAGAGCAAATTCAGATAAGGTTACATTCATGTATTATCACTTTGTTCTCTCTCTATAGTTATCTGGTCAATGTAATTTCACAGAACAAATTTTCATACAGGAGTTCAGAGGAAAGTGCTAATAGCAGCTGTATTCTACCTCTCTTGCACGAAGTTCAGAGTTGTTAAATGCATTCCAGTGCGTGCTCTCAACCAACACTGTGCTCCACCTCTCACAGATAGCTTGGGGTCTTTTATTTTGATAAATGACTTGGCATTCTGAAAAGCGGTCAGTTTTCATCCTAGCAAAACAGGCTGATGTATTGGCAATGAGATAAAATCTCACGGCTTCATTCAGTGATGTATATTAAAGCTTCCAAGCAAGGCATGAAGGCACATATACCCGAATCTAACATATGGACTTCATCTCTTTCCCTTGCTAGGCACTTAGCTATGTGCCGGCAAAACTCCCATGTTCGTGCTAAATCGCTGCTGGTCCAGTTAAAGTAAACAAAGTAGAGATAATGCTGCTTTTCTTTCCAGCCAGAAATGCCGGTTTCCTGCTTAAATGAATACCTTTGATGGTGGTTCACTGGCAGAATTTGCCTTAGGTGAAGAAACATAATTATGCAATTTTCAGCTAAAATATTTTTGCCCTTATAGAGAGAGGGAAACTAAGATCTAATCCACTCTCTCAAGGAGTGTCCATTTGTGGATTTAAAACTATTTTTACTGCTCAAAGCTGATTTCTAGTGAGGAAAAAGAAAAAAAAATTGACCAAAGTTCACATGAAGTTAGCAAGCATCTTAGTTAGTTAACTAACTAACATGAAGTTAGTTAATTAACTAACATGAAGTTAGTTAGCATCTTTTGGAGTCCCGTGGCCTGTATACACTTCACACTGAAGCAGCAAGTTGCATGTTTTAGGGATAAAGCATACTACATTCACAGATTATATACATAAAATGGGTAGGATATACATTTATATATGATAAATAATGTACAAACTACAAACTCTACATTTCCATATTTCAAGGTGAAAGAGGGCAGTTCTGTCTCCTTATCACACTGTCAATCTTAGAAGTCAGTTTCTCATACTTGAAATGTGTGAAGCTAGAAGGCTTGCAACATCATATTTAATGGAACTTACTGAACTAATTGCTATGAAAGTACACAGTCGCAGCCTAATAAAATGAGATATGAAGCAAGGCTACGTTCACTTGGAAAATGTTCTCTTTACACAACATAATTCTAATGCTGGATCGCAGAAGCGATGATGCAGTTCAACCACAGTAGTGACATGCAGTTATTTTAAATATTATTTAATAGATAAAATGTGAGATATCATCATATATCTCACAATTAAGGGGTCCATCCTATTTTACTATTGATACTAAATGAGTTGTTCTACCCCTAGTGCCATTATCAAGCATGTAGAATGACACAATGTAACCCACTTCACCCAGCAAGCAGCTGGGAAACAATCCCTTGCCCAAAGCTCATACAAAAATACATGCACAGCATACAAAAGACTAATAAAAACTTTCTCATATTTTCCTTAATTATGTCTTTTCTGATTTTTTCAGTGACTGGGAAAGTTCTGATGCAACCTTTTATGGGTCTGCACTTCCCCCATCAGGCAGCAATAATCAGTGTTTAGGAAATCTGCTTTTCTACACTGTTATGAAAAGAAGCAGTTAATTGCATTTCTCATCAGGTTTTAGCATGGAGTCAGTCATATCTAAAGGCAGCGTGCTGAAAAAGCTCTGCGCTGTTCTCCTTTTAGCATTCATCTACCTTCAGTAGAGCAAAGGCTCAGATGGAGCAGAGATTTCTCAGGTAGTAGCCTGAGGTCAGTTTACATGTGTGCCAATTCACCAAAACTGAGACACTGTTCATTAAGACTGACTCTTGTCTTCTATTCTTGGAGACTGAGGCTGATGATAGAGATTGTTGCAGCCCTACGTCTTCCACTTAAAAATGAAGACCAGCCCAAAAGCTAGACCCTACTTTCAGTTTGCACTGTCAGTTAAAAATGCTCCAAAACTGCAAAATTGGGAAATTTCTTTGCAGTAGTTTTCTAAGCCTCTTGAATTCCTGCACAGCTTATAAAAACCCCATTTCAATTGCAGGGTATCATCACTGACATCAGAAAATCTGGCTCCGTATCTCCCAATAGATGGCCAATTTGTTTTCATAATAAACAATACCACAAATCATAGAAAAAGTTGCATAGCTGCCAACATCTCTTCAGTCTTTATAAGAAAAGAAACAGACTCTGCTATAATCAAAGGATTTTGTTTTCATTTTGGTGAAGAGGGATATTGCGCTCTGCCAGAAGGTTTCTGTCTGCGATACCATCAAACAGTCTTTTGGCATTAAGGACAGTAGAGACTCTCCTGTAGTGTGCTTATGCAAAAAGTCACTTTGGAACAAGAAAAAAAAAGTATGAGAAAGATTTCAAGCAAAATTGAATGAGGAAACTATCAGAAATACTTAATTCACTTGATAAAGGATTCACATTATTAAAACTACTAGTTTAGTGGTTATTATTATTAAAAACACTAGTTGTTTGTTGTCCGTTTCTTTGAGATACTATTACCATTTTAATTTCTTAATCTTTCTATTGTGGATGGGAAAATGATTTTTTTTTTTCTGAGTGAGCATTAAACATTTAATAAATCTATGATTAATATAGCAGCTAAAGTAAATAATGTATCCTTGAAGTGAAAACACTTCAACGAAAGTGTGAGTAGTTCTTAGATGTTGAAGTTCAAGTACACAGAGAAGAACACCTCAGTCTGATGCAGTTTAATGTTGGTTTCTTGACTGTATTCAAAGTAAATAGCACCCATAAACAGCCGCTATTCAACAAACATAGCAGGACTGGATTTGGATGCATGTCCATGGACATTTCCATAGCTTCTGATCTGCCCTCTTCTTAAACAAGTAATAGAGAACAGAGTACATGCTGTCAATAAGATTTGCTATTTGAAAAGATTTCTGTACACAAGCAGAGTCATACTCTACAAAACACTTTAGTTAAGTTTTTGAGGGAGAACACAGAAGAGTTAATTATGAATTTGTACTTTCTGACTGAAAACCAGAAAACAGCACAGCAACTGCATGTATATTTATTTGCCAAGGACATATTAATTTGCTTACAGGTTTTATTTCAATAGACTTGATCTGTTCTCATAACAAATACCTCATAAATGGCTCAAGTCCATTCAGGATAAAAGTTTAGCTGTGACAATTCCCTTCTGAAATAAAGAGTATGTAGTATCATACTGTTATATCATTTTAAGTATGTTTCAGAGGATGTAGAAAACACAAGTGAGTTTGATAGTCCGTAGTCTACTGGAGAGGTCTGACATTTTCTTATGGATATCTTCTCTTCCCTCTTCTAATACTGCTCTTTCCTGGCTCTTAACAACCTATAGCTTCTTGTTATTATGGTGCACGAGTCTTGTCCTTGGTTTTAGAGGAATGTGGGAAGAACATATTCTAACATGTTTGTGATGCTCAGGACAACTTTCTTTGAAATTAAACCTGGGCTGTCATCGTAGGCAGCTAATAAGTTTCAGAAGTCACTTTTTCCTGTAACATTTACTTGTTATGTGATGGTTTTGTTCATTCATCAGAATGAAACCACAGAGCTAAAAGTATGGAAATATAATCTGAAGATGAATGTTCTTTTGTTTTGCTGTCATAACAATCACATCCCTAGCTGTCAGAGATGAAGCAATAACACAAAATCTTCACGTGTGTTTAGACAAAACTGAGTTCAGTTTAGACTTTAAACTTCACTGGATTTTTAGTCACTGTATTCTTGAGGGTGCAAGACTAGGTTGCTCCTTTTAAAATGGAAAGCAGAAGCAGCAAATACCTGCCAAAGAGGCAAAATGGGGAGCTGCTATTTGAAAAGAGGTGAGCTTGATATGCATGTGAGAGGGAGGAAGGAAGGACACAGATGACTTCAGTGTAATGGAGAGGTACTTAAACTAGCAAACTTGGATAACTGTAGATCTATCACAGCAGTATAGCGCACCACACAAATGCGTTTTCTCCAATTCTGGAGTAGCCTGATGCCTTTCTGACCTGTTTCTACCCTGTGTCATCCAAAATTAGATGACCTAGACACATCTACATTAGACTCCAGTTCCCTTTGTGTCTGCTTCAGTACATCATAATACAAAAATCAATGCAGTTTTTTGTTTTACTTTCATAACTGAAGAATCAGGCTTGAAAATTAAATCTGCTCAGTAAATTCCAAACGCCACCATTAACTGGAGTCAAAGAATCCAGTTACTTGTGTGTACACATAAATAAAAATAGAAGATACTGGAAAACTAAATGTTTTTAAAAAGAGCAATGTGAGATTGCTTACCACACGCAGCAAAAGGGTACTATTTATAGCCTCCTTTGAGATCAAGGACATCAGTTAATAAGAATGCTAAGAAGTTAGTATTTATTCAATTTAAGTAAAATGCTTAACAACTGAGGAAGTGAAATAGTTTCTTTTAGAGCTATTAGCAGTTTGAATTAATTAAGAGAGTAGAGGGCTGTTACCACTGCAAATGTTTTCAGTCACAAAACTCTCACTGAATTCAACGGCAATAAGGTAGCTCCAAGAAATAACAGAAAATAACTGCAGGACTTGACCATGATTCACACTGAAGCAAGACCTTTTTAGTGTTTCTAGTGGGACAAAAAGAAATTCATTAAATGCTTGCCTCTCTTTGGCTGTCAGGGTGACTTAAATGAAACTGACCGCAAAATATCTTGGTTTATAGAACATTACCCTAAAATGCAGTGGATTACTTTGAAGAACTGGCAGATTCAATCACTTGTTTCACTTTCCAGGCTGTTTGAGATTATCAATCATTTTTCCATTGAAGAACACTAGAATCTATGTGGGGTGAAGTGAGGTTAAAGATGCCCATTGATTGCTCTTTACACGTCTCCCCATTCAAAAAAACAACAGTAGCGCTTTACACAATGGAACATCACTGTCTAAGAAAAAGCAAGTGAGAATAGCCTGGCAGGAGTTTACAAAACCACAGAGAGAAATTAGCTAATTACATGATGTCACCATTGATGCTATCTCTTTGACTGTGTCTTGTAAAATAAACGCTTTATGAAGTTATAATTCTGGTGTTTACTTTTCCCAGAAAATGAACATTCTACAGGCGAAATAGATCTGAAATATTTACAGTATTTGCCAATTGTCTAAACTATTCTAACTCCAAATGCAATTAAATGTGAAGTATTCCTTGGGGACATTGCTCAGGAGCAAGGCTCTGTAGATCTTTTCTACGCAAGACAAAATGGTATCATGAAAAGAGGGGAAACTTAAGAAATGTAAACCCAAATTCATAAGATGAACAAACCAGACTTCCTTGTTAAAATCTTCCTGGTAATAACTGTGTAGATAGCATAGACAGTACAGACAGTGTGGAAGATTGTGTTTTATGAATAACATTTTTTTAATATCTAAATGCACTTAAATTATCTAGCTGTGACCAGCCGCGCATGGAAATCAGTACCGGCATGCACAGTCCAGAACAACATGCACTGCAAAACTCACAATGTTTTATCTAGATGTGGTCTTGGACATTATTTTGCTTTTGTGTTTTCTGTTTGTTCATGGACTTCATCTAATCTTTTTTTTTTCTTTCTGTCAGAGACACTACTAACTTGAAATGTTGATGCTTCAGAAGAGATAAAAGATATAGCTAATTAAATAAATAGTGTATACTTATAACAGCAAAAAAAATTACATATATATTTGTAATTAAGAACTCAGAAGATCTTGGCTGTATGCACACAAAACTGTATTTAGCTAATTAATTAGCTAAATTAATTGTACCAGGCATAATGCAATTTCTGTTAGTGTCTATGTAACAAGTGTTGTTGTGCAGAATTTTACTTAAAATACTTCAAAAGCATTAATCAAGATATTTTCAAAGTAAATGCCATCGATGGAACAAATCCATTGATTATTTAACAAATAAAACCACACTGAGAGCATTTACAAGCATCAGACATTCCAACATCTCCATATTCCTGCCTGTACTAATGCTACATATGTCTGTCTCTGTGACAGTTTGCCGTAAGCACGCTTGCAGATACCTTATATCTTCTTTTAATTGAAAGATAATACTGAACATTGTCTTACCATAAACATCTGCATGTAATAACTAAATGGCGTGATTCTCTCTCTCTGTTTTTCTTTTTTTTTTTTAATCAATGACAGAACAAGTACTGTGAATTAGACAAACAAAAAACTAGTTAAATCCATGAACTGTTGGTTTCACAACAGAAAACCCAAGGTATTATTTTTGGGTATAAAAATGCTCAGAAGCATTTTACTGGAGAATACCACCTATCATTTTTACAGCACTGATCTCAACCTAGCTATTAGTAATTTCCTCTTATTGCAGGCTTTGAGTCTGAAATTAGCTGCTGCAAAACAATATAACAAGAAAAAAACATACTAGAAGTATATGTGTTACAGTTATGTAAGAATCAAACTTCCATTTTTTTTTAAATATATTTCAAGATTCTGAATATTTTCTTGTTCTGCAACAGAACAAGAACACATTTTTCTTGTTCTGCATTTGTCTTGACATTAAATTGGAAAAAATTATTTAGGATTGAGAAAACATTTTTGTTTAGTAGACATGCAAGCTTTAAACTCTATCTCAGCACTTACCAAGAACTGGTTTAGAGCAGAAAAAACGATGTTTAAAGATGTAGCTGTTATTTTTGTTTGCTCTTCAAAAATCACTTCATGTCTAAGTCAAAATCTTTCCATGAACCATTTCTATTTCAACAAAACAGCAACAACGTAGCATTTTTGGATGAACTTGAATTTACACGCAGTTCCATTTCTGCTTCTTTTTCTGCTAAATGTTACCTCATGTCTTTGTTTGACTAAAGAAATTTGGTACATGAAGTAACTTCATCTACATTTTATGGGAGTTACTGCATACAATTTAACCAACTTTCAAGAAGACTAATATGGCCAAAACAAAAGATGTTAATATTTTAACACACATCATTTTGTTTTCAGTGAGGTGATAATTTGATTCATAGATAACTAAAGCTCTGGTTTAAATAAAGGGACAGCATTTACCAACTCACAGCCTTTTGAGAGATTTTATGAGTTAGTTGTGTAACGCTAATGAGAGCTGTCTTAAAGCCTGGTGTTTAAAATTAAGCTCCTAAACTAAGCACCCTAATAATGCAGCTTCCCTTGCTGGTATGCTAACCCACTCGTGCTCTACTGGTTGAAAAAAGGGAGGAAACTGTATTGGACAAGATTTTGAGAAAAATTGGTGACTTTAAGTCTAGAATGAAGGCACATGAAACAGTTATTCATGAGGGACACCATACTGAAAAGACTGCTGTTAAAAAGAAAAGGAACAGCAAACCAAAGCAGGAGTGGGAGGATAAAGCAGATTTGCTGTGCAGTCATTATGCATGTGCTTGGCTAGGTCTGTGGCTACAAGCATCTTCTAGCCACCCTGTTAGAAAGCATATTTTGCTAAAATATTCTTTTAAATCAAGGGAACATACCAAATATGTCCTCATTTTAAATCCTATACTTGTAACAAGACTGCTTTGCAAATCTGAGATTACATGCTTTCAGTTTACCCAAAGAACAGAAACAATCAAAATGATGATGTACACAGAAGTAAAAGCTGTTCTGTGCCAAGAATTTTAATCAACAAGAAGTTACAACAAGACAGCAAAAGACAGCTGTGTAAGCTAGAAAAAAAAAAAGGAGATTATTTTTTCTGGAAAAATAGCATGAACTCCTTCACTGATCACAGTGTTATTATGCAGATTGACATACCAGTCACTAATGGGATTTGGGCAAGTGGAGTATTGCTCAGAATTGTTTGGGAGTTTTTACAGCTTATTTTCAGTTAACTATGAACAACAAGTGGCACAGAGCTTTCAAAGATGTGTTGTTAGAAGAGTTGAAATGATCAAGAACTAGAACCGTTATGCTACTCAGAGCACTGATCCCCTTTTCTGAACTGGGCACTGAGTGGTAGCTCCAAAAATGCCATTGCAAGCATAATTTCCAGGCAGACACCTCCAAAAGGTTTAGACTTGCTAACAGAAGAGAGGGAAATCTAACCTCCGGAAAGAATTTGTCCTATGACCCAGCTAGATGATTTACGAAGAACGAACACACAAATGTGTTAATGAAGGATACTCAGAGCTTTCTGAACATCTTGTTCAACAATCCAGTCAAAATGTGCAGTTAGGTCGCTGGAAAACAACCGTTGCTGTAATCTGAACCACAATAAAAACAGTAAGTTGGAGCAGGAAAAATTGCTTTATTCTACTGAAAATAAGCACTGACCTTCAAAGAGACCTGCCTGGCTCCTTGCAGGGACATTGGAGTCCTTTCTTAACAGATGACAACCGCCTTTTTGCAGCTTTCTGCAAGCCTGAGAGAGGCTTTGCCTCCATGTTTGTCACAAAGACGAGCAAGAGAACAAACTGCCAGTGAAAGATGCCCTTTCATGTACTAATAACTGGGTTGCCTCCAGCATGCTATCTAGGTGCCACTGCTTTTAAGATATCAGTGTTAGGACAGTGCATCAGCAGGTAAGATTGCACAGGACAATGTCTGCGTTTTTCCGCACACAATGCCACAAAATAACAAACACACAAAATCAAATATGATGAATTTCAAAGCAACTTCTGGGCAATCTGGTGATACAACATGACACCAAAATGGTTCCATTTTTATAAATAAAGCTATCTGCATGGCTCTGCTTCCTGTCATATGTTTCTTTCACCTCCTCAGTTGGTAAGTACTTCTTAGTGTGAAGAGGAGCATCATCCAATACACACAAGCTGTCTTCAGGCACCTAACACCACACATGGCCATGCTGCTCTTGTAACAGCAAACTCATCCCAGCTGCTAAAGTGCCTAAGAAAGGAAGATCAACAGGAGGATGGAGACTTCTCTGGCATGCATAAAAATGCTGCCCATCCCCTCTCTAACCTTCTCTCCTTCACAATTAGGAAAACCTGTGTGCCACTGCAAGACAATTGAAACTCAACAGACACTTGCGCTGTGTGTAGACTAATAGTAGGTTTACTTGCAGTAGACCTGCAAGTAAAATCTGCTTTCCGGAAGTCAGAGACACTTGCTTTTAATGTTTTCAGAAAACTAAGAAACTGATAAGTTTGTTCTTGCCCTCTGCATTTTGCCTTCAGAGCACAGGCCTACTCCTGATACAAGCCCTTAATTTGTCCCATTGCACAGAGACTTCACTGGTGTAGAAAAAGAATACTCAATTTGCAGTGAAAAACAGCCACTAATGTCAACATATTTCATTGTAATTCTCCATGTGATCATACATCTTAGTCTGCTTTCTAGTGGTTATCAGCAGCTTGCCTCTGCTTCCTTCTCTTTTCAAGGTACAGCATGATGAAACGTGAGAAGCCATAGTATCATCAAAAATCTTTTTTTAAGCCTTGACATCTTGTTTACTACTACTGCTGGAGTGGAAAATGGGAATTCTCTTAAATTTCAAAGATCTTATCTGCTGCATTCAAATATCTTACTAAATTACACTTTATTTTACATTCAAGGACATACGTTGATTGATTCATGCATCTCTGCTTTAACAGAGTAATGTTAACACTGCCAAGGCACAGTGACTCTGACCTGTATCAATGTCACCAGTTTTAAAGCTCAGCATCAGTGCAGCATTGTGCAATTTAGCAGTTTAGAAATCCCCTGCAAACAGAGAGAAAAGCTTCTTTCTCAAAGCCAAATACAAGCAGCAAAACAGAACCATAAGAATATCTCTGTGCAATTTTCTTCTTTCCTTACTCTCCAGTGATGCTGGATATCTTGTTAACCGTGTTTGTCCTTCAGCTTCTATATTGAACAAATTGAAATACAGGAATCTCAACACGAAGATTAATTTTTTATGGTGGCTACAGGCAGAACTCTTGCTTATGTAAGTAACTTCATATCTCTGCCAAGCGACATGTTTTTCGCTTTCTGGTTTAGTTTTGGCTACCACAAGTGGGTGCGCAGAACATTTTGTTGTAGCAACTGTATCTCTTTTCCTCTATCTAAAGGAACCTCAAAATCTGAGCTTACATATTTCTGAAACTCCAAACAACCTTTGGACACAACTACTGATGTCACTAGAGAGAACCTATTTGGATTATAATATTAAATTTATGTAGCTCTTGTCAGAGAAGAGAAAAAGCAATGGTTGTGAGGAAAAATCAGAACTTAGCTGATAAGCATTTAGGGTAGACAGCACTCAAATTTCTTAATGTACCTTCCATATTAGTCTTTCGCTGGGTCAAGATGATTTTTAGTTATGTTGTTACTATCGTAGTTGAATCTCTTTAAAGAAAAGACCAGAAAACTCAAGCTTATCGGGATTTCAAATCTGATCTTGATATAGAATTGAAAAACTGATTCCTTAGTTTACTATCCAAAGTCTTATATCAAGCTTACAGACCAGCACTTGGCCATCAAAACCTCAATGATGGGCACAAAGTATACAAAGGTACTGTCTTCAATCAAGACAATGCAGTAACAGTAATTCATAAATCTTTTTTGTTTGAAAGTAATTTTGAATCTCTATGGCTTATTTTTTATATAAATACTTAAATGTGATCCTTCTATGTGGCTTCTTGTAAAGAATAACAGTATTTGGGAAGATTATGGAATACAGCCCATTTTCCAGCCAGTGGAAGATCACTCCACTTCAGCAGACTACACTGATCTTTGCTCAGAATCACTTTGAAAACTCCAGACAACATGATTTATACTTTTCCCTATGTAGTCCATTTCACAGCCAATTTTGTCATACTGTAAGAATTGCGTGTGTGTGTGCATGGATATTCAAAGCACATTTACTCTGTAACTGCTTTTGTCTATATGTTCCATCCTAAATAATTTGACATTGGCACTGGAGACTGAAATTTAACTAAGTCAATGGAGCTATGACAATTGATGGAAACCGAAGACCTTCTCCAGGTGTTTAAGCCCTAAATTCTTTGCTAACTTAAGTCATGTGAAACTGCATACATTTAACTTTTTAGACTTCATAAATTAATACTTAGAGCCCTAATAATGCTAGCTAACCCTTTTCCAGTGTGTTTATTGAAAGACATTGCCCAGAACTCCAGTACTGGACGATCATGATTCTTGCTTTTGCAATGAGATGAATTCTCACAAGAAGCCCAAAATGCTGCATATCTTTTCATATCCATACTGTTTGACAAATTAATGTCCATTTGGCATACAATTACAGAACCTGATGCTTCTTAGGACTGATGTTTTCCAAGAAACTTTTTCCTGAAAAGAAAAAACTCTTTTAGGACAGGTTCCTTGTTCTTGTAAATGTTTTTTTTTTTTTTTCCTATTTTTTATTTTTAATAAAAGATTAGTCTTGCATTGCTGCTTCTTTCCCAGCTTTCCTTTCTACTATGATATCTTTTTTTTATGTCATTGTCTAGATTAAGTTTTAGACTCAGAAATTTTGAGACTGTTAATTTTTTGAGTGACTAACTTCTTTTTTTAGTTGGCAACAAATCATCAAATGCTACAATTCCTAACAATCTAACTAGAACTATTGTATGAGTGTATTACCATCCTCTAAATGTACCTGACAGTTTCATTTCTGACTGTCATCATTTAGTCTGTTAGCTAGGCCTCATTTTGTTGATATTTTTGAGCAAAGTGGAATTAACTTTTTGCATACTATTTCATGTCATTGAGATACTAAAGGTCTGTATTGCCAGCATGTTGCTTTTTCAGTCATAAAAAAAAGATTTCCAATGTAAGATAAATTACTTCATTAAGCCATTTTGCACAGTATAAATTTTCACAGATTCCAGCATAGAAATTGGTCGAGGATATGGTTAATTTTAAAGATGAGAGTAGTCCAACTGATTTTTAAAACCGAAATTCTACACAAGGAGAATAAAGAACACAAATGAAGGCCACCATGACATAACTAACATAAGCTTATGTTGCTTCTGATGATACAAAGTCACCCCCCAAGCTCAGTCCAGGTACTACCACTCTGCCAGCCAGCACTAGTTGTACAGCAGGGCACTCATAAAAAAAAAAAAAAAAAAGGAACCAACTGAAACTTCACTACCGTAGCAGCTGTACAGCAGGGCAGGGGGTGCCCTCTACACTGTTCATTGCCACCCCTCAAAAAAGCTTTCCTATTCTCAAGAAATGGAATCAGCTCCACACTCCAGTGATCCAGTACAATGCACAGCGCAACCAGTAAAGAAGAAAAAGAGAGAAATTGAGAAATGTCTGTGGTAATGAGAAGCGAACATCACCCTATTCAGCATGAGCAAGTACAAAGTGATAGTATACATGCAGGGCTACAGCTCCTACTGAAATAAATTCAGAAAAAGAAATCCAAAGATTCCTTCCATTCATTTGCTTGTTTTTACAGTGCATACAGCATGCAAGAGGATTTACTATGGTAAAAGGTAACATGAGAATTGTCACACTGGATCAAGCTAATGGCGCTTTTAGAAATACGTCTACATGGCATCAACATAAAATTTAACCTAAACTTGGTGTCTTACTTAGAAAAATAGCAAAAGCTAATTTCTTATGTCTTCATTCAAACTGACCAAAGATAAAATTAACCTCTTAGCAATTTCAGTCCTACACAAGCCTTCTCCCTAACATTTATGATGATATATATACCTCAGCAGCAATTCTATGAAAACAAATTTACTGGTATTAATATTTGCTTAGATGTAGGTTCTACTAAAGTTATAAAATCAAAAGTGAGGAAAAAACTCAGAATTCATAGACCATATATTTCACAGACAAAGCATCTGACAGCACAAATGCCAGAGAAATTTCTACATCTTCAAATGTAATTGGAATCCAGTAAAACAAAGTGCTACATTTGCAAGTATATCTAAGGCCTCCAAAAATTTAAGCCCTTTGAGAAGCCATAAAATATTTATAGAAACAAGAGATCCATATTACACTTAGTCTAGCTTGTATTTGTCTGTATATCGCACTGCAGATTATCAAATATTGCTATTGATTATTTTATGTAGATCACAACACAGGAGAGATCTGGCTGAGAGAAGTTCTTTTTTCTAAGAAACCTGATGAAAGTAGGAAACAAAGGAGGCATTTTAAGTTGAAACAGATGCCTGAAATTTCGTAGTGAGACTGGTCCTTGGTTTGTCTGCTTTGTTAAAAGGTTAGGAAATAGCTAGGAGGCCTGAAAAACGTAGGAATTAATTTTAGATGGATTTCCAAGATTTCTTCAAATTTTTTGGAGCAGTTCTCAGACATCTGAGTTTCATTCTCTCTTAATTCCATTCTTGGAGCAATACATCACATTCTTCATTAATAACAATGACATTATTCTTATGTTCAAGGTGACTTAAAAGCATTACAGAATTAATTCCTTCAATATCCATTTAAGCTCAGTTTTGACAAATGGTAGTCATTCCTTCCTTGTAAAAGTCTCTTCTAAACTCAACAGAGTAAACCTCTCTCTTACAGAGTGGTTTCATATAGAAATTGTGGGAGTACACACAAAATCAAAGCTTTCCACAGAAAAATATCTCCTGAGCAAATTTTGTCAATTAACCAACAACAAACATAGACATGAAATGGCAAGATGGTAGTTTTAGTTCAGTAATGTTATTTCTTCAGCCTTCTTTTAGATTGGTTTCCCACAATGCACCACAGCTTTTGTCCCTTTGCATGTAGGTAGTTCACAGTACCGATTGTCTAATTATCACATTATTTCTGGGGGACTTAGAGCTGAATAGGGCTAAAATGAAATATTTTGATATTTTGACATTATTTTTATATCTCTATTTCAGTTGGTATGTCTTCGTTCAGAATAAAGTTAGTATCAAATTATCAATTATTTTTAATGGAAATTTGTTTTCTTTGGATGCCAAATTTTTCTTAAAATTAGTAATACCATCAGCAAAACAAACATTTGAGAAAGATGTAAAATGCATTTACGAAAATGGCAATTTTTTTCTCCCGTTAGCAACTAGACTATAACAGGTTGAATTTCATGAGAACAATGAAAGGCACTTCACTGCCAAATTCGAGCACACATCTCGAAACCACAGAGGATACACAGCTGTTCAGAAAACTAAATGAAGAAAATGAACACTGGCAAAACCACCTGTTCTTCACTAACCTTTTTCTTGGAAACGGATGACATTTTTGTTGAAACTTAACAAAAAAAAAAAAAAAAAAAAAAAAAAAAAAAAAAGCTTTGCTGGAACAACATATGGAAAATTTCAGCTTAAATTATAATGATGAACTAGCTGGAAAAAACTGAAAACAGAGTGCTAAAGGTAGAAAGAATTAGGAAATGTTCACCAGCTCTCATGTGTCCCTAAGATCCCACACCTCCTCCCTCTAGCTTGTCACATTCCCACGCCTTTTAGCAGCAAACATAGCTTAAGGGAGGAGAGGGTTACTAACACAATCTTCATGCCCACCTGCTGGGCCAGTGCCACTGCCTACTTTGCAGGGAAGAGAAGATGAAGCGTGGCATTGGCCTGGGCATCCTATTCTGCTGCCTGACACAACTCACCCAAGCATCCATTTCAGAAAGTCAGAAAAACACCAACTAATTTTTCAGAGAAATATGAGTCTTGTTTTCTATGAAAAGTCTGGAAAGTATATTTCTGGAGTTGTGGAATATTTGAAATGTGCCTGAAAGCTCAAGAGGCTTTGATGTTTGGAACAATGAAATTACCTTTCTCCCCCCTAGATTGCTCTACTGCTCAGAGGAAACAACTTTGCACAGCCTTTCTAAAGAACTAGGCGTTCATTAAAGACACTGAACTTTATCATCAATTTTTCCTCCTTCGAGAAAACACTATAGGACTTGCTGAAACAGCTGCCTGAGCAAAGTGGGAAGCCGGAAGATGTTCTGATTTATAAAGTTTCAGTAAGAACAACAAACAGAATTGTAACAGTCCTATTTTTGCATATGCTGAATGAAATGCAAAAAAGTGTATCCACAAACAACCTATTCAGAGCACAAACATATATGGGGGTTGCTCTGAAAGTAATGCCTCCTATTTTATTATAGTGGCCCACAACATCAGAGATGGATGTTGGTGGTATGGCAGTGGAGATTGAACCTTCCCACCAATACGTCATTCCATTTTGTTGCTGTGTGACAGATGGCAGCAGAAAGGCAGTCTGACAAAATGGTGTCTGACACGGAAGTGCGGATGAAGCAAAGGTGTGGAACTGAACTCCTCCTCCATGCAGAAAAAATGGCACCCGTTGACATTCACTGATGCTTGCTGAACATTTCTGGAGACCAAACAATGGATGTGAGCACAGCGATGCTGTGAGTGGAGCGTTTCATCAGTGGTGATAGGGGGTCACCTCTACTGGTGCAGGTTTTTATGAGCATGGCATACAAGCTCTCATTCATTGCTGGTGAAAAAGCATAACCAATAGCAGTAACTATATTGACAAATAGTATTTTGTAGCTAAGAACTTGCTCTATCAAATAATGTTATTGTACTCTTTGTATCTGTTGTAGTTTCCATGGAAATAAATGGGAGGCATTACTTTCGGAGTGGCTTACATACATATATCAACTCAATGGCAAAGAAGCAAAGTCACTTCAGATGACTTCTTTGCAGTCCCAGAATAAGTACTACAAGGTTTAATAACGGATATACACAAAAGATTCCACAAAAAGGTTCCAACTCACACAACCAATGACAGCAATCTCCCACTCAAACAACATTCTTCTTATGAGCAGCAGTTCTCAAAGACAGATGTGCTCCTCTCCAAGGCCAGCCCTTAAATGAGCTCAGGGCAGCCCCACCTTGGGTCCATCCCCTCTGGTCACATGGGGAACACAGGTGCCAACAATTTGCCTGTGCTCCCCAGGCCAGCCACAGCCTTTACTCCAGGCACCCAATCACCGGTTCAGGCTGTGATCAACAGTTTCCCTACACTGTGGAAATAAACAGGAGGCATTACATTCAGAGCAACCAATGCATATTTTAAGAACCAGTTATGTTAAATAAAGAGTTAAACTGAAACATACAGCCCTTACTATCACAATAGCAAACCCCAGAGAACCATCAGTGAAAGCTCCCCAGACTACAGTGATGTTCTTGTTTACAAATTGCATGAAATGTTTCTAAAGCATACATCAAAAGAGAGCGGCAGGCCCACCTTCCTTGTGTTTGCTATGAGGAGATTGATTTTACATTTGGTGATGAGACCACTCATACAATCTGCATGTTTCAAATGAATAATTACATAAAATTACAAAAAAAAATGACTTACTTTAAGTGTATCAAAGACCAAAAATAAAGCAATCCCCTATTCCTCAATCATTCCATTGTCCTGAAAATCCTTTTTTAATTTAATAGTGACATGATGCTGACTCTATGGTGGTTTACATCACTTTACTCTGTTCTTTCTAAAACATCCCCAACTATTATTATAACCCAGTTTCTGCTGCACAGGCCCAACATATCCTTGAGCATCTGCATATATATGAAATCAATCCTCAAGTTTTGGAACAAATATAGACATTATTATACAATTATTTTTTTTTCTCTACAGAAAGGCCAAAACATGCTTACCACATAAATATAGTCCTAATTTTCCAGTCAGGACTGGAACTCACCACAAAAAAACTTGATAGTATATTTACATTTTCCACAGCTCAAAATGGCTTAAGTGTAGAAGAACACTATATCAATTACGAGTCCTTCTTTGGATATTACATTCGTTTAAATCCCCTAAAATGTGAATATTTATCTTCCCTGGGTGTGTATTTTTCATTTTCTCTCTTAAATAACATGTCACATTGCAGGTAAAATAGCCACTTCAAGTTACTTGACAGTTAAAAATTAGCTGTGTGTACTATTTTGCCCACCAGTTAACAAAGCACTGCAGAATTCTCTCTGGAAAGCACACCCATCCATTATTTATTGTTTTAAATTCATTTCTTTTGCTAGAAAACATCAGCTGCTTGAAATTAAAGGAGGAAAAGACAGTTTTAATTAACGTCTTTATCAGGAACAAAGATACTAAAGTTGCTGAAGTGATCCCTTCTGACATTTTCAAAACAAAAAAATCCCATTTGTATGTTTGAAATGATTTTTCAATTTGAAATTTAATACACAAAAAATATTAAGCCAAATGAAAATGAAATGTTTGGACTGCTCAAAAGCAAAACAGTTTTTCAGATTGCTGCCTCACTGAAATTGCACAATTTTTGTGCTGATTTGAAAGGTAATACAAATTCCAAAGCATTTTTTTATATACCTATAAGTATACATACGTACGTATAGAAAGAAATCTCTCTATATACATATATAAACAAATATGTGCATAGAAACACAGACTAAGATGGAGAAATGAGTATATGTATTTCATATATATATGAACACACATTTATGTCCACAACAGTCATCTTTGAAATCAAATGAGCTACTTAAGACTAACTGATTAACTCAGGTGGAAGAAAGACAAACTCCCAGATCGATTGTGTTCTATCTCTCAAAAAAAAAAATAAAATTAAATAAAACCTAAAGCAATAGAATGTCTTTCCTGGAAGGATGAAAGGAAATGGTGGGAATTTAAAGCTTTGAAAGGAATTCAAATGGGGCTCCCAGTATCTGTCTCAGAGTTTACATTCGAACCTCAAGACATGCTAAGGCTTTCGAAAGGGCTTTTGGCTATAAATACAGATTTCGAGAGGAACAGCCTAAAACTTCAAGGGCCATTTCTGGTATGATAAATAATAGATACTTTAAAGAGAATATCCTAAGTGTTGATAAGTTAGCTGATAAGACAAATGATTATAGACCATCTTTAGGAGAAAGCAGAGGAGAGTGCTGAGCTGATTCAGAGCTGGCTTTGCTCTGTTTATACCTAAGAGCTTTCAAAACTAGGAAACTCTCTTAAATTTTTAAATTTAATTAATTTATTTTTTTAAAAAATGGCCCCCAAAAAACAAACCACATATGTTTTCCCCCTGCCTTCACTCTGCACACTTTAAAAGATGTAACTGATAGTATTAGGCTCACTGTAGAGTACAGAGCTTAGTGGTAGGCTTGTATTATTCCAGCTTAAACATTCCACACAGCTGGAAGTTGTCAGCACAAGGAATGAAAACAAGGGGGCTGAAAACAATCTCCTTCAAGTACAGGCATGCTGGCTCTTTTCCAGGTTTGTTTATTTTTAAGGTTGTGCTAAGGACGTAAGGCTTTGATTTCATCATTTGTCCTGGTTTTGTCCCACTTGCTGTTATTGGATGATCCAGCTTTCAAACATACTGCTTTCAAAAGAAATAATATTTCATTTATCTTTGTCCTACAACTGGTATGCAGTGAAACCCTCACTCCCACTTCAGTGTGGCACATGATTTTCTGAAAACAGAGAAAATGGAATAGATTTTGATCTCATAGGCTGGGGAATGGTGGCTGAGGGGGATAGGGGAGACAAAGTACAGTTCTCATTTCCTTCTAGTAAGTTACAGATATCAATAGTCTAGAATACTCACAATATCCATCACTATACCTAAATTTTAAGGAAGTTAGAATTCAAGAGTTAATATAAATTTTAAAACTTGAAATGTTTATATGATAGCTCAGATGCAAACATAGCCTCCAAACTGGGAGCATTTAAAATTAAAATCAGAAGAAAATTCAAATTCCTTCTTCTACAGTGCTCTGCAGCACAGAAGTCTGTAAGTGAAAATTAGGAAAATTCTTCCTCAGGTTAGAAGCCTGGCAGTATTTTGTTACAATCATCTAGTGAATTCTGCAGCCTAAAATTGATTCAGGGATTCAATGGATTTGATTTGCATTTTGTCAAAAGCAACAACAAAACCTTCTTGGACTTCATTCTCTTACAGATGGAGGTCTCTTCAAACTGCTCTGTCAAAAAAATAAAATGTTCAAGCAAATTACACTCAGTCAAAAACCAGAGTGCTTCCAAGTCTGCAGGAAATTCTGATACTTGATTTTAATCTCTCAATGAAAACTTGATTCTTCTTAAATAGGCAGTTTGTAAGGAGATAGCTTTTCTTGAAGCTACTTTTATAGTCAGAAGAAAGAAAGTAAATCTTCCTTACATCTACAAAAGAATCAAAAAAGTGCAAGCAAAGTCCAAGCCCAAAAAATCTGGGCTTTAACCTCATGTTAAGTAATTAATCAGTGCTGATTTGCCAATGCAGCTTATTTAAGTGCTCTGTTATTTATCTCTTATCAACATCTGCACTAATACAAGCAGGATGTCCATTTTGCTTGCAGCTGCAGAGGTCTCTGGCCCTGGGAGACATTAACCAGATGTATTTGCCCCAAACAATAAGTATTCCAAGACATTCAGTGTCACCAGCTTCATGAAAAATCAAAAAAGAATTCAGGAAACATTCTTTTAGGATTGGGCCTTGATAGAAATCCATCAAAGTGTTTCAAATACAGTGTTTGGGGTTTAAGGAGCCAGCATTTTTCACCAAGGCTTTAATGGCACTGGAAAGCATCTAACCTACTCTAGCAAACTCTTCCATGTGGTGTTTTTATTTTGATGCTTTTTTCAGCAAACACAACAGTTAAAGGAATTTCCTATAACTGACAATCAAACTCTGAGAAGGTGAAAATACTATTTTATAGTGTATTATTGAAACAGTTGTATATAAAACATGTAATAACATTTGATAAAAGGCAACACCATCCCAGTGACAGGGAATTTGGTGTACAATGCTCTTCTGCCACACAACTAGATGTTTTTCTTGTCTTCTGCCCCACCATTCCTCTAACTCCTCTTCCTCCTCCACTTCTAGCCCACCACACGGCAATGAAACATTTACCTATGTAATACCATTCATGCCATCCACGTTCAAATACTGGTATACACATATGAACACATATTTAAATGCATACTTTTTTTTACACTAAAGATGTTGAAATACAGGACTATTATATTGTACTTTTACTAAATGAAAAGTAGTAACATCCTCCATCAGGTAGAACAACTAATGTAAAGATGACAGAGAAAGAATCCTGCTTAAAATTTACTTGCAAAACAACACAAATCAGAACAGGATATTTTAAAATGTTTTTGTTTGTTATTTGCTTTAGTAGTCTGCATTAATAGTAAATCTTAATGTACTCATTAAAGATTGGCAAGAACATATGTGGATAAATTAAAATATATATATAATTCTGGCTTAAATGAGACTTATGTACCGGAAAAAGGAAAGAAAAAGAAAGAGAAAAAGAGTAGATACAGAAAATCTCAAGCCTAATTTACAGTATAGCCAGTAGAAACCTGTGTAAAAAGACAGGAAAACATCCAAAACACAATAAGAGAGAAAAGTTAAATTCATTATATTAAAGCCTACATGATTACACTCAGAAAGCGTAATTATATTTTTATATAAAAATGTAAGATTATTAAAGTTGTACATATTTGTACACAATTGCATTAATTTTGGATATTTTCCCTTCATTCTAGATTTCAGTATATTTGGGGGTGCATTTCTGCTGGATAACATCTGTTTTTTCAAAATTCCCAACATGCAATTAAATATGTATCTGTGATTGAAAAGGATTGAAAGTCTTTTCACCTTTACAGGAACAACGCTGTAGTGATCCTGCTCTTAGTTACAAGCAAGAGGTATCCAAAGGTTGCAGCAACCTTACTGCCTCTGGTATAGTGGGAAAAACAGAAAACCTTTTGATATCAGCTCATTCTTTCCTTCCTATCCATGAGACCCAGGAGTTTGCCTTTCTATCACTTGATGACAGGCTTATGTGGTGGAAAGTGTTACTGGTTTCCTCCAGTGTAACAGTGTAAAAAATATACCATTTCTGCCCTTAAGCCCTGACTTAGCTTCATTTTTTCCCCATTTTCCTTGTGTACAGGTTAAACATTCTTGAGAACACTTCAAATAACATTACAAACTTATTTCACCTTCACAGAGATGCTTTGTCTTTCAGCTCCTTCTCTGAATGTGCTCAGGACACACTTTAATTAATTTCACCAAGGGCTCTATGATTCATAAATGTGAAATTGTTTTCATAGTAATGTTTCCTTGTTCACTGTTGTTCTCTTCCTGCTTCCTTTATGTCTGACCCAAGCTAGTCTCATTTGGCATTCCCAGAGCAGAACAGTTTTGTTTTTCTAAAGCTAAAGGTAGAGCTAATGGTATAGAGATTCCCATGAAGTGGGTGTTGCAGAAATCAAGTAAATAGCACCTGATTTCCACTGACCATAGACAGGACCAGTAAGATGAGGGGGNAGAAGAGTGGGAAAAAGAAAATAATGCGACATTATACATATCAACTGAACTGAAATAATTCCAGTCAGGAAAGAAAACTCAACTTTGAACTTTTCTTTTCAAAGGTGAGAGCTTTCATGTAGTGAGATTGCGTGAATGGGTGTGAATTCATGGGAAACAACTTCTGAAGTAGATATCCAGATTAAATTGAAAATCACAGTGCCTGGCTCCAGAGTGTAAGTGCTGATCGGAAAAAGTAAAAGTTGACTGAAGCAGGTATCTTCTCTTTGTCTATTCTATACTCTTAATTATTTTCTCCGCAACATGTAAAGTTGTGTAAGATCTCTCATCACAAAGCAACAGTTATGAAAAGCACTAAGAGGAGTCAAGTTATAATAGATACATTGTACCTTGTGCTTGCTTTGATAACACAGATACAGAACACCAGAGTTCATGCTCTAAGAACTCTGGATGGCTTACCATTCTTAAGCTCCTCAGTATTTTTTAGCTAACATCTGACCCAGCTAAAATATGAATGTCCAGCGTTTTGCTTCTGAATAGAAGACAGTATAATTAAGTAGAAGTCTGTGAATTGCACATCAGGAAGTTAAAGCAGTCCATCAAAAAGCAGTAACAGCTCACATGCATATATGACCTGACGTAAAAAAGCCAAAATGTAAATACATCTGAAATCAGAAATAAAAAATTGTATCTTCATACTTGCTAACATTTTTGCATTCTGTGCATATCTAGAATATTAAAACTGTTTTCAATGACTTTTAGTTACATTCAGTGAAGAACACAAGTTTCTAAAACAGAACTGACCTAGATTTGAGGCCTAGATGTCCAAACTGAAATCTAAAATGCTTCTTAGTGAGATTGTATTACTACAGAGGGTGGTTAAACTTACAACATCCCTCCCCATTTGACCTGAAAGTTTCCTAGGTGCTTGCTTTGTACATGCTTAGAATTGCCTCAGTCTAAATAGCTTAGTGCCTATTTCTCACATCCCTCCCAAGATAGGATCTAGAAATTTGGCAAAGGAATGTGTAGGTCCCCTAAGGCATCCAAAACATTAATCATTGCTGAATAATACCAAGAGCACACTGACAAGATTCCTCACAAAATGCAGTCTTGCTCACTCTCTTTTAAAGGATGGGTGTGAATCTCAATCTTCCATGCAACAGTTTAATTCTTACAGGGCTCAGCAAGGGAGAGGGCTGGGTTTAATAGCCTCCTAAGCCTATGGAAATACAAGCCTCATGCCTCACCTCCCAGGAGAGAGTCCTGACCACCAACCAACCTTTTACACTGGGTGCATATGTTGATATTGTTGATACTAAGCCACTGTAGAGAAAGGAATCCAAAATCAAATGGAGCAGCAAGAGTGAGCAAGGGACAGCATGACATTCATGTGGGAGTCACGGGGATTTATGCATTCACACCAGACAGACAGAATTCAGATCTCCAAGGAGACAGCCCTAACTATTAAGTCATTCAAGCCTTCTCCTGCTGTTGTGCTTCAAAAGAAACAAAAATGAGTGCCGCTTTTTCTCGGTCAAAAAGGCCTCTGTTGTGAAGAAAGCATCTGCTGTGGCCCAGGATGCCTGTTCTGCAAACTGTTCAGAGATATTCTATCTAGTTTTAAACAAATTAGCTCACGCATCACAATGAGTTATTTCCAGCCTTATCAAGTTCTACAGTAACAAATATAGCTTGACGAAAGTATGCCTCAAGCAGGCACACAGTACCACACAGTCTGTGTGGTAGAGGTGAGTCTGGGTGAGTCTGAGTTCTCACATACGGTGCTGGCCCCAGATTTCTTTTCTAGCTAGCTGTGTTACACTCCCTAGTTAGCTGGCAACTTGTTTGAGCTCAGCTCGGAGGCCCTGCACCGTGCGTACGAGAATTCAGGATTTCCACTATAGAGATCTTAAGCCTTATTATTTAGCCTAACTTTACATTTTTGTGGTTGTTGATAAGCAGAGAGCACCCGAGATAAGAGGCTGATTAGATCCAAAACCTCACCAGCAAAACCATTGGCCCAAATCCAGATTCTTTGAAGGGTAGGTTTTTTCTAGGAGGCAGTGAATCCACGCAAATGCTACCAAGCATAGAATACAAAGGGAGGAGAATTCTATGGATATTAGGAAAGGCACAACCAACTTTCAGAATCTTTATTACTCACGTGCAACATAGAAATGTTACTGTCTCACTTTTTCAACTAAATTTTCAGAATCAGTAGCTTGAAAACAAGCAAATAAAAGCCACCTCAGCTTTCTGCTTACACAGTGAGCATTGTTTAATAGGAGCCCTGTGAGATACAGTAAATATGGTACATTTTGTCGGGTTACAAAGAAAAGTGCATTTTAAGAATACACATCTAGCTTATGTGGAAATACACATTAATGAGATAAGAGGAAAGAGACATTTTCCTGTCCCAGCACGAGCTGCTTAGCAGCGTGATTTCAGCAGTATTTCTTCCCTTAGGACTAAATCTTCTGAAATATTAAATGTAAGTTAAACATAAAGCATTCATAATTGCAGTTGACCTTTATTTTTAGTTCAAGGTAAGTATTTTTAATGAACTTAAAGTAAAAATGAAAATAAATAAAGCAGGAGAATGTTTTTGTTATATGTGAAATGATCAATACAGCTTTGTAATATGGCGCTTTATTTAGCTCTGCTGATTTGTTGTTGCAGCAAAACGTACTGTCATCTGTATGCAGATAAAATCTATCTCCTTTAGCCACCAGGAAAGACAACTACAGTATTTAAGAAAACATTTTTTATAACAATGCATGCAATTTCCTGCATTTCCTTGCAGGAAAAACATATGTAACAGAAAATACTGGAATTAAATACATAACAGACATGACAGTTTCAGTTTGAAAGAGCTGTGTACTATTTTATGCTGTGTAAGTCTGTCTCTGTGCTTTACTTTCAGTGTGAGTTTTTCCTGACAAAATAAATGAGCCCCACCCATTATGTTTCACAAAAATCAGTGTATCAAACTGATGAGTTTTGCACGATGACCGCTGAAACTATAGCTCAACAAGGAGCAAACGGCCAGCACCTCTGGTCTCTGAAGCACTGATCTTAAATCACTAAAGCTAAGAGGAGCAAATGCAGAGCCTGCCAACTAGATCATAGGGAAGAATGAGAAATCCTGACACGACATGACATGATGAACCCAGCATCGGTTGGATGGGCGCAGAACTGCCTCGCCTGTTTGTTCTCTGTGTACCGTACACGATGCTCTGCTGCAGGAGCATGACCCAAGCCAAAATGAAAGCTCTTGTTTACATTGTCTCATCACATACCAGTGGCGGGGAAAGACATTCCCGGAAAGCCATGGCTTTTGCTCAGGTGGGAAGTGCTTTGGGAGCACAGAGAGCCCAAGGATGCTGTGTTGACTTGTCTGATTCAAGATTTGTAAAGCTGCCAGGCCAGGAAGAAATACTGGTCTGCAGGTCTTTGCAATCTCAAGCATGGGTGTGGGGGAGAAATTTCTTTTCAAATCTTTAGAGCATTTCTTTCAGTCTCAGGAGGTCTAAACTTCCTTTATTGAAAAAAAAAAAAAAAGTCTCAGTCTGAGTAAGTTTTACTCTAATAAAAATTAATTCCAGAGCCTGGGAGACCTTGAGTGTCTTTTAGACCCTATATTTTTCAGAAGAGGAGAAGCAATTTAACAGAAAATCCAACACATTTTACAATCTATGAAGGAATTTGGAAATTGCAGGGGATCTTTGCCACAAGAAAATGATTGACAAAAAACAGTTTCTGAGCTGGTTAGTCAGAAGACAGTATAACTTCTATATAATTCCAATCAGGCAAGAATTTTTTTTCTCACTGTTCAACAATTAGCAAAGCCAAATTCTTCATTTCACTTTGTGATTGTAATCCCTATTAATTCCAAATGTATTAGGAGTCTGACTGGTTACCATAATACAGAATCATAAACCAGTTTTATACAAATATTCTGTCAAAGAAGGTATGTATCTGAAAATAAAACCACAGAATCATAGAATTGTATGATTCAACAAATAATACATAGAGTCCTACTATGATATTTAATAAAGTGTAAATCCATAGTGAAAATATCAAATGAAGATCTAGCTTGTTCCATTATTCCTTATCTACTGCCAACATGGGCTCATTCTTCATTCTGAGCTACGCTAAATCCAGACAGTGGAGAACGAGAGAAGTGTGAAATAATGCAATATATGCGTGTAGATAAGGTCATATAAGACAACCAATCACAAATCAAAAAAAGGTCTTTCAAAAATTCTCTGAAGTAACATTAGTAAAAGGAGTATAATAAAAGTGTATTAAAGAACATGTTAAGTGAAAGTTTTTGAAAGAATCATTAGAGTTTCAGTTTTCATCTAAATTGCCGAGATCTTTGTCATAACTTGAAAGAGAAGGAATGTTGTACACTGACTAGAAGGTAACATTGTCTTGTTTTGGTTCCCAAAGTAATAAAACAGGTAACCAAACAAATGAACAAAAAAGCAAACAAACAAACACAAAAACCATAAACTAAGAAATACAATTTGTTGCAGTTTCTTTCTCTGGTCTTTTCCAACATGAAAATTTTCACTCTGTGCCTGTTGGATCTAAATAAAGTCTTTGGAATTGCACTTGCATGTAACTGCAAAACGTGTTCTAGTTTGGCACCTGGAAAGGCACCTACAAAGAGCTCTGCTTCCATCAAGCAGAAATGGCTTTTCCTCAGTAAAAGTCTTGCCTCCCTGTAATGGCAATCCCTTTCTTGTAGACTTTTGCTCCTTCTGATGAACAGCACTGGGTCTAAAGTACCATACTCTGAAAAGCTGGGTCCTGGTGCCACAGTCCATCTGCACATCACCTACCTCTAAGTCCCTTCTTCTACAGCACGTATCTACTTAAGCTCCCAGTCAGGGTCCTGTCACCAGAAGTTTGGCCAGATATGAATGGGAATTTGTCTCCTCTCTGTTCTATCAGCCAGGACTCATGATGGTGGTTGGCAGTAAACAGGGAGTGACAGTGAAAGGACATTATACTGGAACAGGTTGCCCAGAAAAGATGCAGAGTCCACATCCATGGAGATACTCAATATCTGACTGGACACACAGCTCTGAGCAATCTCTCTGACTCTGCTTTTAACAGAGGAGATTGGTACTACGTAATCTCCAGGGGTGCCTTCTAACCTCAACTACACCGTGGCTCTGTCAAAAAACAGAAGCAACACTAGTGATCCGAAAAAGAGAAGATGCATCATGTAACTACTGAATGAACATAACCATACTTCATACTGTAGAATACATTCCAAACCTAAAAATGCCTGGGACAATCAAAGAGAGAACAACTTGAATCATCCCTCTACTTTCTCTCTGCAAATTGTTGTGGAATTTACTATGATCACTTCCAGATACACAGATATTTTGTGAAAAGAGAGCAGGGTTTAGCATACATTTCTTGAAACTATTGGTATTTCAACATTGATGCTATGTTCCTAACTTCTGAGCCACACAGAAAGTCAACAGACAGTTTGCTTTTGCATTAATATTTAACTTGTTCTATGATTTAATCGGTAGATTTCTTGATAAATTTTTTGGAATGACTGATATGTACACAAGGTACAGCCAGCTGCCAGTGTAACCAAGTTAACCGCTTTCTCTTAGTAACTTCTGTGCAAAGACAGTGCAGTCTTCCTCAGTTCAACCTGATTAATAAGCAAAGACTTGGATTCTTTTCATCAAGAGCATGAAAGCACAATGAGCACTACATTTTCCATCTATACCTATGCACACAGCTTGAAACATCAAATGATAAAGAAATGCAAAAAAGGTTAGCAGATTTAAGCTATATAACTTTTTGTGAGTCAATGTAGAACTCATTTCTCTACCATTGGAATTACTGACATACCCAAAAGCTGTGCCTGCAGCTGCCTTCAAGCGTCAAAATTCTCCCTGGACAGAGTAAACCTGAACGATGCAGCTGTTGTGATGTTCTTCTGGCTTGCATGTATGAAACACAGAGATAGCCTCTGTTTACTTGAACTCAGAATCATGGAATCATCTGGAAAAGACCTTCAAAGACCACCAAGACCAACTATAAACCAGACCTGCCAAGTCTCATCACTAAACTACGTCCACATTTCTTAAAAACCTCCAGGGACTGAGGCTCCATTACTTCTCTGGGCAGCCTGCTACAATGCCTGATCACCCTCTGTGAAGAAATTCTTCCTAATGTGCAGTCTAAACTTCCCCTGGCACAACTTGCAACCATTTTATCACATCCTATTACCTATCTCCTGAGAAAGGAGACATTCTCCTTGCTGCAACCTCCTTTCAAGGAAGTTGTAGAGAGCGATGCGTTCTCTTCTCAGCTTCCCCTTCTCCAGACTTAACAATCACACTTCCCTCGGCCACTCCTCAGAACTCTTACTTTCTGGTCCCTTCACCAGCTTCATCACTCTTCCCTGCACATGCTCAAGTAACTAAATATTCTTCTTGTAGAGAGGACCCCAATTTGAGAAAAAAAAAAAAAAGAGAGATGCAAAATACCAACAAAAATTCATGGGAACTGTGAAATTCATTTCTTTAACATAGACTCCTTCCTGCCAGCTAAGATGTCACGGGATAACATTAAATTAAATTCCCTTGTGAAAGTTACTTTTAGAGTATGTTTATTACTTGCTAACAAGCAGAAGAAATGTTCCTAAACCCCTTAATTTTCAGTTGTGCTGTTGTGACTGGTGCTGCAAAATACTGCCTTGATTCTCCTCATCTGAAGTACCAGCTGCAGAATCATTCCCTGACTCTTGAAAATATTGCAGTACGACATGAGGTCTTGATATGAAGCATAAAACAGTCTGTTTTTGTTAACTTTCATTACGATCCATAGCAACTTTACTATTTTGCATGGAATCTATAGGATTACAGGTCCACCTCTAAAATGGAAATAGAAACAGGATGGACCAGATCAGCACTACATCAAAGATGCTAAATTGTTTGTAATCGATACGAGAATGGGTGCTGATGCCTGTCAGTCCTTGGGCAGAAGGGCTTGAAAGAAGATCCTCTTCTGTCCTCCCCGTGATGTTTTATATTTCTTTAGTGTTCCATTACAAAAAGTAATGTTGTGTGAACAAGTGTAGCCCTGGCAAATGAGCAACTCTCCCTTGCATTACTATTACTGAACCATATCGATAGGCTGTTTAATCTTTGATGGAAAACAATTGCTCAGTGTTTTCTGCTACACTGATCCACAATATAGCATTACTTGGAAGAAATCATTCTTGTATTTTTGTAACACCATAATTGGGTAACATCAGAAGCTGTAAATTCAGTGTTGAATTTGGGAAGTAAATTGAAATGCCTTGAATGTGGAGGTTTTATGTTTAATATAAAAATGAAAATATTCATGGCACAACATTAAAAATCTGAAAACATTAAAGAGCATGTATTCACATCTCTGTTAGATCACTTTCCCCTGCACTAGACAAAATAAATAAATAAACAAGCAAATAAATATCTTTGTGTTTAAAAGCTTAATCTGGGAAAAATTCAAATTTTATGACTTTAGTACTAGCTCCTGCTCCACACAATGGCTCCTGCTTTGGCGTCTTCCATTGTACAGGACAACTGCACAACTCTCTTATGGACACATTCATGTTTTCCTCTCATCACAGGTCCCTACCAAACCCAAAATGTGAGACAACTACTGCTAAACTTATAATGTGGAAAGCTTATGTGGGTTTCCTTCTGAACACTGAGTATGCAGCAAATCTACTTGTGCCATCTCTTGTAGGAAGTACTTTCCATCATATCATACAAAAAGTGCATCAAACGTCCATCAGTAAGACATCAGCAACCAAGCAAATAAAATACAGCTTTTAGTCTGAATATGATCCCTTATTGTTCTTTGTATGCCATTTCAGTTCTGTCACATACAAATTTTTGAGCGGTATTCAGCTGTGAAGTACATGACAGATTCATTTGCAAATAGGAGCTGGTTAGCATTTTCAGAATCAGAATATTTCAGGTATTGTAAATCATGTTTGCCTGCTTCTTTTCAGAAAACTTAACAGGCATGGCAAACAGCCACACCATGAGTAAAGCTGCTTATTGCTGTTTTAAGAAAATCAAGGGAATGTATCATAAATAGGTTTGAATAAAATACAGATTCTTGTTTGCACACCTGGGTTAATCTTTTTCTAATGGTTTAAGTATCAATGGACACCTCAGCAAACATTGTGTGGCACCTAAATTTGTCACAGATGCACATGTACTAAATGTGAAATTGTTTATCGGTACAGAAGAATCATCAACATATGCCCACAATCATATTGCATTTCCTTCCTCATCTAATTGTTTATTAACAATACCGGATTGTGGAAACTGACGTTACTAGAGCTCAGAACAGCATATATGCTATTTTGTGCAGCATGTGTATCAAAGGATGAAATTCTGAGAACTGCCGTACTTTTTCAACAGCTAATGCTGTCACAGTAGTTTTTTTCTCTTCCACTGCATTAAAAACAGCTTTCATAACAGGACACAAAGGGGAGGGAAAAAAAAAAAAAAAAAGAGAACTGGGAACAGACATGTACAGACAACATACAGAGAGATTTAGACATCATTGCTATGGTGATATTCTCCCAATATAACATCCACAAAACACAAGATTTACATTCTGCTCATAAAATTTCACCAGTTAATTTAAGTAGGCACTTCTAACACATTCCTATAGACTCTTTCCCTTGACTATAACTCTAATCATTTCCCTATGTGTACTGAAAGCGAAATATCTGGCTGCACCCTCTAAGAATGCTTTATCTGATCGTCCTCTCCTCAGCAACAAAAAAAACTCCGCTGAAAGCCATTCCTCAGCTTTGATCTTGAAGCTGTGAACTACACAACCAAGAAGGCCAAAGAGCCTGAACTTGCACAAACTCTGTCATAAAGAAACCAGCCTGCCCAGACATACATGACACCTTCCCAAGAATCCATCCATCTCATAGGAGTGAAAAACCAGATGTGCTCTCTACTGTACAACTAGAGCCAGCCATATATACTTAGGCTTATACTTCACAGTTAGCTTGCTAGAAAAATGAAGGAAAAAAGAACTATACTCTTGCTTGTTTTTGATAAGCTATATAAATATTAAGCAATAATAACATATGCCTTCTGAAGACTGATGCTCATGTGCAGATACATTTAACATTTCAATATTCAGTGTTACTCTGTCCATGGTGAGAGAATTTGAACTGGAAATAAATGCTTTAAATTCCTTAGAGCCAATCTAACAAATGCCATTATATTAACTAATTGGATTATGTGTATTCAAGGTCATGCATTCTTCATCATATACAAAGATTCTTATACTGAAATTAAACAAACACAGAGATATAACTACAATATTGTATGTCTTTCATGGGACACATGGAGCAAAGTGTGAACAAACAATCTATATGGCTCTCAACTGGATTTTCCTTACCAAGCAGTGAGTAACTGAGCGAATTCCCTACTGTTTCCTTTAGCAGGAAAGAAAAAAGCAAAAAGAGAGGGTGTGGGGAGAAGAAGTCAGCAATTGGGGAACAGGATATGTGGGGAAGCTGGTAGCAGCTTTGTCCTGTTATGTGTCTGAAGAAGACAAGGAAGGTGTTGTCCTGGCTTCTATCATACTGCTGTGTTCACCTAGTTGAGGTGGAGAATTTGCTTCTCTATGTTTAGTTTACCTGGGATAGAAACTGTCATTTTTAGTGACAGTTTGTTAGAAAAATCTATTTCCACTTGCTTAGGGAACATTCTTCAGACATGCTGTGTGTACTCTGGAAAGAGAACTGAATATAATGATGAGTATTGAAAATAGTAAACAAACTTCCTGAATGGAGACTTTTAATGGATGAAAACAAGTTTATTATTATTATTTTAAAAATGTATTGCATTACTGTAAGGAATGTAAAAACAAAATATAACCTAACATGGATTGCTCGACTAAAACATTGCAGGTGGTTATGGGATTGGTATACCACATATTCCTTACATGTTTTTGAGGTGTACAGGAAAGTTTAGCAAATATGAAGCACATTTTGTGTCTGTCCTTACGCGGTTAGGATGTATTTGTTTCTCTTGTTGCTAACTGTTGGGCGGACACAGGTACTCCAAATTAATCTGCAGAAAGCAGAAAAGAAAGCAGCAACTTACGCCGGTCTGCAGGCACTAGTACTGGAAGCAAACTAGAATTTGAATAAAAATTCTTTTTCTTGATGCTGTTGGTGCCTGTACAATTTGGTTTAGGGAGAAAGCCATTCTGTTGACACTTCAGCTAATTAGAAACAAAACAACTTATGTCTGGGAAGTGTTCGGTCACTTAAATGTGTTAGAGAGGTTGAGAGGTTGTTCAACGAAGCACAGTACGTGGCTAATCCTACCATGTATGCTCCAGACCAAAGGTTACTTGTGTCTCACAAGTATGGACTGAGTAGGTCAAAACTGTAACCACTCATTTTAGAGCAACAGTTTTTCATGTTCTGGACATTCTAATTTGAGGAGAAAAGACAGTAGTGGACTGGGAACTTGACTAGAAGGCATGCAAAGATATGATGATGGTGATGATGATGATAAAACTGGCAATTTAGAAAGTGAATCTCTTCTAATAAAAGGCACCAGTTTAATATCAAGCCTTTCTACTACTTTAGCAGCTTGTTATTGTGGATTTTCTTGTGTTGATTTTTATTTCCAATAGGACAGTGTTAACCCCAGAGCCTTAGGTAACTGACAGTTCTGAGGATTACTGTCCTCTTTACTTACATTTCTATTTTAATTTCAATTAGCTGCAACATTTCTTTTGCTTCACTAAACTAGTATGCGTTATTGTCTCCTTCTTCTGCGAGCTGCCACAAGCTACAACAGGGGCCCTTTCAAGCACATAGCATTTCATGTTATTGCCATCTAAATAGCTTGGACTACCAAGTCCAGCAAGGTCAATGGAAAGACTTGTGTCAGAGGTGTCCATATCCGAGCCAGCAGTTGCAAACTTGACTGGCTGAGATGTAAGGTACTTCAAACCTTTTGATGTAGGAAGTATTGCACAAATGCACGTTAATGTAAAGAACTATCATCCTATTTTGGTGATATCACAGCATATGTTTAAGGCTTCTTAAGTAGTCCAGTTCCTCCTGTACCAGGCAAGAGACAACTAGCCTGCATTCAAAGTTCAAACACTCCTGATGTGTTTGAAGAGCTCACTCTGCTCAAGGAATACTGGAAACTGCTTAAGTGCCTTCCCCAAGAGTTTTTACAAATGGATTATCTGCTTAACTGATGAAACAATGTCACAAGTAACTGTAGCCACTCATGACTGAAATAAGTTATGTTTGAGTTATGGAAATTGTATTCCTTTCTTCCCCAGGGCATGATATATTTGGAACAACATTTGAAAAATCCTCAGATAGAAAAATTCTGTCTTAGCATTACCTTGTATATGAAATCTGAATAGGTTTGAAATAGCAGAGAGCAGAGAGCAATATAACTCATTCAGTTGAAGCCAATAACCTTGATCCATCACATCTGAGATCAAGGCCAGCACACAGGACAGGACAAACTTTAAAGAGACTGATGGAAGGTATGCTGTCAGTGAGCAGATATTCATTCTCATCCTCTCAATCTTCCAACATAATCCAACATCAGCAGTCCCAAGGTATGGCAGAGATCCAAAGGGAATGCGTTGAAATGATTTAAATCATTCCTTCCAAATAACAGTAACAGGAAACTCCACATCCATCCCTATACTCCTCATTTACACTGTCAAAAAGACTCATTCTCTCTCAAGATATTTTCAACACCCATACAAACTAAGAAAAAGACATAAATGGGTCAGGAACATGAAGATGCCACATACTTCTGCTTGTATTTAACAGTAGTGATCATCTGAACACACAGTTTAGCGCTGTTCTTAAATTTATTTTTGTTACAAACCACATGTAACAGCTAGCATCAGCTCATTACATATATACCGTCTTTGAGTCCATGCAGAGCTTTAAGCAGCATGGATTACTACAAATCCATCACATCTGTTCTCCATGCTCTCTGCATTGTCTTCCTTCTTGAAATTGAGTGAAGGTCTTTACCTTCAAAACACTCAGTGACCTGTGACCAAAATAGTGTGAAAGACCACTTACAGAACAAGAGAAAATGCTGATTGGCAGCAAATAGCCAAGAACTTCCTATCGTTATACCTTCTAATGCAATAGTACAGCTTGTTTGCACTGAGAATGATGTTTTTTTGGAGACCAGTCACAAACTGAGGAATGAGCTCCATCAGAAACTATGAGTCATCACAAACATTTCCATCTCTTTCTCCAAATGCATGACATCCTTCTTGTCCTGACCTTCTCCCACATCAGCTTATCCATTTTTAAAAGTAATTTATTGCTTCTAGAAACAAATTCTACCAAAACCAAACATTGCAGTGTCCAGCCAAATTTCAGCTCATGGAGAGGATGAGAGAGAGAATGAAATACACATCATGGGCACAAAATTTAGCACCTGTTGAGAAAACAGTGCAGACGATACAGAAATGACAGCAGCACAAGATCTTTTGTAAAAGAAATATGATAAGATCTACCTGCTGTTGTAACACATCTAAAGAAATTTAATTGCATAAAGGTATGCTTAACACATTAGTGCCAGGTCTTGTTGTATCTCACATTAGTTTATCTCATTTCTATTCATTTTACTAAATGCCTGAGGTACAAGTCTGAAAGACTGCAATTATTTGAAAAGTATTACACTCACTGTGTGGCAAAACTTTATTTTTATTTATTTATTGAAACTGAGCCCTGGCTTCTACATCTACTTCACAACCTACCAAAACATGTTTTTCACAGAAATAAAATGATTATTTTGTTTTCAAATTTATTTTATATTTCAACAAGTCTATTTACTTGTTTTTAAACATTCCAACAGGATGATCATACACTAGAAAGCTTTATTTCCCTTCTAAGCAAAATCTCCCTCTCCACAGATACTAGCTTGAAATGATTACTGTATGTCTCATTATTTTTCATGATAGTTCTAGTAGGGTTATCATGGTTTTAACAGTAATAAACAAAAAAAATAATAAATAATAATATCCATAACTGAATGTTATGGTATAGCATGCCTAATCAGACTGGCAGTCACTTGTAGAGTGGATCATCTCTATAGCCTAATTTTTCATTGCCTATCTCAGTTAAAGTTGAAGTGCGCCAAAAGATTATAGAAAACAAAACAGGACAAGGGGTAATGGTTATAAACTGAAAGAGGGTAGATTTAGACTAGATATAAGGAAGAAATTCTTCACCGTGAGGGTGGTGAGACACTGGAACAGGCTGCCCAGAGAAGTTGTGGATGTCCCCTCCCTGGAAATATTCAAAGCCAGGCTGGATGGGGCTTTGGGCAACCTGGTCTAGTGGGAGGTGTCCTTGCCCACGGAAGGAGGGTTGAAACAAGATGATCTCTAAGGTCCCTTCCAACCTGAACCATTCTATGATTATATGATTCTATGATAATAAGAAAGAAAAAGAGCAAAATAATTTCTGTCTAATGTTATGCACTTTATAAAGCTATACCCTCCCCAGATCCTTATTTTTACATTTTGGAGCACATACAGCTGACAGCAAGGTCTTGTAGAAGAGATGTCAGTACTGTTCTGCATAGCTACATCTTGACGTTTGAATTTTATACTGTATTATGGTTGAGACTTCTTTCTAATTTCTTAAGAATATATATTTTGTACACTCTGAAGAACAAAAGTTACAGAGACAAAGAAATATGGCCACAAAGACCCAAGTCAGATACTAAAGTAAAATTAGGTGATGCCCCACTAGCTCACAAATGTTACACATCCATTTTGAGCTGTCCTATGCAGACTGCCTGAAGATGACACAAAGTGCTTGTTACCCACAGAGTCACATACACCACACTACTTTCATTATTCTCATTAATCTCTAGCATTTTATGCTGAAGAAAATCCAAAGACTGAAATCTTTGATGTTTTAAAAAATCAAGATCATTTTCCATTAGCACCAGCTGCATAGCTAGTAGACCTAGTAGAGTTGTGGGTTTTTTTTTCTGGTACATTGTAATTCAATAGTATGGCAGAATTTTCAAACATAGGACAATCCTGTTGAAATAGGTGAGATTGATAAGAGAGCTAACCTTCAAAAATCAAGATACTGTTTTACTGAACTATGTTTACCACTAATCTTAGAGTCAGTGTTATCTACACTAGCAGTGAAAAACAAAAATATACATCGAAAGCATTACAGAATGGATCACAAAGGGACACCACCAACAACAAATTAAACATATAAAAGCCAGGCCAAGAAAAAAAAGTGCCACTATGGGAGAATTTGTTATCTTTGAGAGTGTAGGTAAAATAGCTTGCCCCTATATCAACCCCTAAAAATGAACAGCTGCACTAGGATAAAACTGTAGGATCAAATTCTTAATACACCCATATCCAAGTACAGAATTATATTATAAATGATCACACCATGAGCAAGCAGATAGAAGTCTTACTGTCACATAACTATTCTGATTTGACACTTTGTGGAAACGTCTTTATTTGTGCAGGATCAAATCCTTACTTTGACAGGCATTTTGTATACTTCAGCCTTGGCTAGACTTCATCTTTTAAAAGCATTTGTTCTTACTGATTTAACTGGAAGTCTCCAATTTGTGATGAATAATACCATCTCCACTAAGAATAGTGTGCTATAAAATCTATCTAGCTGCTAGTACTGACATCTCAGAAAGGTTTCAAGGATAACCTTTATCTTGATTGTTTCTGAAGATGGAGAGAATACAGCCATTACTTTATAAATTTCAACTGGATATTTCTCATAAAGTCAGTACTATGATAAACTTGAAACAATCTAAAATCCTGCAACCTTGAATTTTATTGTTTTACAAGAGGTTAACATTCACCTCCCATCTCAGGAAGACACACAAAGTAGGTATCCCATTGTTAACTTGTTTGCCAACACTTCCAAAGAGTAAAACAAAAAACAAAAACAACAACAAAAACATCATCAAAAACAAACAAAAAACTCCTGACTTAAATACACATTAGAACATCGCTAAACATGGTATCTTGTCAACCAGTTTGCTCTTCAGAGGATTTAAATGTGTCTTGGGAATACCTACAGGTACAGAACACTTCTGAGCAAATTGAGCAAAGTCTCAAAAACTTCAGTTTCCTCTACATCTGTAACACATATTTCATACGGAGTCTGTAAACTCTATTTTAAATTAGTTTCTGGATTTACAAAAAACCCTGAAACCAATCACTTTCCTCTCTATGTACTGCAGTGAGGTTTTTGTTGCTTTATATGATGGTTCACATTAAAAGAAATGGTTCACATTTTAGGGTATTACAGGGCAATTTTGTAAATTGGATTTGAATAAAAGCATTCAACATCTACAGTAATTTTTGAAAACATAAAAAGAGCATTGTAAGAGTCTATAGGTAAACTGTATGCTTATGCAGAATTTCCCTTATCACCCAAAGAAACATCTGGAACAAAGTGTTAATCAGCAGCCTAAGAAATACGACTTCTTTTTCTAAGAGTTATAACAGTAAAATCTTAAAAACAACAAATTTTCATGTATGCAATTCAAACAGTAAAGTTATTAGCACAAAAACATAAATTAAAATGATGAAATCTGCTGACAGAATAATTTTTCTCAGAAGTTGGTCAGAATTTAGCCAATAGTATTCAGGAAGATCTGCCCATATTCATGATCATAGCTGATTTATTCCCATCAAAGAGATCCAAAGGGAGACCAGTTCATAGTCAAAAACTTATTCAACAATACACAAACATGGAGGGATAAACTGATTAGCGTGACTACAACTCTATGAAGACGTCAGTCATACAGTCTCAAAAAAAATGCTGCTAAATTTGCTCAAATACACTAGAGAAACGTGACAGCCTTCTCAATGGTCTCAATATTTTAAGTATTTGATTATTCCTTTACAAAAGTTTGCCTGATGAATAAAAGAAGATGTCCAATTGTGTTAACATTGAAACCTTAGTACTCCTTTGCTGCTAAAGTAAAATTACACAAGAAAAGCAATTTAATTCTTGGCAATACTAAAAGTATTTTTGAAGTGTTCTGAAAGCTGCTTTTGAGTCCAACTTTCATTAGTAAGCAATAGCTAACCTCAACTCAGGCTTCTTATTGACTTTTCACAGAATCACAGAATTGTAGGGGTTGGAAGGGACCTCAAGAGATCATCGAGTCCAACCCCCCTGCCAGAGCAGGTTCCCTACAGCAGGTTGCACAGGTAGGCATCCAGGCGGGTCTTGAATATCTCCAGGGAAGGAGACTCCACAACCTCCCTGGGCAGCCTGTTCCAGTGCTCCGTCACCTGCACTATGAAGAAGTTCTTCCACATGTTGGTGCGGAACTTCCTGTGCCCCAGTTTAAGGCCATTGCCCCTTGTCCTGTCCATACAGACCACTGAAAAGAGATTCCCCACCTCCATTAGCCTCCCGCACCTAAGATATTTCCAAACATTGATAAGGTCCCCTCTCAGCCTTCTTTTCTCAAGGTTGAACAGACCAGATTACCGAGCCTCTCCTCATAAGGGAGATGCTCTTTTTTCGTCCTTCACCCACAAATATTTACTTACTGGCTGTTTTTATAGGTCTTTTGTTTTGCTGAGTATATATTAGACTGTTAAGATAAAAGATATAATTAGTGGTATAATTACCTTAATTTTAAAAAGCCTTAATCACTTACTTATCTTTTCCCATTGTGTGAGGGTCAGCAAACAAAATGTTACAATAGGTGGACTTTGACCTTACAGTTCTTAAGCCCCTAATTTTTTTCCTGGTTTGTTACCAAGTAGATTTAAATGAAAAATTATGATACAGTTCCAGCTTTTTAAGAATTCTATCACACGCAATAGAAATATGTGCCTAAGTCTCTTGCTCATTGGAAGTAGTATACAAAACTCAACATTGGTACAAACTTTCATATCAGTCTTGTAAGGTCATGATTGCATTCAATTTATGCAGGAGAACAAGGAAGATTTAAACACCTAGCTGGACATGTTTCTACATGATAACAATTGGGAATAGAAATGCAGATGTTTAAGACTAAATAAAATATTTTTAATTTAAGGAAATTGGTCAAAGTGTCTGAGAGTCTTGTTCAGATAAAACGCCACAAAAAAAAGTCTTGGTTTTGAACCTATGCTGCAGAAATGAAGCCTATAATGCAGAAATTACTTATGCACAAGTTGCATGAAACTCAGTGTGATCTACTATTAAACAGTTCTGTTGCCGCTATAGAACTGAAGCTTTGTGTTTCACATCTGGACTCTGTGGTGATCCTTTTTGGTACTACCTAAATGGTCTCATTCAACTTCTGCAGGAGCTAAGTGCAAAAGTTTGAGTTGAAGAAGTAAATTCATCATGGCTGCCAGTTTAGCACATTCACATTTCTAAAAATGAGTTTGTGAAAAGCATTCTAATAAAATTAAAGATAGCTTTGAGAGCTATAGTCAGTTATTCTTATTTGCATCAATTGATAGTGTCTGAGGGTCGAAAATAAAGTGCTGAATAGCATGGGTAAGGATAGAGAAGTTTGATTCTCAGAACTGTCAGACAGTATTTGAAAGAAATAATCATTCTTCAAGAGTTCAATTTAGATTCCGGACTTCTGTTGTTATCTTCTATTTCATTTCTCTACCTTCATACAATCACAATGCAAACATACTTAAGAGACTTAATTTACTCAAATTTGCTTTAGAAAGTAAAAATATCATATTCCAGTGATGTATATAACAGATCCCAGTCACAATTTTATATTGTCATAATAAAACATGTCATTCCACACAGTATTTTGAGTATAATACTCTTGAGAAGAGAATTTTTCTTGCAAACTAATTAATCTGAGCAGAATTCACTCTTAGAACCTATTCTGCTACATGTTAAGCAACAATTCCAGCTGCTTGACATGAGAAATTGTGTTTACTTTCAGTGTCTGCTGAGCAAAAAATGACCACCAAAGCTCAGCCCTTTGCATCAATCCTTACAATTTCTTATCAACTGTAACAAAAAAGCAACACTCTACTGGGTGCTAGATGTACGGACGTGTTGGAATGGGAAGTAGGCTTATACATCTCAATATTGTCTTTTCTGTTGTTGGCACCAGATCATTTATTAGTATCAGAAATATCTTCTACTTCAGCAAAATTTAAGTTAAAATAAATAATTATTTTAGTAAACAGCCATCAAGTTAAGTTCAACAGCCAAATGTGATGGAAACAAGACCACATATCTTGTCAATAAACATTTCATTAAGCTCTCTACAGAACTTGTAGAAATAGCAGAAGCATAAAGAATAGGGATGAATTAGCCATTTCTGCTTGGTGGAAAGAAAGGAAAGGAACAAAGTGCCAAAGGAGAGCATTTCCATAGAGGAAATAATCTTTCAGTCCACTATCAGTTCTTCAAAAATTACTAGGCAAAACCATTACAATTAAATGTTGTGCACTGTTCAGTATTATTGTTATTATTATGGCTTGCTGAGATAAGTTATTTGTATGGCTTTTGGACTATCAGGATCCCCTCAAGAAATAATGTGAATATTAAAGAATGCAAGGAGTGAAACTAACTGTCTGAGAATTGCTGTCAAATGGCACAGATGGTACCCTGGAGAAAACTGAAAAAAAAAACATCATCCCTTTGTATCTTGTTTTAGTGGCAGTACTCTTATGTATTGCTGTAACTTCTTTGAAATACGAAATGAGAGGGTAGTACGGTCTCCCAACTACAGAGTGCTCATTGAAATTGTCTGAATTCAGCCTTTACTTGTTACACAGTCCATCAGGCCTTTCCAACTGGTCTGAACTCACAATATGCACCCATATCACTCTAGTCCTCTTTTTTAACTCTGTTTGGGTAAGCCCTATAATACACCCATTTGCCCAGCTGTATTCTTTCTAATCTCACAAAATCCCACTTGGCAAACATCAGTGACAGAGAAAATGTAAACCTGGGGCAATCAGGGAAGACTCCAGTCACTGGTTAACCTTCAACCCTGTATATACAAACACAGCTTGATCTCTGACCATTGTTGGGAACTGGAAGTTTCATGGCATTATTTAACCAACCCTGTTTGCTTTAAAAGATTACCTCATCCCTCCCTCCTGTAGCTGTACTCTGCTGAAAGCCTTTCCTGCCTCAGCCTCCGTGACCTTTTGCCTTACTTAAGATGTAGCCCTGGTGGATGCAGCCGGAAGCCATCCCATGCACATGGCATTGCAGGACAAAGTGGCAGCCATCTCCCCAGCTTTGTCTCTACAGATGAGGAAAAACAAAATAATAAAACCCGGGCAAGTCTATCTTTCCTTCCACGCTAAAACAAGCTCAGTCAACTTCTAGATGAATGTTGCAATGAACTGTGTTTGTTTATACTTGAAACATTAAATAGTGCACAAGAACTGGTATTGGACAGGGGAAAAACAAAGAAAACAATATTTAGCACTAAAAGTCTTTCTCACTTATGTTAATTTCCTGTATTAACACCTTTCTATTTACTGAAAAAAAAAAACAACAGAGGCCTCCTTGTCTTTCATGGCCATTAATACTGCAGGTATTACCAATGCTACCTCCATGGCTATTTTCAGGCAGGTTAGTCTCTGCAAGGTGCTACATGATTAAGAAGACACCCGTTGAAACATTTAAGCTTAACATTTTATTCTTCTGTTATCTTATTTCACAGTTCCAAATCTCTCAGTGATGCTACCTATATCTTACTTTGCCATTCTCTTTTTAAAATGCTAACATAAGACCACAGACGAACTAACAGTACTGTGTTTTGTATAACAAAATCTTTTTACTTGGATGGTATTTGACAATACCTCAAAAACATTTTGTTTTTAAAACTGTTCATTGTATTGATGGCTAACAAGGATATTCCTGCAGTCACAGTGTATTTTTCAACTACTTTCCTAATTTCACAAGCATCATTTTCTGAAGACAGCAAACAGCATTCTGTGCCTACTTGAACTTGTTTTTGTTCTGATTTTGTCTTGCTTTAAACATACAATAAACAGTGGACCCTGAAATTAAATCCAAAAGATCCTTGCTATAACCTCTGTTAGTGAAATTAACATTTATTAATATACATTTTCACTTTTTTTTTTGGTGCGTGTGTGGAATCCTATATTATTAAAGTGTTTTTCAGTATAATTAATTACATTTTAAGCTATGCAGTAAGTACAAATGTCACATTCTTTGCAACTCAGAGGGTGCACACGGTATCCTTTTAAAAGACCTTTCAGGCACTGCTAACCTTGAATACTTTTCTTCTGCGCCACATCAGCCATATTCGTGATTTCTACTGAAGTTATTTTGAAGCAATACTCTTCAAAGCTGTATTGAATATATTTCTCTAATGATGTAAAATGTTTTCCACTTTAAAATGTTTTTACAAGTGGCAATATTCTAACTCCATAACTGCTCTAATATTATAACCATTTGCCATTAATCTTCCTTAATACTAATTTTCTTTTTTCTCCGTTCCAGTCTCTGAAAATCTAAACTGTGCCTTGGGAACTGTAAAAATAAGCACTGGGCCAATGTAAAACCCTATATTCTGACATATTCCAAATTTGATTTCAATCCAAACCTTACATATGAACATGCTAGCCTTGGTCAATATTTATTTAAAAAATAAAGTGTACACTGCAGCGCAGATTTGCAATTGTTAAAATACCAGATACAATCCTGAATATCTTCTACCCTGACAAAACCACGTCTGATTTTACTGGCAAGTTTTGCCTGATAATGAAAACAGGATTTGACCCAACCATTTCTCATCTGTCAGTTTTAGAGATTCTCCAGTTCTAACTTGTTTTATTGCACTGAATTAGTGAAAAGTACATCGTTTCAATCATTTTAGCTTTCTAGTACAACTCCTTTGCAGCTGCTCAGACCAACAAACGGGTCTTGTCTGTTTAATCAGGGATTCCTTCCCAAAATAAATTAAATAACAGAAGTCTAAAGCCCCATCTAGAAAGTTCAAAAAAATACTTATAACACTGGGCTCCTCAGTAAACAGGCAAACTTCGCTGACACCAGTTCAGGGTCCTTTGAGCAAAGAAAGAAGTATTAGCTGGGAGAGTGAAACAACAGACACTTAAGATATTTGGGTCTATTCTCATGTTCTACATTACTCAGCAGCAACCACATTTTATCTGCAAACTTAAATTTTAACAGCATCTGACCAAAATGCTAAGCTGCTACATATCAAAATTCAGTGGGGTCTGACCTATACTGTCATTTCTGCTTATTCACCAGTAAATGAAGGCAAGCTTTCTCCTCCATAAAGAGTTTCTGTCAATGGGGATCTCTTAACAGAGTTGCAGGCTCTTTAAGGTTCACAAAAAGGTAACCAGGAAAGCTCCTCCCTCATTAGGCTTTGCACCGCAGCCATATTTAGTAAAGCAATGTAAGAAAGCATCCTGACTTTACGGGGTATAAAATTTTACATAGTTGCTACTATCCAATGCACGTGCATACAGTAAAAGTGTAGTATGGGGGCAATTCTGAGCTTCACAAGCTTAAAACTATTTTGAATTATTGTAACTCATCCCTGTAGATTTTCTTGGTGCATCTGAAAAAAATTACTGTTCCAAGAAATACAGCAGTAACTTTCAGATCTTCCCAATTAGACTTTATTCTGTCATATGCAAAGCTCACTTTTTTACTTGGATAAGACTATGGAACAAGAGGATAATGTAAGAATATACACTTACTCTAGAAAGTAACAACTTCCGTATATTTTGTAATGTATTTTCCAAAAGCTCTGAACCACTAATATGAGCCTCATGTCTACTGCACTGGGCTGTAAATGTTATCCAGAGACATGGCTTTATTTTCAGTGGAAGATCTAAGCAGAGAGCAATCAGACTGGAGGTTCCAAGAGCTTTGCCTGGCATGCCGGGCATGTCACAGGGATATTTGACTGACGGATTGCCCTGCAATCACGGTAATGGGGGAAGGAACAGTCCTTAGATTCTGGCATGTCAAGCTAGAAAAGTCTTCCTGAGGCCAGCCTGCAGCAGTCATTGCCATGATACCATCTGCGGGTGCCCAATGGAGACCGAAAGGAGATGCAGAGTACAGAGTGAGCTGATAGAGTCTTTCAAAATGGGAAAGAGTTTCCCAGGATTACTCTATAGTCCCATGGGAAGCTTTTCATTGTCCCATTGAAAATCCTGCCAAGGCTGTTAAATATAGAATCATTTCTGAATCCACTAACCTTTTTATTCTAGATACTTTTTTTTCCTACTTCTTGGATTTTTTTTTTTTAATCTTATACATGAATTTTTAATATATGAAGGATAAGGTATGAGATTATTCCTTTGGGAACTCTTTCATTGTTCAGGATATTTCACTTTCAGGAAGTCTGACTTCTTAATTTAATCCTAACTCCATACAGTAGTATCCTTGTATTCATTACACAGAGGCGTGATGGATTTCAATTTCCTTAAAACAAGGCACAAAACTATATTAGTATTATTGAATACAAATAAGCATGTTGCTCTATAGCTTATACAAATATTACTAAATACTGAATATTTTTTAATATTTAATAGAAACAATGAAATGGATGTGCCAATCAAAATGCAGAAAATAAATGAATGTTTGAATATTCAAAGTATACCCAAAGACTGCCCAAGGACAAGGTTGTTCTGCATTGTCCAAATCCCAAGCCATAGACAGTATGAATATTACATTTACTACCAAAAAAATAGTTTCACCTCTTCCTTTGCCTTTTCTATTATGTGTACTTTTTGTTATCCCTAAATGAGAAAAAACAGTTTACAAAAAAAAAGATTACCAAATTTACCTGAAATTTAATCCCTCCAAATTATGAAATTATCTCCAGAACACTCTGAATTTAAAAAGCATAACACCAAAGTGTTGTTCCTTGATACAAAGCTAAGGCAACTGAAGGACAGCAGTACTCAGACCTCTACGAAGCAACAAGATCAGTTACTGTGTGACAAGATAAGCACCAAAAATCATCATCAGTTTTTAAAATCTGTGTCATAAAATGCTGCACAATACTTCTCCTTAATCAATAATAGCTTGAAAAGCAACACAAAACTGATGTGTTGCTCTTGCAGTTAATACTTGTGATTTTTTTTTAATGTATCCCAAGGATTTTTTATTTTATCCAAATATAATAGGAGACTACACAGGAATTTCACAAACAAAAAAGGACCTATGCTCCCTGATAAAAGAGTAATAACGTATCTCAAAGTCTTCAAAAGCAGTGTAATGAAAAGAAACCTTTTTTTTTTTTCCTTAATTGGATTCAGTTCAGGGTTTGGGGATACTGAACCATTCGTTCATTATATGGAATTAACAGTACTACTAGCTATTATTAGCAATAATTACCTCTACTTATTTGTAAAATCGATGTTGTCTTTAGCAACCAACTGTGGTTTATTTGTGAGAGTCTTTGTTATGCAACATCCAGCTCAGAATGAATGATTCATTCATTGAGATCCCTCCACCCTTTCAGCTTTTTTATTTCTACTAGCGAAATAACACGATTTCATTTAAATTTCATCTCTGTTGAAATTTTCCTATGCTATCATTCCAGTTTCTGTATGGTGTTTCAAGTACTTACATGGCCTCTTGACCACAGGAATTCTCTATTATTTTACTCAAATATCAGGTTGATTTGGAAGCTATCAAGACACTCTCTCACAGCACCCAAAGGAACATATTCTGTCTCAGCATGCATGTATAAATACTCGTAATGAGATTCAAAAGTAGAGAAGTTTCCATACATTGAGACTGAAACAATGGTAGTACACAAGACATGCATACTAGGAACATTATACAATTATTTCACATATGGTAGCAACTAATTTTATGACTGTGGCTATTTTGCCATATTTTTAAAATACCTGATGGACTTAGTGTGATTTTTACACTAACATTCTAAGCAGTTTTATTTAAAACTATCATTTTTGATGCGTGCTATGTACAGAGGTCAAAAAGTACCAGATATTTGCTTGGAGTGAATATCTACCTCTTAATTTTTAAGGGGAAATAATTTTAATGAGAAAGTTCAGGGAGAAAATTTATTTTCTGCAAACTAAGCAGGATCAGCATATTTTTTTAATATCGAATATGGTAACCTCCCCAAAAAGTGGGTTTGCTGGAATGTTTGGGCAGACCTCACTTACATCAGAGACCTCCTGGAATTTTTACCACTCTGGGACTCCTAACATAAGCCTGCTTGCAGAAAATGGGAATTGTCAGTTTTTACCTGTAATAAAAACAGCACATGTTTAACTCTGGACACACAGCCATTGCATCCTGATTTTTGTCAAGGCCACTTTGGTAGCTGTCAGGTCAATGACTGAAATTGTTCTGGCAGATGAGTCACTCTTCCCTGAGTGAGGAACCAATAAGTGTCATTACAACACATTATTGCATTCTGTCCCCAGCAGTGTAGGAAAGATAATGATAAACTGGAGCAAGTTCAGTGGAGAACACTGCAATGGCTGGGGCTGGAGCATTCATCCTGTGAGGAGAGGCCTCAGATCTGCCCAGCCTGGAGAAGAGGTGGCTTTTGCCAGCTGCCTACGAAGAGGTTACTGAGAGGACAGAGACATTGGTATGTGGTGGGAGGATGAAGGCTGACAAGTATACATAAACGAGTGTCAAACTGGGTAGAGAAACTGGGAGAAACGCTTTCCCTATGACAGCAGCCAGTTTTCCAGGAAGCCCATGCCACCTCTCTCCTTAGAGATATTCAAGACACAACTGGACCCAGCCCTGAACAACCTGCTTAGACCCTGGATGGGCAGGCAGTTGGTGTAGAGAGCTCCTGCATGCTCATTCAGCCCTAATTATCCTCTGCTTCTGTGACAGGGTGAAATAATTGTATATAACACCACATGGAAGAATCCAGAAGTTTCTGGGGATTGGAAGTACACTGTATTCTAGGGATTGGGAACATTCAGGACAGGAATACAGTAACTATCTGCAGTTCAGCTGCAAGGTGTGTAACTTATACTGTAAATGCCAGTAACAGCTTCTGAAGACTGATACATAAAATCATTAAAGCATTATTCAAAATGATTAAAATGTCAGGGAGAGGGGGGGTCGCAGAAATATTGATTCAGCCAGATAATTTTGATTTACCTCAGTTATATCACATCTACATGAATTTTCTGAAACAAATATCATCAAGATGGCTGCACGTTTTTCCAATGTACTCAATTTTTTAAAATCAGAATTGTACCATAATTTGCCATCTTTATTATCTGAGGAGTAAGCATTGCATAGGTTGCAAGTTGCTGAATGATGGTAGTCATGCAGAAGTTATAAAAAATACCTGAGTGTATTTGAGTAAGGCTTACAGAGTAAAGATTACTACTGAATCACTTCTAGAAGTTTTATTCTTTCAAGTATTGTGTAGACCAGTAATTAACAGTATATACATTTAAGATTGGAAAAAAAATACAAAGAGCAGGACAGAGTAAACAGCACATTTTATATTAATTTTTGATTTCACCATTGTCTGGAAATGTAGCTTGAGAGAAACTTACAGCTCCAGACACAGCCCACTGAAGTTGATATGAGTCTATCTGGTGATCTGAGCACACATGAAACAAGTCATTATTTAATAAGAAATATGTTATTCAAAGTATCCTCAGACCTTCATTAAGAACTTAACCCTAAATCATGGTAGTCCTTGCAGTTTTCCAAGCTCTCAATCTAAAGTCTATGTCATTCAGATAAAATTATGAAATTCTTATTTGTTTACCCTAGCGAATGGTGAGAGATCTTCTAAATATCTTCAACAGGAAAATTAAGTGTTTTGTTGATGGCTACAATGCCACTGCCTTGCACTCTCAGTTCTGCTCTCACCAGACAACTAGCAATTTCAAAGGTATCAAATGAATCAATGCATTCATTGAAATGCATTGGAAAATTGCAAGAAAAATGTCTATCATGTGTAATTAATTTTTAATTGAAAAAGCAGCAACACAAAACAAAGAACCCACCTTGGAACTTGTCCAAACTCTCTCTATACACATGCCAAGATGGGGCTCGTATTCTTAATCTGACATAAATATTGTTGAAAGTCAGTGTGCTAAAGGCTGTTCAAATTGCTCATGTAATTTAACACCAAGAATTTTCTAAAGTTATATGATTACTTTCATTCCTCATAATAGCATTGTTTTATCACCATTACATGCAAATAAAGAACAGAACCTACATATCTTGATAATATACTCAGCGTACTGTGAATACGTATTCCTTTTATGACCAAAACCAACAAACATTTAGCAACTAGCTGTAAAATACGACTGAAATTAGGGAAAATTGCGTCAACAGCAATCTAGGAAGATGTGCAACATTTCTTCAGAGAAAAAAGTGTCATACACTCATCAATGTCATCCACTTACAGAAATATTTGGTAATTCCAGAGTGGATATAAAGGAACTGTACTTTTGGCAACTGTCAACCACCAAAATTACTGTAGGAAAAATCATTACCATCTAATGCTGCTTAGTCTGCTCAGATCAATTTCTCCGTGGGTGGTTCTTGGATTATGCACTTGCAAAAATATGTTTTGGACCAACTGAGCTATAAGGATATCAATTACATCCTCTTGTGGATTTTCCACTTCTAATATTCACTCTTGCTCCTTAAAGTTCAGAAGTGCAGTACCTATCATCTTGATGGTCTCAGCTAAAGTAATATCTGGTAAGATACCTGAAAAGATTACAGGGGTGCTGCTCAGTCAGAGACAGACTTCCTCATTTGCAATGAATGGGATGCAGCATCTGTAACAGTCAATGTGCTGCTTTTGGCTGTGGTAGTATTTGGAATGAAAAGCAGAATCATAACTTGGCTTTAAAAATTACCAAGTTGCAAAATTCTAGTCTGGATATATACTCTGAAGTCGAGCATATATTATAAAAGGTTTTAGTGCTTGATCATTTAATTCTAGTTAGGCTGAAAGTAGCTCAAAATACTAAGCTGAATCAAAAAAATTCTCTTTAAATTTTGTCTGATTGGTGTTTTTGGCATGGAGCTACCTGTGGTTTTCCACCCTAATTTCTAGTTCATAAATTGAACTAAACACTTAACCTGAACACTCAATTAGCACACCAGCTAGATAATAAAGCTGTAATTAATTATAGCAAAAGCTTGATTTCAAACTCTGCATATCAGACAGCTAAAACCTGGAGCATGAACAGTTTTACACACACTCATGCTAAAGCATTAATTTTCAAATGATACACAGGAAACTGGAAAAATTTCCCAGTTTTCCTACAAAAAAAATTGAATTGTGTGATGCCTTACTCTCTATTTTTCCATACATTTCCTTCATCCTTTGCCATTCTCTTCCACTCCCCCTTATGTGGAACTGTACTAAAGTCCAATGGCAGAATCTGCATGTTTCTCTCCCTCTTCCTAATTGTTATTATTGCCTTTACTAGAGGCAGTTTGGATTCTGACAGGCTAAAAAGCAAAGTTGGTAAGACCTAAATAAAGTTATTCTGCATAACAGGGAAATTTTCTTCCATTTCCAGATGATTCCTTTTGTGCTAAGTACAAATTAACCTGCGAGATTGTCAATGTGCTTTGCTTTAACTTTTGTTTATTGTTTATTGGCTTTTAATTTTATAGAGAAGTTAATTGTGATTAAAAATCAGAAGAAACATTCTGCTAAAAAAAATATGCTTACAAAAGAAGCTCTTTAGCAAAATTGTCATTTTTTCTATAGAAACCAGTGACTTCAGTTTTCATGGGAAAACCATAACAGCATCTCCCTGACTATCCACAATGATAGAGACTTTTCATCTGCCAAATAGGGCAGAAGGAAACATTGATAGGTGCTTTCTCCACAAATTAAAACAAAACCAAAATAAACCCCAAGCAAAACTGTTTGGTTATTCTAAATGTAATACTTCAATACAATCTCTTTCCTCAGAAATCTTTGTATTTTTCACTTTGTATCCTCATTTATGATGGAGATTTTCTTTTTAAAATTACCTGCACTACATACAAGATGTGACCATATTTCTATATCTAGCCACCTTTACTCATGGTTACTGTCACACCCATTGTAACTAAAAATGAAGACAATCAAAATCTCTTACATATGATTTTAGAACAACATGCCAGAGATCTGTCCAATATCTGTAGTAGTTTACAAATTCACCATCCATATAGAAGGAGCAGAACTCAGAGTAAATCTCTTCACCTCTCCCAGGAAATGAGAGCTGTGTATGTGGGTGACTTAAATTAGTTCCAGAGCAGTCCCTACTCATTTTGACACACATACAGAATCCTGTTAGTTTTTGATTTTCATATCCCAGTGCTGCCTTGGTACACTTTGGTTGAAAACTGCATGAAAAGCATTGTTCATGTGGAATTAGAAGCATTCTTGCTTTTCAAGTTCAAAAAAATAAAAAAATAAAAAATAAAATAAAAAATCCCACAGGATCCTTTTAAAGCCTATATTTACAGAGCAAAAGTAGCACAAACTTTGATTAGAGTTTTTACCTTTTCATGCTAGAGAAGCATGGTTAGAACACAGACATCTAATATAATTTAAGATTCTTTGAATGTGATTAAATATAATTTTGTCTTTGAAATGCATTTTGAAACTCAGTTAGAGCAGGATGGACACTACTTAGTAGGAGTCATGAAATTAAGTTTAATTCTTCCTATCCTAAATATTCTAGAAAACAGTAAAGAGCACATTGGAAAATGTAAAATAGTAATTGGGGGGAGTCTCAATTTGAAGTCTAGATCCAGGCTCTTCACACCTCTGGATAAAGGCAGACTTGTATTCTAATTTAGTAACTTCTGATCTGTGTGCCAAAACAATACAGAGCACTAATCTAAATATGCAAAGTTAGTTAAACTGCGAATTAGAAACTATGTACAACTCTGCACTTTGCAATTAAATAAATTAGTGGGACAGCAAATTGCTCTCAGTTTCCATAGCACCAGAATTTCATGTCCTTTTCTCTACATTTGGTAAAATCTAATGGCTAAGCTGTCCATGGGGTGGAAAGAAAAGATAAGGGATTGTAATATGTTATTCAAAAAGACTTAGAAATGCATAGACAAGGGGAGAACTTAAAATCTTGTGCAGGAAGTACAGAAGCAAATTCTCTGTTACGCTCAGATAAAAGCTGAGTTTATAAAACTGATGTAAGCAGTTAATCCTTTTTGTTATTTTTATTATTTTATCTTAGCAAAAAATATTGTGCTTTTTTTTCACTATTTTGTCACGGTCATTTTAGACTACTGTACATGTAATTTTATGCCATTTTGCAATCAATATCAGCTCTATATGATGAAAATCCAGTATTCTCACAGTAATTTGTATTATCTTGTGAATTGTGAATGAACTAGAAGATTCATTCACATTCCATGGCAAGTCCGTATAGCATTGTGTACAGCTTGTTCTTGTTAGAGCTGCAAGTCTTCAGATTGCTAGTCTTTGGGGAAAAAAATCACAATTAGATTTTCCAAGTACTCAAATCTTGGTTTTTTGTTTTTTGTTTTTTTAATTGTTGTTTCATTTTGTTTTAATATTCATCACCCCATTTTGATTAAGTCATGCATGGTGTAGCAATCAGTAACATGTCATGTATACACTAACTATACTAAAAGACTATAACATATACATAAGTGTCAATATTCCATTTATTGTAAAGGTATATGTCCAGTATTGTATTGTATTGTCCATAGACAAGGCAGATTTTGGAATCAATGTAATTAAGGGGCAAATGTCTAACTAACATGGTCATCTTTTTTAAGTGTCCCAGACTTTGGAGCTTGTTCCTACTAAAGATAAACCATATGCCTGTAAACCCTCAACAGGTCAGGAACAGAGAAGTCTCTTTCACTTACTGAATGTTTTTCTTGAAATATCGATGGAACTTGTCTTTGCTTCATTACTTTAAAATAGCAAGCATCAACATCTCATAGTTTCATTGCTATATGTAGATAAAACCTACAAAATTATTGCCATTCTCGCCACACAGTGATAGAAATCTTTTTTAATGTCAGCTTGTACTACATGTCCATTCTGAATGGTTTTAATGTAGATCACACTCTTCAGAGACTTCCCTACCGCAGTATCCTGTTTACACAAAGTTCTTTTAATCATTTCAGAAGAACACTGGATTTATTTTCACATCATTCTTTACCATGAAATTTATAGTTTATAAACAACTTTAAACTATGTTTGCCCTTGACAAGGTCAAGAAGGGCACGCAAGCCATCAGCCACACCTCCAACTATAAAGTAGCTCAGATCCGTCATCCAAGTCAACTAATAAATAATAAAGATTGATGAAAGCAGCTCTTAAACTACTTTTGAAATGCATTCTATTTTCAGAATCACTAATGGTCGGCCATTAAAAAAGAAAACAAAAGGACTTTTTCTCTTTGCTGGAGCTGTGTATTCAGCTGAAGTTTAGAGTCTGCTTGATACTTTTTTCAACGAGAAAAACAATTTGCAGTCATGATGGAACAACCATTGTGATGAGGACTGCTGTTACATGAAGTTTGCTGAAAAACATTCTGCCGAGTAGTTATAGAAAGCAGGAAAATTAATGCGAGTCTTCATAATATCAGTAGTAGCTAACTAGTAAAAGATGTTCCCAATTCCCAGGCTTAGACAAGACCTGGGGAGCATGGGGAAGCCTTGGGGTAGAAAGTGCTAAACTGCCAAACTGCTCTGTAACAGACTGTTTAAACCTCAGTGAAAGTTATCCTTCAGCACTCCAGACATGCTCTTCACTATGAATTCAGAATTCCAGATGGTAGACTTACCACAAACTTCAGCCATGCACCTTTAATATGGTTGTTTAAGGGCTGCAGTGTGTCAAAATATTATTAAGTAATACATATTTGTAGATGTAAATAACTATGAAAAACCTACATATACAGAGAGGTTTTGTATGCAAATGTCAGGGGTAAACAAGTGTGATCCAGGCTGGAATTTAGCTTCATATGCAGCAACTTATGCTCAGTCAAGTTAGGACACAACAAAATAAAATCTTCTATAAAATATGGTTCTTGAACTGGAGGATGACATCTGTTTTCCACTGCAAGCAATTTCTCTTCTTTTTTTTATCCGTGACTTGCACAAACAGTGAATCTCTACAGCTAGGAAAGAAAAAGTTGCCTCATTGCACCTTACAGCCCTGTACTACAGTATAAATTGTGGCCATGAAGAGTTAGCAGATACACAGTCCAGTTGGCAGTCTGGAGAAATACAGGCCTGGAATATGCTTGATTTGAATGGATCCCTCTGATAAAGCTGGTGCTGCCAAATACTATCAAATCTCAACAGACCAAGTATATATGTGAGATTTTTAGAGGTCTGTAATTTGGCCAAATCTCAACAGCATTCCCAGTTGAATTAAAAAAGATATTAATGACTACCAAATTCTGTCCACCTCTTCCACCCCAATAAAATCAAGAAAAACTAGAAATTTCAGTGTATAAGTTAGAATTCTTAAAACTTAAGTAAACTAACTTCTGATGCTTTCTTAGCATTGACTGCACCCTTCCTGCTGAACATTTTCCAGAACTATGTAGGCTGAGGCATATATCCCATATGGAAAATATTATCTGAAATTACTAAAATTCAGCAACATTATAAGCAAGTGAACATAATTTAATGCAAATCACTAGACAGCTTTAATGCCAGTTATTTCTACCTGTGTTACCTCTGCACTAAATTAACTTAGGCATTACCAAATTACGGTGCTTTTTCATAGAATTCAAAGAAGGTGCACTGCAATTAGGGTTTTTGTTTGCTTGTTTTTTGTTTTTGTTTTTTTTTTAAATGCTCAGAGGAAGATGATGTTATTGAATAGAAAGACACCAATTGTCATTTTTTGTTATGGCTTTCTGTGTATATCAACAAATTCCATGTTTCCATCAGATCTAGATCAGGTTAAGAACCAGGACCCAGAACAAGATCAGCGAGCCCTGCAAGCAGATCTCGCTTGACTTCTCTTAAGTGAAAATCTGGTGAAGCAGCTGGAGTCAGAGATCTGAACTCATTACTGTCAAAGGAGTGCCACTGAAACTGTTTTCACGACAGTTGTAACACTGTAACATCTCATCTGTTACTTAACAGAAAAGAACAAATTGCATTGTACTGCAAATATTGCTAATATTCATATTTCATTTCTGGGAAAACAGATTAGCAGCCTTCTGTAAAACAATCTTTTTCTCTTTTCTTTTTTCTCATTTCTGTAATGTTTGCAAGTATTGCTGTAGATCCACAACGCTCACTAAAATTTGCTTTAAATTATCACGTTATATATTGCTGTCAATCTGTGAACTGCATTGCAAATAGCACTTGATGAAGCCATCACCAAAACATGGAGGGAAATAGCTTAAATTTTAATGTCAGGAGTCCCTTGAGACACCAGATGGATGTAACACCAGACTGCAATTCTAGCTAGTGGCATTCAGCTATACTTTCAAGTAATCTTCAAACCTATGTCACTTGATTCTTCTTCAAGTTTATATATATGTACATCCCATCTACACACTGAAGTCTTACATACATTCATCTCTGTGCAAAAATAAACATGACTTAATATTACCATGATTCATTTCAGTCCTTGAAATGTCATGACTGAAAGGAATCAATCTTTCCAGGCAAGGTAGGAGGTACATTTCCACCTCTTATCTTGTATCACACACATTCAATGGCAACAAGCCTTCCATGGGAGAAGCAGTGAGCTTAAAATCCTCCTGGGAGCCAGCCGCTGAACTAACTGTATTGGGTCAACTAGCACCTAAGTGCTTCTGTGAATCCAACAAATTAATACACACAAGTCAATTTCACAGGCATTTTTGCAAAGCATAATTTAAGAGGATTCCTAATTTGTGTATGAAACCATACAAACACAGTTTGGAAATGAAACACATTGCATATGTCATTGGATAACTCATTTACGGGTAAACAGCACCAAAATTATACAAAAGGTTGGTATGCTCAATACATAGTGACCATACTTCAATAACCCATCACTTGAAATGCAAATAAAATTTAAATTGGACTATCTGTTATTTCAAGGAAGACTATATTTGTGTTTAAATACTTTTTTTTTTTTCTCAGAAAGCAGTTTTTATTGTTACTAAACTGTTGGTTTGTTTCTATGATCATCTTTTGAAAGAGAAACTATTACTCATTCCTAGACACACATAAGTTTCTGTTGGGAAATTCAAGCTAAGAATCTAAAATTTAAAGGTGGTACTTAATATATCAGATGATGGAAAACATTTGCCCCTAACTATGGCTCCTAGCACAGGAGAGGTACAAATTATGAGAGGAAAACAGCAAGAGGTATTATCTCAAATCACTACATATGTCCAACAAAGAATTCATCTGCTCAGAAAAAACAATTGTTTGTATCTCCCCTTCCCTTTCACCATGACAGAATTACATCCCCAAGGAGAAATTCCAGAATCATTACAGGTTTACAAGAGTAATCCTTAGCCCAATAATAGAGCCATGCAAAGAGTTCAAAGGTAAACAGTTGGGTGGGACACAAACAAAAAGCTAGTTAACAAAATCTTCCAAAACCAACAAATCATTTGTGCTACACAACAAAAGCTCTCTTATTAGGCAGTAGGGAAAGTCTGTGCTATGCTAGCCATTTCAGTATTACTACAGCTTTCTGCTTCTAATTCCTCAAGACAATTTTTGCAAGCTTTATGCAGTCAAAATCTCACTGTACTAAATGTGCTTTCTTTCATGCCAGAAACTAATACAGACGAAATTAGCTTTGATCTAGGGATTTCTCCCAGCTAATGACTACTTTGAGACTACTGATCAATTCAGTTCTCAACAAAAGCTCCTACTGACAAACATAGAAACTAAAGGATAACTTTAATGGGAAAACAAGTGTAGAAATTACTGGAACACTAAAGAAAAATGATGATCATTATTGTGTCAAATATTTTGAAGTTCTTCTAAAGAATTTTATATTTGTGACACTGGCAAACTACTGACCTTATCTAGCAGGTGATTATTAAACTTTTTTTTTTTTGATTTACATTATATCCCATAAATAATGATATGAAGTGTAAATAAGTCACCTTTCGCAAACACATATTATTTTCACATGGAAAAAACCAGGCTTCTTTCTGAACACAGGAACATTCCTTTTCCCGCACCCACCCATTTGATTTATTGCTCTTACTCAAATGTCAGCATTCAGTTGTTTCACCTGGTTTCTTTTTTTAGCTATGCAGCAAACTAAAATCAGTCTCCTGTCAAATTGCACAGCTTGGCACAGCTGTGAGATAATTTTTACTACAGGTGGGAACTTATGTGATTACAGACATTTTTTATCATCGACACAGATCATTGTTTTTCAAGACAGAAATGACATACTCTATATGGAGGGAAAATAAAGCATGTGGGTTTTTTACACACAAAAAGGAAAAATATATTTAATATTCTGTCTATGCCTGCATGTCCTTTCTTTAGAGAAGTAAGGCAACAAACTATTCAGGCTTCTCAAGGTACAATACTATAAAGTAATTGACAGCAAACTGCCCTGGGAGCCAAATGAATATGCACTTATGATGTGACTTAACATGCATGAGTTACAATCAAATAAAGTACTGAACCCTATTTTCTGATACTGAACAAGCGTATTCATATACACACCATGGATCAGATCCACAAATATATTCTCACAGTTATGCTAGATAAAGAACAATCTCACCCCCACTCCACCCGCCTCCATACATATGACTAAAATTTGAAATAACAGGCTTTTAGAACTCATCTGACAGAAACCAGCCAGAGCATTCCCAGATGTTCTTCTGTGTAGCCCTACAGCCATGAAGATGAAGCCCTGCCACAGAGAACACCAACATGTGCAGCACTTTTCAAGATGTAGAAAAGAAAGAATGGGATTCCCTCCTGGTATTCAGGTTCCAGAAATGAGCCTCACAGAAAGAAACTAAATACAAAATTGTGTTTGAAATGACAAGTATTTTTCTATGGCATAAGCAAAATTCTTATAACAACTTCTAAACTTTATAAAATCTTGCTTGAAACAAGAAATTATCCTTTTAAATCTTGTATTTCATGTATGTTTGTCCTCTACCCACAAGCAGTAATTCCAACTGACCATACAAATAAAAATAACAAATAGTTACAATCCTCTTCTAAAATTCTAGACAGAATCAATGCTGGCTTTCAGTAACTGTAACTGAAGGCCTTTGCAACTCTTGCTTATGACCAGAAAGTAGAAACTTCAAAATATCTAAAAAGATTACAATATTGTGAACATTTCTGAAATGGTTGGACTAGGAAATGTTAGAGATTTCTTAATTCAATTACACTTCTGCTTTTCATTTCAAAAACAAAGAAAAAAAATGCTCAGACAAGTGGTCAGACTCCTCCAGAACAAAACTCTAAAATGTTGGGGATTTCTTATAGTAAAGTGGAAAGATATTCTTTAAAAAAAAATGACTAAAACAACCTCAATCTTTAAAGAAAGCAGTACTATTTGCTCAGTTACTAGGTCTGTGATGAATGAGCCATCACTGAAACATATATGATCTGCCTCATCGACCATTTCCCTCTTCTTTGAGAGAGTGCCTAAATAAATGTTGTATTCTATTAAGTGTGCATCCTGCACAGTGTCAGCCTGATGGCCTGCGAGAGCACTCCTGCTTGAGGAATTCCAAAGCAATTGCTCCTTTCCCCGAGTGAACATTTGGAGTACTTAGGCTTATTAAACATAACGGCATTTCTCAAAGTGGAATTACCCAAGCACTCAACACAAAAGCACTGTGGTGTCATCATAGCTGAAGGAGGACTCTCCCCAGCTCCCCAACAACAGGTCGGTCATGTCTACAGTCACTCCCCATGCAGTCATCTTTGACAATCAAGTTTTAACTACCACTGAATGACTGACATGCTACCATATTGTCAGTGAGTCCGTTTCCATTCCAGAGAGTGTGGGAAATGAAGTAAGCATAAAATATGAGCAAAATTACTCAATAGCTGGTTCACTACTGCATTATTCCCTTTAAGTAAAGCACTGCACACCTGCAACACAGGTCAGTTCTTCTGCAGCTTGAGACTCCAACCACCTGCAAATAGGGTGGCCACAGGAAATACACAGCAGACTTTTCACTTGTAGGCCCATACAAAAGCAGGAATAAATGGGAGATGACTTATGCTTACTTTCCTGTAAGATGAGCTGGGAGAAGGGGATTTCTTCTTTGTGCATTGCACAAGCAAAGGTTCAAACAAGGGTTCAAACAAGCTTCAACAAGCACACCTTGTGAAACACACCAGAACTCAACCAGAGTTCAGAAGCTGTGGTTACATCTTGTCAAAATACACAAATCCAGCACAGAAACTAGTAATAGTGAGGACTAAATTCAGACAGGTGCCAAAACTGAGTCTATAAAATATTTGAATACACATGCAAGTCTGTATTTATTCTAGCAGATTTACATGTGCAAATGGACAGTACCGTGCATTACCAATTATGTTCACACATGAATATATTTGGCTCTTTTTGAAAAGATACCTATATTTCTCCTGATAAATCCTGGCCAAAGGCCTAGGCCAGTTGGAACTGCCTTTGCCAGAAACTGTGGACATAAAATACTTTCCAGGTGGTACTCAATTCCTCACAGAATCAAGCCCCCAAACAGGGAGTTCTTGTTGAATTTTCTACAGTGAAGCTACTGATGGTTATGATGATCAAATAAGCAGCGCAGCCCAAAGGCTTGTTCACAAGCTTAAAGGAAAAGCACTGTAACTGTGAACTTGCACAGAATAACAGCTTATTTAGCTTCCAGTAAATGAAGTGTTCTATCTAATAGATTTTTTTTCTTCCTCTGATGGCTAAATGCTTCCCCTATTACTAACGTGTGAAATGATCTAGAGTATTAGTGTTTGCATTAAGCAGTTACTTGCACAGACCTTGGAAAAACGACAGCTTCTGGCAAAATTTACTGGAGAAAAAAAAAATCAGATCCAAATTTGACTTAAGGCATTACTGTTCAATGAGGAATGGTTTGGGAAAGATCTCATTTTCACTTTTGCTCTGCAAGAAAATAGGCAATGACTAGTAAATGAGTTGGAAATTATTACTATAATTAACATGTCTTCAAAGAAGCCTTTGGAAATTGTGCATGCAGCAACAAACTAATGAAGCTCCAGTTGCACAAAAACAAAAGGTCACAACAACCTGAAGGAAGCCAGGATAGAAGCTGTTTTAGAGAACTTTCCCCGTATTGAAGGCAGACTCTGAAGAAGATAGTGACAACGCCATCCTGCCCTGCATAGTTTCATTGTCTCGACAGCAAGTCTCCCCATAACGAACGCCTGGTGCTCTCAGCACATATGGAGGCATTTGGAAGTCCTTGCAGAAAAAAGAAAATAGGAGGTATAGAGGAGCGTGGTGTGGGGGGTAGGATGAAGCCAGGGGAACACAGCCAGTAAAGTATGCTGGCAACATGAAGAGAGATTTCTTTGGCCAAAACTTGATTTATTGTGCAGTCATTCAGCTAGTGTGCACTAATTACATATGGCATGGACCATGCAACTTAGTATGAATCTCTTTCAAAAGATACAGCTCAGCTCTTCACTTCTGTTTTTCTCTCAAAGAGAAGGTTATATTCCTGTGACTCTCTCAAGTGTACTTCAATCAAAATCATTCCCTGCTTTCAAATTCTTCCTGCTTTTGCAGAATAAGAGAAAAATATATTCATGCAAATTCTCCATTTATTTGTATATGAAAATATGAATCAAATTCCTAAAAAAGTTTCTAATTGCATTATTTTAAAACCAGCAGCTAAAAAGAAATCGTAGTTGGAAAAGCACAGCACAAGCATATTGTTTGCAGGCTTTATACAAGCACCCACACACATATTTCTGCCATGACACCCACTTTTCCACATCATTCCTAATTTGAAATGTTCTTGTTGCTGGGCCTGATCCAAATCCCACTGCAATGAATGTAAGGTTTACAGCTGGTTTCAGATTGCCTGGGATTCAATCTAGGCATTTGGGCTATAAAGAGCATATCAGGAATGCTGGCTCAGGAACGGGTAGAGGATGTGAGGGGACTTTCACAATGTTGATAAACAACCCAGCATACAAATGATAGCTGAAATTTCAAGCTGCACTGAAAAGAAAGCAAAAACTGTCCTGACTGTTCTAATATATGACAGTGATTACTAGCTCTAATTAACCCTTCAATCCTTCTTAGACAAGCGTGAGAATAGAAGTCTGTACCTATAAAGATCCACTTCATTCCACCATTTTAGATGTCTTTACCTCATTTTTTTTTTTTTTGGTGTGATTTCAGAATCCATTCCATCATTCCTGACAGGTTATTTCTTAGACTGTGGGGTGAATCCCATTGAGTAACACATGAAACTTCCTGGATACTAAGCAGCAACTTACTCAAAAAGATTAATTTTCTATGCGACTCTCTCTCATCTGTTCTATCTGCATTGAAGTGAATATGTGATTAATATTCTTTTTAAAATCAAATCCAATCTAGCTTCTCCTCTCTCCCCTCCGTGATCAGCAGTTCGAGGTAAAGGGATTTATCATCCTCCTCAATTTCTGTTTTGGTTACCAAAAGAGATATTTACTTCTATAGCTTTGGTCAGAAAATAGTGAGGACATAGAGGAGGCCTGCTAATGATGCTTTCATTTTTGCCTCTTAAACTCTACTATTTGCCATAGCTGGAAAAAAAAAAAAACAAAAAAAACCCCACTAGGTGTGATTTTGTTTTGTTGTGTTTCTTTCTCTTACAGCTCTAGGAAGTTATTCCAGTGATCTGAGTATATACACAGAGCTACCCTTTAGTACCTACTCTGTCCATGAAAGTGATCCATTTGCATGACACTCAAATGGTATAGCACACAGAGCCAATTCCACTGTAACAGATAGCACACCATTTGTTAACTACATTTGAAGTCTGCAGTGGGACATACTATAATCTTCTTTAAAATATCCCTGGGGTCACTTTTACAGGCTTGGAAAGATAAGGGGAAAATATTTCTTCCTTTGGAAGTAACACTGCATGTATCTTTCTTTTATGGCAAGGCATGGGGCAAAATAAGGTGTACATAAAGCAGTGGATGTTTACAAAGCTAACACCACCTCTTAAATCTTTGCGATGTCTGGGACTGCGAGAAATACCTAGTTTTTGTGTTCAAAATAAAGTAAATATTCAGACAAAATCAAACTTCAGTAAGCAAAATTACGCCATCTTGGTAATGCTGGAATATTGCATTTGCAAATCAGAATATTTATAAAAATAGAAAAAGCTCAGGACTTAAGCGGGAAGCTTTCATAAAATTTTTCTGAATAGTTAGGACAACAGGAACTCTTTTTGGAAAAAAAAATAAAAAATATACAAACCTACATCCTTTGTAAATTATTTGGTCATTTTACCAGATAATTTTTTTTGAAAACATTCAGAGAACAGTATTATATTACTTTGTAAACCCTAGCAACTACAAGAACTGTGTCAAAAACGGTTTTCTGGTGATGTAGTATAAACCAGCCCTCACACAGGCTCACACAGCAGAGTAATGAAATGCTTTATAATTGAATGTTACCATAGTTCGCAGTGTAAGATCTGTTTTCCCCCAAATTTTCTTCCATCAGTGATAAATCCAATGATACTCAGAAAAGCAGATCTCATAAAACAACCCTGAATATTATCTAAATCCTTCCTTTACCCTCTTGCTGTTTTATAAAGCAACTCACTTTTGATGATGTTTCTTAGGCAACCTGTTTCCTTTGTCTCAAAAATGTACTGGGTCTGATTTCTCCCTCTGCCAGCAGTTTCTGTAGGTAGTAACTAAATGGAAATAGCTTAAGTTTGCCTGTACGACAGCCATACAGCAAAAGGTCCCTATGCTGGAAAGCTTTATTAGAGGAAAGCTTTATTAGAGGAATGAGTCCTCACAATTTCCTCAGTTATTCTGCTAAGGGCTCTTTAGCTTCAGACAAGACAAGACAGAAGACTTCCATGGCTGCAGTACTAGTACTAGTACTACAAAAGCAATCCAGGAGAGCTCGTACTCTCATTATTCTGCATCTCTTTCATTCAGCTTTGTTGAAAGGTACAGATCATATTTTACATCGTTTCACAAATTCCATACTTCAAGGTCAACTGAAGCCCGCACAAGTTTTAACTTGGCATTTCTCAGCTTCAGTCAGTTTGAGAAGAATTCACATATCAGTAATTCTATTAACTACATGACTGCTAAGCCAGGGAAGAGTTTGGTTCATTTTATAGTAGATGCCCTTTCAGATTTCCTTTATTTGAGCAAAGAAGCTGAATGCTGATAGCAGTTTACAGATTTGTTTTAATCAGTTGGACAATACAGTGGTGTGGACTGTTATCTTCCATTGAGAAAGAGGCTATATTTTATGATATTGTCCATTAAAAGTTCTGAAATACTTAGTTCTCGAACATTTCTACTGTATTTAAGAAGCATTAAACATACAGACATTTCTGATGAGTAACTGTTAAGGAAACATACCAAGGTTGTCTAGCATTTAAAGAATCAAAAAGACAGGGCTGATAGTATTGCCTTTTTAGGAAGAGGATATCCAGCTTAAACAGTTCCCTACAGGAGCAAGCTATGAGCCTGGATGCCAAAGCTGGCTCACTGAATACCTCATTTTTAACAGGAAATTCGAGAAAATCATTATCAAGTGATGATGGTGTAATGGATGATCACTTTGCTTGATAACACCACAGATTTTACAGCATGTTTAGGAGCTAGGTGGGAAAAGTTTCCAAATTATTCTTCTCACATCAACCAAGAGATAAGCCATAGAGGGCTGGCTTGTCATTTGCATTCTCTGGGCACAGCCATTTAAGAACAAGGTATTTTGCAGGTAGCAGTTCAGAGCACAGGGGAGAGTAATAGGAGGACTTCTGATCTCCTGTAGTCCCCAGGCTACTCCTCTATTGTTCTGAACCACAAGAAAGCTTTCATTTCCATGCTACAGCATCTGCAGGTTTGAACAAGTCATGTTTCTGCGTCGAAAAGGATGTTTTATCTCAAAGCACAGAATCAGGTCTTCAGGTACATTAAACTAAGATTGACAAGTTGACAACTACAAGCTTGACAACTGAGGACTGATTCATGAACATATTCTGATTACAACTTTCTTGTGAACAAATGTCTAGGAAGCCCCATATGATATCCTTCTTAAAAATGATGTAATTCCAGATAAGAATTATTCACTATTAATGTCTCAGAGGAGAAAAAAGCAAACCAGTAAGACAATTGGGGAAAAAATGTCTATCTAGTGTTTCAGTATACTTTATTTATAAAGTGTTTATAGCTCAGGTCAACTCAGAGGAGCACGCAGAAATCCCAGTAAATCACATAGAGGCATCTATTTTTAAAGCAACTGGAGAATACAGGAATATCTTCCATCTGGAATTGTTTTTAGAAATGCCATGTACAGGAGCAATGCAGAAACATGCTGTCAAAGAATAAACAGCATCTTTATGGAAGGCAATTAGTTTTCCAAATGCAGTCCAATCTGTGAATGACTAGTAAACAAATGAAGTAATTGCCAGTATAAATATTTATTTGAGAACGGAGGCAGTTTCAAAACAAGCAAAAGTTTGTCTCAAGTAGTCAGTGTGTGCACTCTGCATAGAAGGAGTATGAATGGCCCTAAGCAAATGTTCAGTGGAGCTCTGCATAAAAATTCCAAATGTACAGAACTTTTAAAAACGTTAGTGTTATTAGCACAGTTAATTGATCATCATGACTTTTCTTTTTAATTCCTCCAATTAAATTTAGTATAAGCTGTCATTAAAACAAATAAATAGAAGTTCAGAAAGCTATTTAATCCACATTACTTGTATTAGATCTACTATTAACCCAGTAATACTGAGTGTATAGACAGCATGCAAATGTTAGTTACCAAATAGCAGCTACAGCCATTTGACATTTTACAAATCTTAACTTCTAAAAAAGATTTTATTTTAAAAGAGGGAGATATTAAGAAATAATTAAACATTCTTAGTTTTTGGTACAGCATAAGAATGAGTTAACATTTTCATTAGGAAAAATACTGCTATAATTTTGAATTTGTAAATTCAAGAAGAAGAACATGGCAATGGCACTTCCCTAACTTGTTCAAGCACAATTATATTCCCTTGATTGCAAGTGGTAGATGCAATTACTGGATATGGTGTACTGAAATGTTAAAGTCATAGCCTTCTGAAAGGACAAGAGCTGGACTATGAATATGGAATTTTTCAGTCCATATGTCATATTCTAGATCAGCTCACGTGAAAAATAAGATGAACTTCAAATATCAGATAGCAGGGAGCTCTCATATTAAATGTTACTGAAATTAGGCTTTTGCTAAGGCATTGGGAACCATGTGGTTTTAAAGCAGAAATGTTCAGCTAGCCACTAGTTAGTCCCTGTGGTCAGAGCATGCTGACTGGCTGACAACTGTGATGTCCAGTGTACCATAGGCTGGTCATGGTTAGCAAAAAGTTCTGCCAAGATACGAAGGTATATCATTAAGAAGCCTGATACTACAAGGTGCTGAGTCTATGGGAGGGCAGAACACGTTGTGCCTGGCACAGCTGAGGTCAAAAATCATAATCATTTCCACAGATACTGAAGCAGCTCTCCTGAATATCTTGAACACATAATGCCTGCAAAGGAATGTTTACTACACAGAATGTGTGTGCAGCATCAGAGCAAATTGCCATTGGTGAAGGATGAAGTTACATAGCCAGAAATAAGGTCCCTCTTTTATTCCCTTCAAGGATTTCAGTCTCTGGATACACAGCAGATTATTTTTTCAGTGTTTCTTTACAACATTTTCCTTTCCTATGTAAATGAGATCCAGATGCTATCTAGAATTTACCTACTTCTCACAGCTCTGGTCTCACTTCAAAACTTTCTGCCTCGTTATGCATGATGGAGAAGGGACTTGTCATAGGTGACAGCAAAACCTGCTGCTTTTTCAAAAGGAATAGGAATTTTGAAACTGGCTTTACTGTGATGAGAAACTCTGACGTAAGGGTTGCTTCCATCTGCTACACTTGATGTTATCTGCTATGCCTGACAATTCAGTTACTGGCTGACACAACATACATCTTCTACATTCCTATGAAAATAACTTTCAAGAGACAAAATCTTTGCCTTTCTCAGTGGCAAAAAGGTTTAAACCACGGTTTGCAGTCACAAGTAAAAACATATACACAAACCCGAGCTCTCTTTAGAACTTGAAGATATCTTAACTGTTGACTGACTCCCTATGTTGATTGTCACTGAACCTGACCTTAAAATGAATGGGTAGCACATATCAGCACCTTGCCTTGTTACAGCCTGTTCCACTCAGTGTGCTAACTACTCCCAAGTGACTGATAGGAGAGAGCAATGGGTGTCCTTGGCCAATACTTGGCAGTGTTTAAGACTTGGCAGTGTTAAAGCAAAACTCTGGGCTAAAAGTTCATTGACTATCTTTAGCTGTTAGAGTCCCTGAGCTGACAAGATATTTCCATTCAATGATGAGTTTTTCTAATAGATGTGATATGTAACTATAAACAATTTGAAAAGGAACAAAAGCTTTCAGCCCTCTGAAATTGTAAGACGTGGTGGTTATTTTTAAATATAACTCTGTGAAATTTATATAATTCTGTTTTGAAGAACAAAAGACTGATACACACTTCTGATAGAAAAATCTGTCTGTCATCATTTTTAAATTGAAGTAAAAAAAACCTAAACAGAGGAAGAAAGATTGTATAGCAACAGAAAATTCCTTACAATAGTATTAATAAAATTTCTTGATCAGTATTAACAGCAAATATCTTCCCAGACTTAGCAGGAAAAATCCACTGCAAGTTTTCCCTTCAGCAGCATGTCAAGAATATCCTGTCCAAAAGCAAGATTTTAATGACATTTGTTTAATGGATTTTAATAACAAAAATGTTTTGAAAGTCAAAGGTTTCAAACACTAAGAAAAATTACAAAAAGTTTATAACAAATGTACTAGAGCAGTACAAAGTTTATTATTATGTTATAAAACCTTTCTTTCAAGGTCCAGTATATTTCCTGTTTTAATCTATCTGCTGATCAGAAAGTAAAATAAAACCTGTCTTTTTTTCAAAATGTTCTTCAAAAATGGGAAAACACTGTGAGGAACGAAACAGCCTACTTCAGATAGGAATACCGAGAATATTTTTCATGTGTTCTTGCATTTATCAGCCTTAGAAATCCACAGGGGAGAGCTAGAGAGAAGCAGGATAATTTTGAAAAAAATGAGTTTCCTTAAACTTTGCGTAATACATTGCTTTCTTTCCTTTATTAAATTGCAATGCTATTTTATTCTAAAGCTCTCATTTCTGTGACATTGGGTATGTTGAAATGTGCCACAAGTTTATGGCTATTTGGGAACTAAATGAAATTAATTTCTTTTCCTAGCCAGACTGTAGCTATGTAATGTTGCAGTGCATAAGGACCATGATTCTTCCTAGCTGTAGCCTATGCTCATCTAATACTGTTAATTTCCTGTATAGAAGGTCTAATTGAAGCTCCAGGCACATTGCACAAATACCACCCCAAACTTGTAAGTTATTTCCACTTCTGCTGAAGTAGAACTGCCATTAGATTCCGGCATCATTTTTAAAAGCTATGTGCATCTCATCTTTCTGTCAGGTAAGCAGATAAGTACTCACAAGATGATTAGCTGAAACATTACATCTGAATAACAGCAGTACCTCCAAGAGCTGCGGAGGAATTTCTAGTAACACCACAAATGTTAAATCCTGAACAAGGTCTGGAAGTGGGGTGGCAAAGGATAATCTTGGGGATTTCTTATAGCATACCACACAAAAATATCCAAAGTTTGCCCCAAGGTAGTTTAATAAATCACTTTCATGATGTTCAGGGAAAACCACAAAGTCAGAGAGGCTATCTCACATGCTGCTAAAAAATAAGTGAAAATGTATATTATGTCAACGACTTTGTTTTCTATTACATTAATGTTTCTAAAACCCATCCCATATCTAACAAAACTCATTCAGAAGTACCTGAAGGTTGTACTACAGGCTTTTGAAAGGAAATCAGAAGTTCCACATCATGGGGGGAACATGTTACTGCAAAGAGGTTGCTATATATTGTTATCACTGAGAACAGTCACATAAATTCTACTAGTGTTATATGACAGCAATGTTATCACTTAACTGTATTTCTCAGCAAGCTACAAATACAAAGTTTTTCAGTCTGCATAATGACTGACCTCTGAAATAATTAGGAGTAATAGTTTGATGACAACCACTGTGCAAGTTCAAACAGCAAAGAGAAACTTGTATGACCCACAAGAGAGGAAGTATCAAGCTCACACCTGGATTCAATATGTTCATAAAGAAGAGATATGCATTTACTTCTTGCAGGGTCTAGAGCATAAATTTGCAAATACCTACTTCACTGGAAGAAAACTGTTTTTTATCTGCATCTCATAGTATTCTGTCACTTCAAAACTGGTTCCTGAAATGTAAAAAGGAGTTAATGTACCACTGCTATTCTTTATTCTAGTCTTCAATTTTAAAAAAGAAGTCACATTTCTTTCCCTTAGAACAGAAAGAATGGAAATGCTGCTGAAAGTAGAATAATTAATGAAAATTAATTAATGAAAAGGTCAAAAAAATTCACTATTTTTCATTTAAATTCATTAATTGCAAATAACTACTCCAATATATCAGTGTATCATCAGATTTTTTGTTTTTATAAATTACCTTCAGTGCATGCAGAAGTTCATTAAATGAAAGCTTCATGAATTTCAAACATACGTGCACTGACATTGCTCTATTAAACTGAGAATATGTCAGCGAACTTTTTTGTGTTCTGATTTATACGTTGGATTCAGACTTACTAGTATTATCTAATATGTTGTAATAAAACTATTTTATTCCAAAAATCTTTCAGTAAGAAAAAAAAATTATTGTGATGAATTAACATATTCTTAGCATTTTCTAGTATCTTGTAGCCTTTTCTAAGTCTGTACTTGGGATATTAATTTTCAGACCCTTTGTTGTGGAAGCAAGACACATCTAGGCATACTAGATGTGTGTCAACTACTGTCAACTACTTCTGAGCTTATTAGCCATTTTGATCAAATTTGACAGAAGCACAGTATCTACAAATTCCATGTAAACAGGAAACCAATGAGACACTAAAGGCCACATTATTACCTTTGTACTAATTGGAAAAGGCTGCAGCACCAACTCATGCTGTATCAGAAAATCCACAAAGAATGACTAAAGGATAATCTTTTTCTGGAGCAAAAATGTAAAGCAAAAGTAGTATGTCAATAATGTAAACCTATACCAGGAAAATAAGCTAACATGCTCAATCAATTTGTAGACAGTGTATTTGCTCTGAAACACTGGGAAAGTATGTGACCTATTTAGAGTTCAATTACTTTTAGAAAAACGTCCAAAGCAGCAATCAGGAGTGATCCACCCTAGAAAAGCTTGACAGGTAGGAGACCTACAGATAAACAGACTAAGATATCATGCTGTTGTGGATGCAAACATTCAGATTTCCCGCATATTTTATAAATTAATGAGCAGGGTAAATAGAAAGAACAGAATAGTAACTAAAATTAAAAACAAAAGATATTAAAATACTTTCGGAGAAAGAAGGATTTCTAGGAGGAATCATGCATTTTATTCTATAGAAAAATAACAGAGAAATTTTCTTCCAATATTTCCTCTTCATGTCTTCACAAGTCATGCGTTGATTATCTAAAAAGTGTTGGTCTAACAGCACACTTTGTACTTAGTCCACGTCCTAAAATAGTTGTATCTACTGTTTCTCACAGATTCTATCTTGCTCCCTCTTCCTTGTTCCCAGGATCTTTAAGAATTTAAATTTCATTCCAAAAAAAAAAAAATTAATTAGATTTTCTGTTCCACAAAGATACGTTCACAAATTATGCATGTTCTGATTTAGATGTGCATGGCTAATACATTTGGATCGTCCTGTGTCTACAATTCTCATGCAGTGCTCAATAAAAATTTCAGTGGTTGCACAGTCGCTCACCCTAAGTGAAATGGGGTCCAGAGTTTTGGGAGCATCATAGGGTAGCTCACAGCAACTCTTCCACCACATGCATGTTCCCACATAGCTCAGAAACAGGAGGAAATTAGCTCTAAAGTGACTCCAAGTTTATAACGGAGATACAGTAACATGTATTTTAAAGGAAAAAAAAAAAGAGAGAGAGAGAAGCTGAACAAAGTCTTCCTGTATATTCCTGTCTAAAATAAGTACATAACATGAACAGTTAACTTAAGGTCTGAATGTTTATCCAAACTTTAGAGTGAGCAAGAGGTTTTCTAACAGTTCGTTATCTTTACATATGGAGTGATATAACTTAAAAAAGAAAAAAAATAGCCACCTTATAAGTGAGTCATTTACTACTATCATATAGAGAGAATAGCATTTAGGTAAATGCTTGATAGGTTCACTAATCGGCACATTTTTCTGAAACTTCCAGTGTTTGACTTGCTGTAATCTTACTTATGTCAATAAAATGAAGTTTTGTGCTAATTTGAAGAAAGTTCTTAAAGCTATCTACTGATTGATTTTCTTCAAGAGAGTCCCATATAAAAGTTTATACCTTTTGAATCCTGTCCTTTATGGCCAAACAATAGTCACAGAAAAATACCTTGATATTTTTGTCTTTATTTGAAGAGACGGTACAGTTTTCAGAGGTTGTGAGATTTCAAAATAGCAGTTAAATGCAGAAATTTCTTAAAACGCTTTTTATGTTATATAACCTTTTGTTTAGACCAGGAAATGTAAAATGGCTCAGTAGCTCAGAACACTGGTGCACTTACATTATAATTGTTCTGTCTGGGCCACATATGAGAGGATAAACAGCATAGCAATTAACAAACATCAGTAAGTAAAACTTCTTGCAGTTGATTCACAAGTTACTGTAGCTTAACTATCCAAGAAAAACAGTGCTACTGTGTGTCTATGATTTCTGAATCTATTTCCATGTTTTCTTAATAAAACATGAAGACATAGCTTTTAAACTGAGAAGGTAACTATGCCAGTGCATATTGGCTTTTATTGCAGCAAATAAAAATGGCATTTCATTTTTAGTTTGGTTGTATATCATGCACTGCAGAAGCCACATACACACTCCTTCTGACTGGAAAGAGCAATATTTTTTCAATGGTGTACAAATATAAATAAATAATATCATGAGAACAGATTCACAATGAAACTAACTATTCCCCATGAAACCCTCTATTTTGCAATAGTTCAGATAGAATGAAGAATAAATCATAGCCATAGAAAAGATTAAAATGTACTTTATCTTAAGGAAAAGCATAAGAGGAAATATTCAATATCATGACAAGGTTGTATAATGTGAAAGTACTGATAAATGGAAAGTAAAAACAAACCACAAACTTTGACAAACGAGAAAAAACTCTTAGTCTACCCATACTTTACTTATATTTTTCCAAAACAGGCAAAAGGAACATAACTGAATGTCAGTAACTGTTCTGAATATCCTTCCAGAAAATAATTTCTTTTGTAATATCATCAATTTAGAACATTAAAGGTAATAAATGAAATGTTGCCAGGAGAAAACACCCCTAAATCAGCATATCTTTATTATCTCCACCTGATAGTTTTGAGAAAGCAAGGTGAGGAGTTTTCTGGATCATTTATGTTTACTTTAAAATATTTTGGAATATTTCCAATGAGGAACATGCAGAATTTTTTAGTAAACAGAAATTCTGACTTGTTATGAGGTTATTCTAAGGTAGCTGGGCTGTCACTCACCCAGGAAGATCTGATTCCTGAAACTATTAATAAAATTTGCACTGAATGTAATTAATGTCACTCTTACCAGCTATAAATATTGGTAAATAAATCTTCTGTCTACATCTACCCTTGCTTCCCTTCCGAATGAGGGCTACAAGATCTAAAATTGAACTATGTAGTATGAAGCTCAGGCTTTTTTGCTTTGTTTTTTTTTTTTTTTTTCCTTTTTTTTCCCCCACCATTCCTTGGCTGTTCAGTATTGTTTTTAAGCACTATTCACTTAAAGAAAAAATAATATGTTCTGGCTACAGTTTTCCTATTCAAAAAACAGAAAACTTGTGGTGATTCAAGTGCTTCCTACTTACTCATCTCTTATTAGAAGTAAGTACGGGCCCTCTGAAGGTTATTTCTCTCAAAATTTTTCATTTCCTCTGGACACACAAGATCTCTGACTCTTTTGCCTCTGTCTTCCTTAACTCTTTACTCTGATATACAAGGTGCTATCCTTATCCTAATGAAGTCAGTGGTAACTTTGTCATTGACCTCAAAGAGGTTAGGATTTCCCTTCCCACATTCCTTTTAAAAGGACTGTAGTACCTCCAGCCAGAACATTCTCAGTCTTTCCCCTGCTTTTGACTCACTAATCTTTTTCTCCTTCAATCACAAATAGCAAAGCTTCATCATATACAGTATCAAAACAGGAAAAAAAAGTAAAAAAAGAAAGAAAGAAAACAACCTCCACAAGAGAAGCAGCAGCCACTTCCTCAGGAAAGCGCATCTTTATTTTCTTTTTATCTGCACTCCTTCACAAACACCATAAAAGAACAATGGAATAATGGATAATCAGAATCACAAATAGAAGCTCTACAGTGACATCTACTCCTCATATTACTATAGATGTTAACCACTCAAAGGTCGGATATGTTCCATTTTCATATAAACAATACATGCTTAATCTTTTCTGAATTCCTGGCTTCAGCTTTGGGGATTTCCATGCTTTATTTCTTATTTTACTTTCTATTTTACCTTGCCTGATGTGCGATTCCCAGCAAAATTACCATGTACCTATGTATATGTTTGTTTTCTGTGGTGAATAATAATTGCTCCTTCCACTAGTTGTCTGAATCAACAGACACTGCCTGACAAACTTGTTGAGACAAATGCTACTCTACAGAGTGAGTTAAAGACAAACATCCCTATTGTTCCTAATTTACTGTCAAACCAGAAGAAAAATGCTTTATTCAAAAGTCAATGATTTACACCATCTTAAATAATCCTCTTCTTATATATGAGACCACTGTAATTTGGAGCGTCTATGCATAAACAAAAGTGTACCCACATGACAAATATCAAGATTTTGACATTAAGAGTAAAAACTATTGCTCTCAGTTGGTTCCATTTCTCATCTGGAGGTGATAAGAACAATGTCATGACTTGGTTTGTTGTCTAGTTCCTTGAAAAGCTGTTCTTGTTCTCACTTTAAATTACAAATGAATTTTGGAGAATTCAGCCTAGACATGATAGGAAGCTGGAAGTCTTGATCTCACCTGGTATACTATAGGTAATTTAGTATAAGATATAGCTTAGCATAGGGTGCCAGAGTAGAAAATTCAATTCACTATGCAGGAAAGCACACTTTATGATTACACATGTTCCTTCTGCCTCCAGCTTTCTCTCGCAGCCCTAATCAGCAATACTAACTACAATATTCCTAGACAATGGAAACTTGAGCTGATTACAACAATGTACTTAAAAACTTTATATGGACTGTGCAGTACCAAGACTATGAGGATCTTTAGCTATAACAAAAGCAAAATAGACCTCCAAAGGTGGAAGTAAAGGATCAGTTCCACGTGATGGAGCTCATCTGACACTAGCATCTCTCCACAGTCTAGAAGTAGGTACAAAAACCCAAAAAAAGATAAAAGGCAGACCCTTCTCAGCTTTTCCTAATGCCAGTATTTTGTTCAGGCTGTGAATTTTGTTCAGGCTCCTTATTTTCCCCTCGCATACTCCAGGAAGTATAGGGATGCCTTTGCCCTACTAGAAACTAAGACAAAGTTAAGTAAGCTCACTAGGTTCACTGATATGGAGCTAGCCCCACAACAGCTACCTAACTACCACCTGGGAACTCTGAAAGAAGGCTCAACATGAGCAACTGTTCATATAGATGAGAGATCTCCATATTAAAAAAATAAAATAAAAAAAAGCCTATAAAAAAAAAGAATTACAATTCTCAACTTGGATCCCCTTTTGCATTTTAATGCCAGAACAGTCCAAACAGGTTAGAACTTGCAGTAATAAAGATGCCTACTAGCAGCAGTGTGTTTTATTTTCAGGTGAGAAGCACTCAGATGTGCAACCTTTTTCTTCTCTTTTTCTACCTTCCATTTTCATCTGTGAACATTTTCACAGTGCAAACAAGAACAAATGCATGAGTGACAAAGGATACTTCTTGCTTCAGAGGAATCAGGGTTGATCTTTACTAAAGAGCTTCCGTAAAATTGCAGAGGCCCCATAATAATCTTGCAGGAGTCTATGCAACACCTAGCTCTTACTTTGATTTATGTTTTTAGAATATTTGACCTCCTGAATCCATATGATTTGAACTCAAGGTTTTCTGACTGGAGTTAGTTCATATGAGAGTAAGTGAAATATTTTTTATCCCTTTACAATAAACAGCCTTGGAACTAATTGTTACTGTTTTCCTGAGGTGCTTTAAGCCACTTTAACACAAAATGTGAGGATCTGCTAGTTTGCATTTGAGGAAGTTTAAAATGCACCTCAACCTACTGAGAGGCTTACAGTAAAATAGCTTTTTTTTAATGGCACTGGAACTGCCACAGGAACATCTTGTAACTATCAATTACAAGCTACTGACACAAGATTTAACCTCCTACACAAATACACATTGCAACTGGTGTTTCTCCAGACAAGACATAACTATTCAGCTAGGAAGAGAAAAACATTTGGTATCTTAATTGCTTTCTGTACAAACTGTATAATTAAAGTTTTGTTCTGTAATTTCATAATGAAAACAAACAAACCTATTTGTAACCTTTCTCCTTCCAAGAGGAAAAAACAGAAAAAAAATCAAAAGAGGAATGAAGGAAATAGGGAGGGAGCGGAGAAAGCAATGTTTTAATGTATTTTTTCATTCTTTCAAATACAAACTCTCCCCAGCCCATTCTGGAAAAAGCATGATAACAAGCAATTGCAATTATTGTTTTTGTAAGACGTAGCACAAATGTCTAAGGCCTTGAAATCTCTCAGTACAATTCTTAAATTCTCCTCCTCACTGTAATCAGTAAGAGCATTCAAAACTGGATTCAGGATCTGAAAGCCACAGCCACATTTCTGATGTGCAAAAAGCACATGAGCATCAGTGGCAGGATTACCCAAGCAGGGACAGAGTGTGGCAGCACCTTGGTTATCTGAGAGCTCAGAGAATAACATCACAGCATGTAACAGGCATCTAAAAGGTGCTGTCACTGGGAGACATCTTCTTCCAAGGCCTGTACAGCTGCATAAATGTGCTACAAATGGCAGACCCCAGCTACTGATGGGAGGTCATGGTAGGACCTGACAGTTTCACCAAACATCTACAGGTTATGGTAGGACCTGACAGTTTTGCCAAACATCTACAGGGTGAAAAAATGGGAAGCATTCTCCAAGCATTCTCTCTACTCCAGCCTCTTCTCTAGGTCATCATATTTTCTAAAATAAAAGGTGTCATCCCACTGCAACGAAGGCAGCTGTAAGACAACCACTGACTTACCTGGAAGACTACTTTATTCTTGCCTCTAATATGAAGTACTGCAGAATACAGACTATTTAACTATTTCCATACTGCTACGTCCATTTGATTTTTATAACATTGGCAATTCTGCTGTGAAAATATAGATTGTTCATAGCTAGCAACACCAGATGTCAAAGAATCATTTTAAAACCCTTCTTTCAGGCATAAAGGAAAAAAAATGGTGAAATTCACATTGCAGTGAGAAGAGAACAAAATGCATTGAACTGAATTTTGTCCTTTTTAAAAATCATCAGTGGGCAATGATCAGTTTTATTGGTATGAAACTGGAACCACACTTTCAAAGCTGAGTAAGTGTTAAGCACATTTATACAAGTGAAGTGTAACCATATGTTAGTTTAAACAAATTGTACTGGTTACTAGAGAAAACTTCATATTTTACTGTTTAGAAAATATGTGTTAATTTTTTTTCTCAAGGAATTTTCCTATTTTCCTTGAGCGGTAACAACTTTGTTACCATTAAAAAGAAAAGAAAAAAAAATGAGGTGTTTTTAAATGGAAACTTTTAAGTTCATTTGGACTTCTGATTATATCTAAATAATAATTGCAAAAGTAATTGCCTAGCTAGATATACTGTTCACGGCATGTTTCTCTGCAAACATTTTTTTTGTCTCTGTAAATGAAATGACTGAAAATGTGGTAACTAATATCTTTGTATGAGGCCTGATATTGTTGAAACTGAAATGGACAAAAAAATATATATCCTCGGACTATTCTTTTTTTAGTTGAATCTCTTCCTCATTAACAACTTGGTTAAGCCTTATTTATTGAGAAATATAAAATAAAATCTTAAACTACACCGTCTTTCAGAGAGTAATAAAATATTAAATATTACTTTCCATCTCAAATTTACTCACAGGTNTCTTCAAGGGGAAAACATTAAAATATCCAATATGCAGGTGTGTCAATGGGTCTTTTTTGTTAGTTGATTTTGCAAGGAGAGCGGAACGCATAGATGAAAGGTGATTTGTAAAATTACCTGATTCTATATATATATATATATATATAAATAAAAAATTAACTCTCCTGTGAGCAATCATATTTTGTCAAATAGCTATTAATACTACTGATTCTTCATGAAAAAATAAAAGAACTAAAAATAGAAAACCAGGACAGCAGCAGCATGGAAAACAAGCGGCATGGGATTAGGGCCTGATACTGAAGAAATCTTAAGTGCAATCATCTTCCATATGGACAACATTTTCATCACAGAATGAGAAATTCTCCCATACCATAACATTTCTCCATGGCGTAGTTTTGCCCTGAAATGGCTAAAACACTTCAACAGCACTTCTACAAGTAAGAAAATGCAGGACCACTACTGAAGAAATCCTATGGCTTTGTGAGGGCTGTGAGGGCTAGGGGTAAACAGCATGAAGAGCCTGGCCTATTGAAGTCAATGCCAAAAATCCTACAGTATTTTGATCAAAATTACTAATGGTAGTTTAAAAAGCTGACACAGTACTACNGGTGTTTTTAAATGGAAACTTTTAAGTTCATTTGGACTTCTGATTATATCTAAATAATAATTGCAAAAGTAATTGCCTAGCTAGATATACTGTTCACGGCATGTTTCTCTGCAAACATTTTTTTTGTCTCTGTAAATGAAATGACTGAAAATGTGGTAACTAATATCTTTGTATGAGGCCTGATATTGTTGAAACTGAAATGGACAAAAAAATATATATCCTCGGACTATTCTTTTTTTAGTTGAATCTCTTTCTCATTAACAACTTGGTTAAGCCTTATTTATTGAGAAATATAAAATAAAATCTTAAACTACACCGTCTTTCAGAGAGTAATAAAATATTAAATATTACTTTCCATCTCAAATTTACTCACAGGTAAAAAAAAAAAAAAANTTTATCACAAGGAAAAAAAAAAAAAAAAAAAAAAAAAAAACACTTTAGTGATAATATGTAATAAACTTAAACCTGGAGTTACATAAAATTAACTTGAAGTTTCCTTAGTGTCATTGGAAATACATGTAAAATAAATGGGAAATGGATAATTATCTGGATTCTATGGAACAACTACACATTAGAGAGTAAAAACACTAGCACCTTGGGTCTTCAAGGGGAAAACATTAAAATATCCAATATGCAGGTGTGTCAATGGGTCTTTTTTGTTAGTTGATTTTGCAAGGAGAGCGGAACGCATAGATGAAAGGTGATTTGTAAAATTACCTGATTCTATATATATATATATATATATAAATAAAAAATTAACTCTCCTGTGAGCAATCATATTTTGTCAAATAGCTATTAATACTACTGATTCTTCATGAAAAAATAAAAGAACTAAAAATAGAAAACCAGGACAGCAGCAGCATGGAAAACAAGCGGCATGGGATTAGGGCCTGATACTGAAGAAATCTTAAGTGCAATCATCTTCCATATGGACAACATTTTCATCACAGAATGAGAAATTCTCCCATACCATAACATTTCTCCATGGCGTAGTTTTGCCCTGAAATGGCTAAAACACTTCAACAGCACTTCTACAAGTAAGAAAATGCAGGACCACTACTGAAGAAATCCTATGGCTTTGTGAGGGCTGTGAGGGCTAGGGGTAAACAGCATGAAGAGCCTGGCCTATTGAAGTCAATGCCAAAAATCCTACAGTATTTTGATCAAAATTACTAATGGTAGTTTAAAAAGCTGACACAGTACTACGATGTGCCAGAAGCCTGCGTTCCTTGCCCTCGCCCTCTGAATTCTCACCGAGAATTCAGAAAATTAAGCTTGACCTTACCAAGTCATTCCAAGATACTTGGCTTGATAAAAGAAATGGTAGTGGAGTTATGTATTAATGAGCTCAGGGCAACTTTCCCAGAGAAACTAATACATAAGAAAAGGAAAAAGCCAGGTGATGCCATACAAACAGAGGCTCAGCAAATAACACTTCAAACAATCAAACAAAAACCCTAGATGTAATAGAGGAAGTGTTTTTCACTTTTTTATGTATCAGTGTTATATGTGTCCCCTTTGAACAAGAAGAATTGAAGATTGTCAGGCAAACTTGATATAGATCTGTTTACAAAGTATCAAAATGAACCTAAAAAAAGTAGTAAATTATTTTAAATGGTGGGAAACAAAGGACAAAATTGGTGACATAGCCCAATGTCCTTAGATCCATGCTGATGTCTCAGTGGGACCTAAAATCACCTTAGCTGAACAGACGTACATCAGAACAAAGAGCAAGCTATGTGGCTCAAATGCATGAGTATCTGCTGGAAAAATAACACCTGTGTTGAAGCACATCAAGGGAACACAATGCTGCTTCACTGCTTTCGGTCTTTCAATTCAAACATTTAGTCATCAAAAAAAGAGAGGGCTCTGGAAGACCTCATTGTGGCTTTCCAGTACTTAAAGACAGCTTATAAACTGAAGGGAGACAGACCTTTTACACAGTCTGATAGTGATAGGACAAGGGGGAATGGCTTTAAACTAAAAGAGGCGAGATTTAGATTAGATGTTAGGAAGAAATTGTTTACTCGGAGGGTGGTGAGGCACTGGCACAGCTGCCCAGAGAAGCTGTGGATGCCCCATCCCTGGAGGTGCTCAAGGCCAGGCTGGATGGGGCCCTGGGCAGCCTGAGCTGGTGGGTGGCAACTCTGCCCACAGCAGGGGGTTGGAACTGGACAAGATTTAAGGTCCCTTCTAACTCAAACCATTCTGTGATTCTATGGTCAACATTTCTGCATTAAGTACCACTTCATGCTCAGAGGTGTTTGCTGAAACCAATGTAAAGAGGGGGAATTTGATCTTCTGGGTAATAACCCTCTGCTAACTATTGTTCCTTACTTTCAGAAACTGCAAGTTATTTATGATCACATGTTGATAATCAAAATGTAGATGCCTAAAATAATGACTTCAACTCATAATCACTTGCTATAAAAGAGGGAGTCTGTTAATTACCTTAGAATAAAGAAGTTGTTACCACAAAAATACTTAAAAATGGGACTACAAATCGAATAGTCTTCACTCTATTCACAAGGGACTTTTACTTAACAGAGAAAGCTAAGACTTGGCTTAGGTTTTTATTATCGTGGAAAGTGGTAGGACATATTCAGTAATCTCACAGGGTTATGACATAGTTTCTCATCATGTTCACAGTAAGCTGAACCACAGAACACACAATCTAGGTTTAACTGTGATACTGAAATTAAACAACTGGAAGTGTGACTTGCTACTGCAGTCTGAGCTTCTCTGTAACAAAACAGTGAATTAAATAATGGTTGCTTCTGAAAAGACATCACTTATGGTCACCCATAAAAGTACTGGTGACTTTCAGCTACAAGTCTGTACTGAGAAAAAGACACAGATGATAATGGAAACATTCATTTATCATATTTTATGTTTTGCTTTGGTTTATACACAATATGACAGAAGGGGTTTACAATGATAATCCAGAGAGAAGTGCAGTGGTAGGACTATGATGTGGTAGAACAGTGATGTGTCAAACATTTCAGTTCCTCGTGCTTAGAAAATTAGCAACCACAATACCTGTGGCAGACAAAAAACGAAAGTGAAAAAGAAAATACAGTTTGTAAGATATTATTTTCTATTCAACAGTATAGAATATACATATACTGAAAATGTATATCACTCCCATCTTCAATTTTCACATCAGATCAAATTATCAAAACGTGAATTCTTAATGTTTAATTTTGTTATTAATCTAATCTTTCTTTTGCTGATCAGCATCTATATTAGCCACACAGGCTTAAAAATTAATCAGAGTAGATAAGCTGATCATTATTTTTATTAGTCAAGCTTACATTTGTTGATCTATACTGTTGCTGACTAGCTTAGGTTCCAATTTAGCAGCAACAGATCCCTTTGTCTACAGTGGTAGATCAAAGGTCAGACTAACTCCAACCATGTGGAGCCTAATGATAGCTAAGGGAGACCCATGATGGATATAAAAATAGAACTAAAGATAAAGGCTTTAATCACAAGTGACAAATTACATTTTTGATGTGTCAAGTTCAATATTAAGTATTTTCAGCTGCTCTGCTTTTTCTTTTGTCTTAAGGAAACTACAGCAATCTGCCGACATGCGTGGAAAAGTTCAGGTGCAAAATGACCTCAGTTCAGTTTGCAGATTTACAGGAAACCATACACTGTCCTTGGAGCATTTAAGTACTACAGCCTGTGGAAGTACTATGGCCTGTAAAAACATAAATCAGGAGATGATACTGCCTTTTTGCCAATTTTAGAATGAGCTAAATCTTCTAATTTTGTTGTGCTTCATGGACTGACATAAAACAAACAGAAAATAAACAGATTTCTGCCAGAAGAAAATCAGCAATTGTCTGGAAAAAGATTTCTAATAAAATAACTTTGCCACAAATTAATAACATGAAATAAGTGGTCATTTCTTTTCAATTTTCCCAACTATGATTCTCCTTCGATGTCAGTCTGTGTCATGCATCCTTTAACAAAAAACATTTCTATGTTTTATGTATTTTGTGCCTTCACAAATCCACTGCATTCTCTGATGTTTTGGAAAACATTTTTTATTCATGGTAGAAAGCCAATTAGGCTGCAAAAATGAACATATCTAGAAACTCTCCAATGAGAAGGACGAAAAATGAGTAACAGCACAGAATTTTAAAAGGAAATTGAAATAATGCAATGTGACAGATTCCAATCTAACCATTTTTTTTCCTTTATGTTCAAACCAAAATATAGATATTTTCAGATCATCTAACGGAAGTGTTAATGACATTAAATCTGTTGACTATGTATGATAATGAGCTAATAGTAAAAGCAATTAGAGAATAACAAAGTGAGATTTCAAGTATTCAGTCATACATAGAATCAGTAAAAGTTTTCCTAACTAAATATCAACGAGCTCAAAAGTCACACGTCACAAATCATCACTGAAAATATTCCTAAAACATTGATATGTGCATGTGATTATTAGTCTAGGTTCTCTTCTATAAAATATCTGAGAGATCACTGTTTTTCCTGACTACTGAGGACAGTAATGGTAAGAAACTGAAGACTCAGCTTAAGATAATAATAACATCCTAAACTTAAGCAAAATTAGGAAGAGGTTTTAAATTTTCAAAAATAAATTTGGATATAATTAATTAGAAACAGCTTATGATGCCATTTTGTGGCACGAAATGACACCACAAAGTTTGTAGAAAATTGTAGGAACAATTACAGAAGGTTTTTTGCTTGGATAAGAACTTGGAAAAGTAATAAAATCAAGAAGATCTTTGAAAAAGCAGGGTAATGTACAAGCTGTGACAGAAGTCTATTAGCAAAAGTAGCCATACACCTTAATGCTTCCACTGCCATGAAAGCCATCGAGTACCATGGAATAGGCCAAAACAGAGAATCATCCTGTTGATACATGGTCAAAATGAGACAAATTAATTGGACAAGTGGTCAAGCATCACAGAATCACAGGGGTTTGAAGGGACTGCTGAAGCACCTTGTCCAATCCTCCTGCTAAAAGTAGGTTCCCTACAAATAGGTTGCACAGGAAGGCACTCAGGTGGGTCTTGAATATCTCCAGAGAAAGAGACTCCACAATCTCCCTGGGCAGCCTGTTCAGTGCTCTGTCACACTCACAGCAAAGAAGTTCTTCCTCAAGTTTGTATGGAACTTCCCGTGTTACAGTTTTTGTCCATTGCCCCTTGTCCTGTCACTGAATACCCTTGAAAAGAGCCTGATATTTTATTTTCTTCTTCTAAAAACATGTTTCTGGAAAGAAGGAAGCATTTCATAAAGCAGAAGAAAGGTGTAGTGGGTTGACTGGGCTTCTATGTCACTGGAGGGTATGATTTCAATTCTTCATCTCAACCAAAAGGTTTCCGGACCAGGATGCAGTTGGTATAAATGAAAGAAAGGATGTAAACAGGAGATTCACTGAAACATCTTCTAGCTATTAAGCAGAAAGACTGCATTAAACTCTCTATTCTTTCTGAAAAAGAGCTGAACACCAAAATTGACGTGGCTAATGAAGAGGTAGAGAAAGGAAGGGTTTGTAGCGTGCCTGAAAGCAGCTTGCACTACAGGGTCATCACCAGCTGAAATCTAGTCTTGTTATCTAGCAGAGTGTGACAAACCCAGACTGAAAGTTGTTCTTGTAGGAAAACAAGGAGAAATCCAGGGTCTCCAAGAGTGCTGCAGCACAAGAGAGGTTTATGAAAGTTATATACATGAAACTGTGTTTATGTTATTATGTGTTAGGTTATTGATACCAGAGACTTTAGTGAAATTGATTCAGGTTTCTGGCTGGAGCTTCAGCCCACTCTTTATTTGTCAATATTTTAAATTGAAGCCTGGTGTTCCTGTTGTCAATCAAGCCCTGATCAAAAGGGTTACAGAAACATGGGAGATGCACTAGCTGATGAAAAGAGACTCACCTCACTGTTCTCTGACTTTTACTTATTGATTCCATTACTGGCCTGAGAAAAACCATACATATTACAACACGATAAAGTTGTAAATTCTTTCTTCAGCTGTATTCAGAAGCAACCAAAGTAAATTATCTTTTTCTCACTATTATCTGACTAACACTCATGAAGAGAGCTCTTGGAATTATAAACTGGATATAAATGAGTCATCATGCTTTATTGCATTAATGTGTGCATGTTTTCAGGGACTGACCTTTGGACTGACCTGTCAGAGGTATAGCCAAGCCATCATTCCCTGACAGGCTTTTACTGAGGGAGAAAAAATCTTCGTAATAGCACAGAGGAATTTACTAATCTGACATCTAATTTAGCAGATTAATCTTGGATTTTCTTTGATCATGCCTGGCAACAATGTGCAGAAAGTCAAACTAATCAACAATTATTAATTAAGAGAACAATGAAGAGCACAGGCTATTTACTTATGAATGGCATACACTGACTGAAAATTATGAGTTCTCAGATGAAAGCAGCATTTCCTAAGTGACACAGATCAGTACTAGATAAGCTTCAAGATAGTTTTGCAAGAGGGAATTCTGAAATAATGTTATCACAGTCTAGAGAAAAAACAAAATGAAATTGTAAAGCTGCCTTTAGTACTTGAGTGAACCAAAGCACTGCACAAAGATTCATGCAAGTAGGTCTAGAAATGTCAGCTCAAACCCCACAGTAGACACTTGTGCATTCCCTGAAAACATTAACCAATGTTTAAAATTCTCATATACCACATGAATAAAAAATAAAGAACAATGACCTTGTTAATCTGTCTCAGCTTTTCTTAACGTTAGGTGGTATAGTACTGTTTACACAATAGAAAGTAATCTCAAATACATAGGCCTGGTTGTTTAGCTGGTGCAGTTTCATTTTTGTACTGCAACTAGGGGAATTATATTTCTTTATGTAACTATGAATGTAACTTCAGATATTCTGATGATGATTTTTTTATTTCTTAAATTACGTAGTAGAGAAAGTTGAGAACTTGCTACTCTTACAAAAGTACACTGAAGACTACCTGATTGTGATTGTGAACCAGGCCTTTGTTCCTACCTGTTTAACATTCTAAACAATGACTAAGCTTTAATTATTCTGGGAAATGCAGTAAACATAAAACAAAGTGAAATGCTTAAGGCCATTTTGTTTTAATAGAAAAAGTATAAGGAAATAACAGGCATGTACCAGCTTAAAACTTTATTACTTAAATAATTGCATAATTATACACTGGGAAATTTGGCTGATACAAAAAATACTTTTTCATGTTTGCAGTTTCTTGTGCTGTTCTAATATTGAATGGGATATTTATGGTCACATTGAAGCAGCTCTCGTAAAAGCTCAAGGTATTCCTTATTATGAGCAAAGTTTTCCTCAAAGTTGCTTGTCAGCACAGTACAGAGGTGACTGTTGAACAGTCTTGAGTGTTCAGAGCAATGAAGCAGCCTTGTAGGTGGGGGGCACTCTGACACTGTCAAAATTGCAAAGCATACACAAAGACAAAACCCAAAAGCAGTAATGAGACTCATAATCTACAAAGAGGAAATTTCTAATAGTCTACAGCTCTGCAGAAAGCAAAGAGCCAATGAGATCCAATGCTCAAACCAAAACCAATAATGGGGCACACATTTAAAAAACACAGCTATCTAAAAATCTCAAACGACACAAAGTTCACCAACCATCACTTGAAAACAAGATTTAGAATTTTATAGATAGATGTATTATAGATTAAACATAAGGTCTAGGCTCCTTGTGTCAGCTACACAGTGAGTTTGTTTTGTGTGTTAGGCAGAAGATCCAAGTACAGGATACATATCAATCCCTTCCATTTTAAAATCTGCATTTGTCCAATTTAGATTACATTTCTAGAGCCATACTATGAAATGGGTGAGTTGATGCAAGCTCCTATTTGTCCACTGATTCTATATCCAACTATGGTTTCTCTTTCAATTAGCTATGATTTATCATTTTTGATTTTTAACTATTGTTCAATTTTAATTCTTTTGCTCAGTTCCATAGTGCTTAAGGAAAATGTTTACCAATTCAAATTATAAATCATAAGTAATCTCTGGCCATAGTCAGAGCATTTCTATTGTATCTGTATTATGAAGTTGTCCCTTCATATGGGATACCAACTCAGATTTTCAAATGTGGGTATATACCTTCGAGCACTTTTTTATGGACCTAATCATTCATAAAAAAGGTGAAAGATCTACTCAAAGCCAAGAAACTAGAATTAGAGCAGCTAAGGCAGATTCCGCTGCTGGTAATACACAGCATAGCATCATATTCAGGCACATTTGACTCTTCCCTCCACCATCAACCACTAAACACCTATGTGCACTTATTTGCAGCTGGATAAAATACAAATAACTGCTGGTGAAAGATTAAATGCACATCACTAACTCTAGAGCAGAATATATTATTCTGATGCCTTGAATACTACTATATAGCAGGCATGTCCAACCCACAGCCCAGTGCAGCCCATATTGCAGCCCACCCCCTGCTGCCGCACCATCATGGTGGTGGCTCTTCCCAGCCCAGCATGGCCCCGAGTGCACACCCATTGCTCAGCAGCAATCAGACATCAGTGTGCAAATAGCATTGTCTCAGCTGAAACCAGGACACAGGGATGGGGCGGTGCAGTGCAGTGCTAACTCAAGTTATGCAAACAATTGTATGCATTTTGATGCATTGGCTAAACACAGTTCTGTGAGCAGTGAAAAATATGCAGCCTTGCTTTCCATTTTGATAAAGGAATTTGAGAATAGATTTCAAGATTGCTGAAAAAATCATCAATTCTTTTACTTCAGTTGCAACTCCATTTTCAGTCAGCATAAATACATTACCTGTGAATTTTCAAATGGAATGTATAGAGTTACAATCAGATATTCAACATGTCTCTTCAGTAGATTTCTATAAGCCCTATCTTACCAGAGAAAAATATTCCTCACTTTACAATCACACCTCATTCATGTCATCACTTTCTGGCAGTACATACATTTGTGAACAACTATTTTCAAGGATGAAGCACAGGAAGAATAGAATTTCATCAAAAATCTCTGACAAACACCTTGAGAACTCACTAAGAATTGCAACCACTTCCATTTAACCAGACTGATGCATAAAGCAGAAGAAAGGTGTAGTTTAGTTTCACAAAAAGAAGGTCAAATATTCCACTAATTTTATGTTTTTGTTGCTCTCTTTTATGCTTTAATTAAAAATACATGTACAAGTAAGCTTTGTTAGCTGTTTGCATTAACCATACCATATATTTTATATGTGGTCCAAGACTATTCCTCTTCACTTGATGCAGCACAAGCAAGCCAAAAGGTTGAACACCCACGCAATACAGGGTAAGGGAATACGTATATGCCTGGAAAGTGATTTCGTAAGAAATGTTTATCTCATTTCTGTGGCTGGCTTAAAGGAGTCAAACAGCAAATTTCAGTTTCTCACTTTCCTTTGAGATCATTGCCAAATATAGTTCTAAGCATAAATGGATAAATTTGATAAAAGCAAAAATAAAAAATCTAGATGAAAGAACAAATTGGACACAGACTCAGATAGATTTATGGCTATAAAATACAGTATTTCTGCTACAGAGACCATCTATACAGTATCTCTATTAGTTTAAACCACAAGATACTAGAAAGTGGAGAGGTGCAAGACGTGACTGATGTGATTGAGGCTACCTTAAATTTGCCAAACCTCAAAAGTTTTCTTTTAAATTCAGCTGCAGGCCTGGCTACATCTTGCTTGTTCTCCTCTAACACAGAGATAATTGCAGAATAGGAAAAGTCTTTGTGGTCTGGCAAGTAGTCCTAATTTCATGAGCATTTCTTAATATGTAAAATTATAATAGTTGAGTCTTGAAAACTTTTTTTTTTTTAATTTTTTTTACTATGCTTTTTTGAAATAGTTTTAAGAGACCTTTCTTAATGGGTTATCTTTCATCCATGTCTGGACCCAGGCTGATCACCCTCAGCAATAGTGGGTGCATGCCATAGGGGCCCATGGATTTGTGTGCGTCTAGTTTTCCTAGTTTACCTCTGACCAGATCCTCTTCATCCAAAGGGAAGTCTTCCTTTCCCCAGACTCTCGTTTGTCTCTAGGGTCCAGGATTCCCAAGGGGCAGTCTTAGCAGTAAAGACTGAAGCAAAGAAGGCATTCAGTAACTGCCTTCTCAGTATGCTCTATTACTAGGACACCAATCTCATTATTGAGCAGCGAGCCCACATTTTCCCTAGTCTTCCTTTTGCTACTGGCATACTTAAGGAAGCTTTTCTTGCTGTCCTTGACCTCTCTCATCAGATTCAATTCCAAGCATATCTTAATCTTGCTTGTCACATCTCTGCATGACCTGACAATGTTCCTATATTTCTATCAAGTGGCCAGAACTTTTTTCCACAATACATAGAATTTCTTCTTCCATTTGAGCTTTTCCACGAGCTCCTTGCTCAACCATGTGGGTCTCCTGCCACCTTTACCTGATTTCTTAGATACCTCCAAGCAGATCCTTGAAGAAGTCAAAGTTAGTTAGCTCTCCTGATGTCTAGGGCTGCAATCCTACATATTGTCCTGCGTCTTTTATGAAAGATCCTGAACTCCACCATCTCATGGTCATCATAAGCAAGGCTGCCCACAGCCTTTATATTCCCAACCAGTCCTTCCTCATTTTTAAGAACAAGGTCCGGCAACACACCTCTCCTTGTTGTCTTCACCACCACCACCTGCATCAGAAAGTTATCTTCCATGCTCTGTAGGAACCTCTTGGACTCTGTGCCTGGCAGAGTTGCTTTTCCAGCAAATATCAAGGTGATTGAAGTCCCCCATAAGAACCAGTGCCTGTGATCTTGAGGCTACTTCCAGCTGTCTGTAAAAGGCCTCATGAACTTCCTCTTCCTGATCAGGCAGACTGTAGTAAGAACGCCCACAACAATATGACAAGTGTCACCCATATTAGCCTGCCCCTTAATTCTCGCCCACAAGCTTTCCACTTGTTCATCATCATTCATCCCTAGGCAGAGCCCAATATATTCCAGTTGTTCTCTCACAAGAACAACTCCATCACCTCACCTTGCTTTCCTGCATTTCCTAAAATGAACATAGCCAACCATGACAGCATTCCAGTCATGCAAGCTGACTCACCATGTCTCCATGATCACAATGAGATCACACTCCTGCAACTGCACACAGGTCTGTGATTCTTCCTGTTTATTCCCCACGATGCATGCACTGGTATACAGGCACTTCAGAGAAGAAAAGGGAGCAGAGGATGCAGGTTTCTCTGGAGGGATTCAAGAACATCATTAAGATTTACAATCCTTCAACTGACAAAAAAAAAAAAGTTCTTTTTCAATGATTTCACATCAGCTAAATTTATACCCACACTCAAGACACAATGGTCAAATTTGTGTCTGCAGTAGCACTCTGTTTCTTAGACTGCATTTTGAGCAAAATTAAATAATACTTCTACACTCAAAATTCAGCAGCCACTTCTATTAAAAAAACATTTTGTTACTTCAGAAGCAGTACTTTCTATTACTTTCTGTCAATAGTGTTTTCTTGTTGAACTACATGTACTGCACGCCACAGTTCTGAAATTCTGAACTGAAAATGGCTTGGGATGTCATCATAAATGTCGGCAAGCAAGATCCCTGGCAAGGGGTCTCAAGCTAAGAAATGATAAATTGAAGATGATATATAATGTGCATATTTCAGGAAACAGTATTCAAAAAAGCAAAAACAATAATCAAGACAACAAAAACATCACATTTCACTAAATCATGTAGCAATTTCTTCAACCAGCACATTGGGGTTTGAAGCCAATCATCAGAATTGTAGTGCCTCATAACACAGCTAGAAAAATACTAACAGTTCTTGGAGGAGAACTGACAGCTGCAATGAAAGCAATTAGTAAGATAGACAGTAAACAGACTTAAGACTTATGTATATAAGAAACTAATATATCGTAATGCAACAAAGATTTTCATCAGTCTTAGCTGGATAAGTTACACGTAACAATGATGCATTTTACAATCACCTCAAGTGAAGACTAATAGAACTTCCTAGAGGCACCATATTGATACCAATATCACAGCAACATGAAAAATCCATATATGAGCATTGATCTCCTATCTTATTATGTTGGCCCACGACATCAGACGCAGAAGTTGGTGGTAGGGCAGTAAAGGTTGAACCTTCCCTCCCATTTTGTTGCTGTGCGACAGATGGCAGCAGAGGGGCAGTCTGACAAAATGGCATCTGATATGGAAGTGCAGATGAAGAAAAGGGGTGGCATTGAACTGCTCCATGCAGAAAAAATGAAACCCATTGACATTCATCGACACTTGCTGAACATTTATGGAGACCAAACAGTGGATGTGAGCACAACAAGGCAGTGGGTGGTGTGTTTTAGCTTTGGCAACATTGATGTGAAAGACAAGCCATGTTCCAGATGGCCATGTAGATTTTTACAAGTGTGACATGCAGGCTCTTGTTAATCTCTGGTGAAAATGTGTAACTGCTGATGGTGACTATGTTGAAAAACAGTTTTGTAGCTGAGAATTTACTCTATGAAATAGTGTTAGTTTTGTAGCTGAGAATTTGCTCTATGAAATAGTGTTATTGTGCTCTTTATAGCTGTTGTAGTTTCCACGGAAATAAATAGGTGGCATTATTTTCAGAGCAATCTATGTACTATTATATTTCCCAATACAACACAACTGTAGTCTTAGTCTTTTAGCAACTTAAGTCAAAACAAAGGGGCACACAGTAGAAGAGAAATGTTAAATCAAATTGATGTGTGATACCTTCAGATAAGACTAACTTTTAAAATCAAATTATGCCAAATATTATAATCCTGATTTGCATTGTTCTGTGTCTTTCATCAAGGACCAGAAATAAGAATTTTGAAGAGGAATGAGGATATAAAGCACACTTCTCTCTCACGCTGTCTCTGCATGGAAATAGGATATTAGAAAAAGCTGCAAAATTTATGTAAAGGGGAATGAACAATTTTTTCTTGATCTTGGAGGCAAGATAAGAATTCCACATTTAGAGAGGTAGGAAAGGAGAATGAGCTCTTAAAAGGGTTTATAAAAGGGGTTTAGGCTTGGTGAGTCAAGGCATCCTTCCAGTTCTGAATACCCCATTGCTACAAAATGTTCCTTTACAAAAATAAAAAAAAGCACTGTGCAGAAACATGAGAGTCTGTGAAGCTGCTAAGGGATATGAAGAGATTTGGTTCCAATGTTAAAATTAGGTAATCCAGAACTGACTATGAAAACATTTATCACGATTGTGAAATCTGTCACATGGATCTCACCTCTGTATACAATTACATACTGTAGCAGACTGTAAAAGCTTGTAAAAAGAAAAAGAATGCTTGACACTTACCCACAAAACAATATTTCCATTCACAGATACACAATAGGGACAAAAATTAAAAGTCAGTTATGTCTTTACAGTTATTGTCACAGAAGAGCCCCATATTGCATATGTACATATATGCACACTCAAGGAGAGATCATGAGTCTGAAGGCAATATATCATCTGACTGCTTTACATAAAAAGCTAAATTGTCTCTTGCCAGCAGCTTGGCCTGGCCAATAGTATTGGACAGGAAAAATCCTTTTGGCACACGTGTGCGCATATCCCTGCTGAGATCACAAGGAAACCCCGTAGTACAGTATATTCAGGTGCCTTGTGTCTGTCACAAGAAAAGAAAAAAAGGAAAGAAAGAAGAGAAAAAAACTGTCTATTTGAAAACAAACTTTTCGATCTTAAAAGCTGTTAGCTATGAAATAAAAACAAAATCATTTTGTTCTGTGTGAAATTGGCCCAGTGAGAGAGACTGTGAAATGGATAGCAATCTGAGGTGCAATTTTCCATTGCATATGTTTTTCAAAGATAAACATCTGATCAGAACAGTTTGCTGTTAGTAAGAGAAAATAAGAACCAGAACTAATACTGTAACTGCCAGCAGCTTCCAGATCATTAACTATTGTTTATTTCTCCTCATGTTCAGACATCAGGCTGGAGTGATGGAAGATATAGTCATTAATTTGGGAGTCATTTCAAGATGTTCCCATAAACACTGAATCAGGATACTGGCAATCTGCCTAAGAAAACTCGCTGCCAATAACTTTGTCTTTTTTTTTTTTTTTTTTTTGAGTAGTCATTTTTATTGTTGATGTTATTTTCTGCTTTCTAGTCCCTGCAATAGACCAACTATGGATAGCTCATCAGAGAGTTTAGACAGGAATTGACTTTTTATACTTTGTTCTGTAGCTACAGATGTTTTTTGCCTTTCTTACAACAAAACCTTTAAGAATGTTTCACCATTAAATATTAATTATTCTCTTCCTGACCCCTCTCATGGCAGACAAAGGGAAAAAAATTGTTTTTCCTTACTTAACAGAAGCCAATTGTAGTGACAGGTGAGCTGTCTGAAAAAAAATACACTGACCTGCAAGTTTTCACAGAAAGTATGTCCATCTTTACTGACAACTTAATGTTTATAGAGTTTATCTCACTTCTTTAAAAAAAATAAATAAAAGGGGGGGGGG